>OU015498.1:181792671-182332671 GCA_907164885.2 Dolomedes plantarius | reverse complement strand
TATTAATGAACAAAACGAGTGTCTTTTCTATTTATTAGATATCTCAATCCATCCACTTGTATCTTATGCGTATGCAGATCAACAGAGCCGAGGTCTCATCTCAGTTCTACAACTTGAGCTATCGTGGGGAATCAATGCATACTTACGTGATATATTATAGACTAAATGTTTATCTTTAAAGGATTCTATCCCTCTTGGTAGTCATTGAGGCTCGATTGCCTCACTGAACATTCCCATTCATTGTTTTGATTTTCAGTTTCTTTAAAGAGCGAACTCATTCGACACATAGTTGGACACTCAGCTCCTTCCTTTCCTGAAAAATAATTTCCATTTGATTTGATTTGAATCTACACTCAGGTACAAAAATTAAGTATAATGCCAGCTCGGGGCAAATAAAGGTTCGGAAACAAAACAAATGTGATTTATTCATAAAGCCCATTTATTAAACAAAAGATAAAGAACAAAAATGATCGTGTATGTATGATACCATTAAAAAAAACTACAATTTTTGCTCCCTGGAGCAATTGTAAAAAATATCTCCTACGTTACAGTACAGGTCACCCCCGAGTTACAACGCCGAAAGAAGACCTGTATTTGGCAGTAACTGCCAAAAGAAGCAGACGGAGCACAGTATCCGACCTGTCTCGTCAGCTATCTGCAGCCACGGGTACCACAGTTTCAAGGCAAACCGTGTACAGACGTTTGGGAAATATTGGTCTTGTGATGTCGTGCAACATCCCATGCTTTCTCACAACGTTCACAGGACAATTGTGTACAAAGAAGTCTGAAGCTGAGACGTGGAATCCAGAATTCTAAAGGTTCAAGGGGCTACCCATAGAAAAACCCAGATAATAGTTTTTGTTATTCTAGGGTGCATCATTAATTTCAGTTTGCCATGGGGTCGGACCTTGGTCGGAAATACCACAGGACAAAGATCGGCAGAGAACTAGCCGATGCTCTTTATGAAAAGTTTTTCAGGGGCTGGGCTGACCGGAAAGTGACCAGCACGGCAAAGACAAAGACCGCACAAGGCGTCCGGTGGCGGAAGTGAAATCCAACCCCCTCGGAGGGGGGAAAATCTGCTTGGGAGGTGACTGGAAGAGACAGTCAGTGGGCAGAGGCGAAGTCGAGAGGATGGTCAGCGTGGGGAAGCTGATAAGATAGTTTTTTTTTTTTTGTGAGACCAGTGGCTAGTTCCATGCACGACTAGCAAATCTAATGAATAGTAATAGCCGAACGGCTAACTGTAAATATTTTGTATATAGTGAGTTCTAATAAAGGAACTTAATTTTAATTTAATTTCGCGCCTCTGCTTATCTCAAATATGAGTCGGATTTATTTGATCTCGTGTGAGATGTGTTGGCTTGTTGTCGGCCACGTCATGACAACTGGTGGCAGCGGTAGGATGGTGGTCTAGTTAGAAAAGACACCGGACCTGCCACTCCTTTACGATTTCAACTGGAATGCGCTGTGGACGTGAAGGAAGTCTCGGAAAAGCGTCGACGTTCATCTATGACCAAGAAATAACTACAAGCCGGAAAGCCTAGGAGTTCACCTTGCAGCAGAGTGAAAAAGTTCTTCAAGCTGAGGTATGTCTTTTAAGTTAAATCCAGAGAGATTTGATAGGATTTGTCTAGGCGGATTGTAAGTTAAGGTAAATGCGAACGTAAATTAAATTAAAAGTTCTAGGGGTACAAAAGTTCAGGATTTTGAAAAATTTTGTTTAGAACGGTTTAATTTGATTTGGTTGAAATACTTAATTGAAGTGGACATAATTATGTAACTGGGTATTAAGCGAAGTAATAGTTATGCTGGCTTGTGTGTTCGAATAAGGTAATTTTATTTGAATTGTTACACCAGGGTTTTGCTTTGTTTAAGGGAAAAACTCAGTTTTGGAAAAGAAGTACACTGCATGTAATAAATTGAGAGAAACCGAAAGTGTCAATTTATTAGGGTATGAGTGTATGAAAAATACACAAGATATATATATTGGTTGTTATATTGTTCTGAATCAAGTGTATTTTTGTATTCTTTTAAAAGTTTAGCTTAGTGCTAAGGGTATTGTGTTATCATTTGAAAATTAGCTTATTGCTAAGGTTTATTGTGCATTGATTAATGTGGAATTTTTAATACAAGGTGTATTATTTTTTTTAATATCTGTTTCGAATTGAGCAGTTGCTCAGGGTATTTGGATAAAGATATTAACTTGAAATTTAATATTTTGCTAATTGTTTTGATTTCGGTATGAAGTTCAGATTTTAAAGATAATACGTAGAGTATTTTTGTGTTTTAATATAATTTTGAAACTTTATATACTAATGAGTGATTTGTGCAAGAAGTGGATTTATGTGCAAATATTAAGTTATTAAGTATTAAGTGCATGTTCATTGTGTTGATATCATTTTAAAGGATTACCTATTATTGAGTGTATTTTGAATTGATATAAATGTAGTGAATTTCAGAATATCAAGGAGTTTTGATATTGAGGTTGAAAACTAGTATATAGATAAGTGTATTTTGTAGTGTTATTGAAAAATTTGGGAAATTATGGCAGAATTTACCGAAATGGAGCTATTTCTGGCTAAATATAGTAAAAGTGTCCTGCTGACATTGGCAGCAAAATTCGATGCTAATGTGTCGATGTCAGACATAAAGCTAAGAATTATAAGGCAAATTGTAGGAGCGTCAGATTTTGACGAACAATATGCGAAAAATTCTCTAGAATCAGAAAGGGAAAGAGAAAAACAAGCTTGGGAATTAGAAAAGCGAAAACGACATAGAGCGTTGGAACTGGCGAGAATCAGAAGGCCCACGGGAACTTCATTAGACCCTGATGTTAAAACTTTAGTCGCGGGAATGTCAGAGGAATTCAAATTTGACAAAGAGTCATTTGTGCGAAACCATAAAGAGACTATAGAAAATCTAAAACAATTAAACTTTGATCTTGAGAGTGAAGTAGAATTCGGCATTCGAGATGAACTTAAGTTACGTCATAGTGAAGAGTTGTTAATTTTAAGAGAATTTTTGCAATCAATAAAATTTTACGAAGAAATTGCGATTAAACCAGTTGAAGCGGATAGGTTGTGTACAGGGGACACAGGTACAGAAAATTCGCCTAGTGGGGCTATTCGGGAAAATAAAACGGATAGGTTGTGTACAGAGGACACAGGTCCAGAAATTTCGCCTCTTGTAGCTATTCAGAAAAAAGGAACGGATAGTGGGGTTAGCATTGAAACTAATTTAGGTAAAAGCAGTAACTCTAAGCTGGTGAGTCCTGAGGAGGTTGGGAAAACCGGAGTTTTAATCCAACCAACTGAAGTACCCGGAAAATCGGAGGGGAAGGAAAACAAGTTTCCGTTAGAAAAAACGAGTCATTCCGTTTGTAGCGCGAAGGAAAGTATTGAACTAAATAACCCCGCGGGTGAAATTCTGGGAAGTAAAAGCCTAGAGGAGTTTCAAGAAGGTAGAAACCGAGAGAAATTAGAATATAATAGATCGGAAACAGGATTTTCGAATAGCGCAAAGGAAAATCCCCTTGCGTTGACCGATTGCAGTAGACGGGGCGAAAATCAGTTGAGGGCGAGTTCAGAATTTGAGCCTCGCTTACCGATTCCAGGAAAACAGGAGTCGAGGGACGGCTGTATTGAACCTGAAAGGTTTTTGTTCGCACGAGGCGTTTTGTACGGTTTTCAGGGGAAAACAGAGAGTAGTATTCGCGTGGCGAAAAGGGAAAGTTCCCCCATATGGTTTTTGGGAGAACAAGAGAACCCACCGACAAAAGAGAATTCAGGTTTAGGACAGATAAGATTAAAAGGATTGGGAACGAAGTGGATTGTCCAACCGGAAAGATTAAGGGGTCGGAAAAGGAAACCCTGTAATGGGAAGGTTTTGGTCAATAAGTTAAATGGTGAGACTAACTATGGGAAGGGTAAATCACGATGTTATCCTGTTGTTAGTTGGCTAGAGCCGCGTTTAGTGAACCCCGAAGTGGTCAAACTGTGGAATTATAAGTTACGGAAAAAGGTCAGATGCAGAATAGGTTTGTTCTGTAAGACGGATACCCTTCTCCCTATTGTAGCAGAAATGGTTGTAATTGTAGCGACGCATTATGAAGCAATTATGGTAGTTATCGCAGGGAAAGCTATTATATACATTTGCACCTTACTTGAGAATAGTGAGGAAAAGTTAGAGCGAGAAATTTCGTGGTGGATTCCCTGGGAGAAAATTAATACCAGGCAAGATTTTGAAAGGAAGGAAAACCCTCGAAGTGATAAGGTTAAATTATCAGGGCAGGGTTGTCCGAGATCTGAATCTTTCAAAATTTTGGGTTTTGAGTTGAGTGCTGTGAAAGTAATCGAGCACGAAATAGGTTTTCGCAACGCAGTTGAATCTGTAGAGAATTGTGAATGCGTAAACGAAGGGAATAATCGTCAATCAGCTGAGCAATTGCAAAATTTCCTAAGACGTAGGCGAAAGAAAGCATTGTGGAAGTGGATTAAATTAAAAATTAAGGAAATTGGGAATTTACGAGAACCTATGGAGAAACTTTCTTGGGCGGCGGTTCAGTATAAATGGGGCGTCAGTAGGAAAATTACTGCTAGATTTAAGCTGAACCGGCACGAGAGAGTTAAGGTTCTCATGAAAATTCCTGAGGATAAAATGAACCAGTATTAAATTAGGTTAGGAGGATGGTTATGAGGATCTTAATGTATAAATTGTAAAATTGTGTTGTTGAAATGTATTAAATTGAGTGTGAATACATAAATTAAGAAATAATGCTATAATTCTAATTTTGATGAATTGTACGACATTAAATATGTTGGTATTTTCATAGCCTAAGAATTGGATGTATTGTGATTATTGGATTTATTGTTATGAATGTTAGTAATTGAGTTTTCATTTGTTTGTATATACATAAGTAAGTTGACCAACTAATTTTGATTAATGAATCATGGAAAGTTAGTTAAAGATTTGTATTGTGTTCCACAGTGAGAATTAATTGAGGTTTTTTTGGGTATTATGTCCAACTGTGTGACTGATATGTATAGACGATTGGGTATATTGTCGTGCTTTTAGTTCAAAATGAACTGAAGATCCTGATAAATGGAGTAGATTCTATGCTATATGAATCCAAGTTTACTAATTGTTGGTCAGGTAATGTTATGTAAATTATTGAAAATTGGAATATCAAGTGTTTAATGGAAGTAAATTGTTTAAATATGTAGTGAACTGAGATTTCGGTTCTAGGTATTGTTAATGTATTAAAGATAATGACAACTTCCATGTGATGACGGGGTATTGTTCAAAAGAAATGTCCCGCACTCATAATGAGTGAATGTGTATGTCTGGATCCGTTATTTCTTTGATGAATAAATCAGAAAATGAATTTGGGGTTGGAACCCTTTTTAATGTTGAAGAATTTAACATAGTGAAAAATTTTGTTCGGATCCATTTTTCCTGATGAAAGTAATTTTCTTTAGTTGTTTTGTTTGATATTCAATTCGAGTTTAGGTAATTGATTAAATTAAATGTTACGTTGAGTCAGTTTTGGGGACCAACGATTAATGGGAAGAAATTAAAATACTTTTGGTAAAATAGGAAAAATTAAAATGTCCTGTAATTAACAAAAAAATACTGTGAGTCTTGTGACGAGCAGGTGATAAGCTTGATGTTGTGCTAATATTTTATGTCCTGCATAAAGGCAGTGTCACGTGTATTGTGTATGCTACATTTAAATGGACCTATCAGTATTGAATCATCACCTGTTAGAGTGGCATGAGTCGTATTCTAAGAGTAATAGGTTTTGAGTTAAATAGGCTATATTTAAATGTGTTATTTAGGTAAACTGGTTATATTTAAAATAGTAGTAAGGATTTATGTGTAGCCATAGTTATGTGAGTGGGCCATTTTTGTCTAAGCCCATGTATTCAGGTTGTGTATACCTAGAGGTGACACAGTGGTTTCGAGTGCTTATACTAGTGTAGTGAAAAGTACTATTTTAAAGGTTCATTTTACGTTCAGTGACAAGGACTGAAAAATTGGGCATGTAACTAAGACTTGGAGTGTTTGTATTCTTTTTATTTCTAAGTATGATATGTGTAACTAAGATCTTGAGTGGTTGCATTGTTTTTTTAAGTATGATATATGTATCTAAGATTTTGAGTGTTCGTATTGTTTTTTAGGTATGATATATGTATTTAAGATTAAGTGGTTGTATTGTTGTAGCTAAGAGATTTATGTAATTGATTTCATGAAATGTGTTGTCATGTACTCAGTATAGACTTGTGCTATATCTTGAGTGGTTGTGGTGTATCAAGTGAAATATATATACCCAGTAAAGAAAAAAAAAGAATGTAATTCCAAAACTGAGTACGCGTAATTATGACTTTTAACGTAATTAGTGACAACGGAAGCACTTAATGCTTGGCAGGAAATTTAAGAGTGGGAAGATAGATTCCCTCGCGCATGAATCTCTCTGGGAAAACTTGAAAGAACACAATCTCATATCTTAATATTGAAGTAATTATCCGAACTTTGGATACCCCAAAGAAGATCTTTGGACTTTCTTAGGGGGAGGGAGCTGTGATGTCGTGCAACATCCCATGCTTTCTCACAACGTTCACAGGACAATTGTGTACAAAGAAGTCTGAAGCTGAGACGTGGAATCCAGAATTCTAAAGGTTCAAGGGGCTACCCATAGAAAAACCCAGATAATAGTTTTTGTTATTCTAGGGTGCATCATTAATTTCAGTTTGCCATGGGGTCGGACCTTGGTCGGAAATACCACAGGACAAAGATCGGCAGAGAACTAGCCGATGCTCTTTATGAAAAGTTTTTCAGGGGCTGGGCTGACCGGAAAGTGACCAGCACGGCAAAGACAAAGACCGCACAAGGCGTCCGGTGGCGGAAGTGAAATCCAACCCCCTCGGAGGGGGGAAAATCTGCTTGGGAGGTGACTGGAAGAGACAGTCAGTGGGCAGAGGCGAAGTCGAGAGGATGGTCAGCGTGGGGAAGCTGATAAGACAGTTTTTTTTTTGTGAGACCAGTGGCTAGTTCCATGCACGACTAGCAAATCTAATGAATAGTAATAGCCGAACGGCTAACTGTAAATATTTTGTATATAGTGAGTTCTAATAAAGGAACTTAATTTTAATTTAATTTCGCGCCTCTGCTTATCTCAAATATGAGTCGGATTTATTTGATCTCGTGTGAGATGTGTTGGCTTGTTGTCGGCCACGTCATGACAGTCTATATGCTCGAAGGCCTGTCAGTTGTGTTCCGCTCATGGCAACTCACTGTCGGCAGCGATTAGTCTGGAGTAGAGTACATGCAATGTGGACATCGTCACAGTGCGCTTGTGTGATGTTTTCCGACGAGTCCAGGTTTAGCTTGCAGTCTGATTCACGTCGGACTTTCATATGGAGAACACCAGGTACCCGTTACCACCAAGCCAACATCATTGAACGACACCGTTACGGTGGTGCAGGATTGCTCGTTTGGGGTGTAATTATACGGGGCTCCAGAACAGATCTGCCTGTTCAAATCGGAACCATGAACGGCCACTGTGACATTTGGTTCTTTTGTATTATAGACTTCAGGCGTTGAACAACATAAACATTTATTGAGAATTAGAAAATAAAATATTTATCACAAGAGACTGAGATGCCCGACTCAACGGTCTCAGGAGATGCTCTACTCGGCGATCCCAGCGTAGTTAAATTGTACATAACTGCTTCCTTATCCTAAATACAACCTAAAACCGTATTCCATCATATAGACTAAAAAATATAGAAATTGCCGTCTTCAGTTATTGTAAAATACGAATAATACAAATCATAATATCACGTGAATACAAAATATAATATCACGCGTGCAAACTATCTCAGGTGCAGGAATTTAGCAAATATTATATTACGTCATACTGGTAGGCTGAATTTCAAACATCACAGCCACATTTATCGGGACATCACTCCGAAACAACATGTACGTTTGTTTAGGAGTGCCATGGGAGCAGAATTTGTGTTTATGGATGACAACACCCGTCCTCACCGAGCAAACATCGTAAACGAACGCCTTCAATCTGAGTATATCACACGTATGGAATGGCCAGCATTCTCACCTGACTTGAATCCGATAGAACACGAGTGGGACATGCTTGGCTGACGAGTTGCAGCCCGTCAACCACCTCCTACATGTGTACCGGAACTTGGGAGAGCATTGCTTGCTGAGTGGTGTAATCTTCCCCAAGATCAGCTCGATAATTTGATACTCAGCATGCCTAGGCTTTGTACGGACTGTATTTCATCGCATGGGAGACATACAATGTATTAAACATCATACCAACCATGTAATATTAAGATTTTGTAAATGAGATATTTTTTACAATTGATCCAGGGAGCAAAAATCGTAGTTTTTATGAATGGTATCATACATACACCATCTTTTTTGTTCTTTTTGTTTAATAAATGGGCTTTATGAATAAGTCACGTTTGTTTTGTTTCTGAACCTTTATTTGCCGGAGCTGGCATTATCCTTAATTTATAGACATGAGTGTATTTATTGGATAATAATTTCTAATGGATCTTTTCCGTTTTGTCCTTTCATTTTCTCGCTTGTGTTTCATTTCTCATCGATTATCTTTACGAGTTTCTCTCATTTTTTTTCCGTATAGTTTTTTCCACCTTGACAATCTCCCCTTTTTTCGGTCTCCCTATACACCGAGTTGTTTCACGGCTTCTGGGGAATAAGAATGTTTTAAGCTTTCGTTCATTCAAACAAACAGCTTCTTTACTTTTATTATTCAATTTAAAAGCTTATTGGTGGACTCGTTATCATTTTTCATAAAAATAAGTGCTTGAAAAGGAGGGCAGATTTGGATCCTCAAAGATGCTTTCACCCCGTGTTCAGCGGTACTAATATTTTGTGCGAAATTTGGCTGACCTTGAGATTTAGAAAGTTTCAAACGTGAAGATGAATTTACAAAACGCAAAGCGCATTAATATGAAAGCGAACTCTAAATATATCTTTTTTTCTGTAAAATGTCTCCCGAATTCAACGGAGGAACCTAGTTTTAGATGAACGGTTTGCATAAAGCTATCGAAATTACTTAAGTATTTTTTTTTTAAATAGGATACTAAGAATCGCCCAATTCAAATCACATCACGTATCATTTTAGGAATAGAAAGTAACTTCAGCTTATATCTTTCCTCCTTTTTATTAATGACATTTCATCAACTATGATTGTATAATAATAGTAACCTCTTAACTACCGACATTAAGGCCAACCCCATCCAAAAATATGTATACACTTCCACCGGTGAGCACTTTCCCCTTACGCACCGAACAATAGATTTGTTCTCTGCTCCTTTCAGTTCTACTTGTGCACAAATGAACTTCCGGACAGTTCTCACTCATACGAGTCTTCTAACGGTTCCTCGTTGAACTCACCCTCATTCTTCCTTTCCATCAATATTTTATGAATTGGACTGGAAATCCAATGTGGAATGCTAGAAAATGAAAGAATCAGAAAATAGCATAAAATTGCGATGAAAATAGCAATTGAAAAACCAAAGAGGGAATAAAAATAAAAGTTTCCTCACTCTCATAAAAAAAGCAAGACATTTAAACCCTTAATAAAAATTTAAATATTCTTGTATCTTGTACATAATTATAATTTTTTAAGCTCTCACTATGCACGCCACATGAATGGTGAATCTGTTGCACAGGTTATGCACAAAATAAAATACATTTATTTTTAAATATTATCATAATTCTGGTTCTTGGGTACTTTGCAGAGGGT
The DNA here is from genome assembly GCA_907164885.2 of Dolomedes plantarius. Lineage (NCBI taxonomy): Eukaryota > Metazoa > Arthropoda > Arachnida > Araneae > Dolomedidae > Dolomedes > Dolomedes plantarius. The sequence goes on along the minus strand of OU015498.1, from coordinate 182,322,872 downwards.
CGACCTGTGTAAAGACACTTACCGATGACCCTCCCTTTGCTGTCATTGTATGACATTTTTTAAATACGCAATTATCCTTCACGGGTGTCCATTAAGAATGAAGTCTTTTGATTTTACACAGTGCCGCAGGTGTATTCCCAATTACTTATTCTGGGTATTATTTTACCAACGAAACGAAGGATAAATGAATAAAAACGCATGCATACGTCAGCGAGGAAGGTGTAATCTTTATTCATTCACGACTGGTCCCCACGGTGTATATTTTCAAACGATACAAAACATTTTACATACTTTGTACCCTATTAGTTACAAATGTGACGTATACTCATTCGGTGAAAATTTAAAAACAGTGATGAGGAATACTTTACTTAAAACAGGGGACATCATTATCCTTTTTGTCTCAATATGTTTCGATGAGAACACCCAAGAGAAACCAAAAAGCCTGTGTTCATTCACTATATGGGTTTTATACGTAATTTCGTTGAAAAATTATTTCTTACCAGAATAGCGACATAGATAGATACTTGTTGACAATAATACACCTGATCAGGTCATATTTTAATCAAATGGTCTCATATCACCAGATATTTATAACACACGATTTCTATTTCACCCCCTCCCCCTAAAATAATATTTGACGGGCCAAATGAAAAACAACCCCCCCCCCTTTTTTTTTTTGCAATTTCATAGTTGCAAAGGATAGGAGGTTTGTTCATGAAAGACTATAATCGGATGAATACCTTATCGTAGGGCTTTCAACTGTATTTATGTAGTATGCGGTCAAAATGGGGTTGGCACATTAGATGCTAATCGCTTTTTGCTAAAAAATGAATATTTTGTTCTGACACTTTTTTTTTAATTTTAATATTTCAGCGTTCCTCTTCTACGGAATCTAAGCAAAGAAATTCTTTCCAAAATGGCTGATGTACTCGAAGTGGTAAGAATTAAAATATTCAACTCTTTTTTTAAAAAAAGATTCGAAAACTGTAAAGCAGTAAGATACTACACGCTCACCTAACAATGGGTTAACAGAATAAAGCCAAATCACACGGCTCACAAAATGACTCCTATTCAGATTCCTTGGCACGAAGGTAGGCCGACGACAGGTGTCTCTGTTCCTCCCATTTCAGTCAGACAGGAGTATTCACTGAGTCATCTTTGCCTCGTGCCGAAATGATTTTAATAGAGATAGTTCACAAAGGAAATAAAATCCATTACGGATTGATTCTTTCATTCAAAAGAACTTACACATCAACTAACTCTAGCAAATGATTTAGATGAAGATGCGTGGCATGAATAACCTAGGCCGTACATTGATAGAAATTTTTTTATCAATCGCAAAGAAAATAATTTGCATTTTCTCAGAATAATCCTACTGGGATTCTTTCAAGACAAAAAGGTAGCATTTCTTTTGCAAAAAGGACTTACGAAAACAGAGCTAACTCTTAATGGCTCGCTTGTACCATCCACGGGAGTTGCATTGGCGGTCAATTTCAGACTTCACTGGCTAACGAAATGGGATTGCTTGCTCTCGCGTTTTCGCCGTGCAAACTTTCGAATTGGTTGCCGTTCTACAACACAGAAAAATAAACAAAAAATTTGGGGATTTGGCGGTAGGAAAAGGAATTCAACTGAAATGGGGTTTGCTAACAGAAAATGAATATGTTATACATATCTCACATTGTGTCATTCAAGGGTTTTGTTCAATTTCTACTGTAAAATGCGTTCTTACAATTATTCTCGGGAAATAGAGAATGAGCATTTCAAGTTAGTATTTTAAAACTAAATAAACTATTATCACAATTCATTGACGACCTCTTATATTTTTATTAGGATTTTTATCCAGCCGGGGAATACATTATTCGACAAGGGGCCACCGGGGATACATTTTTTATCATCAGCCATGGTCAGGTAAGTCATTTTGTTTTATTCATACACACTCACATGTATGTGTGGGATTAACGCAGTAATAGTACTTCATAAACGATCCAATGTTATTTTTTTCATATAGAATTTACGATTTTCAACTATTTCAAGTCAAATATTTTTTTTTTACTAATAGTTTATATTTTCATTAAATTATACCTGCTCTTTTTTTTAGGATGCATCACGCTTAGATTCGGTACTTTGGAGATTTTTGATTATCAGTAGGAGAAAATGTTTTTCCGCTCTATATATACATTGTAGTAATAAAAGTCACCTAAAAACAAAAGCTTTTCCATTGCATACTTACACTGTAATAATAAAATCATAGTCGGTCATAATTTCAGGTCTGTTAATAATTATTTGAAGCCAAAACTTCGAAACACCTCAAAAACTGTAGCATAGTCAGACTGTAGCGTAGTTTATTCAAAGCCAATTCAGGAACATTGTTAGAATTTTTAAATTTTTAATTTTTTGCTATTTTTGCATAAATTCCACCACCCATCATGTTATGGCGAGCCAGAAAATGGTGTCAAGCCCTCGGAGACAATCGCGCTGCCGGGAATCATCACGTGTTGAATCGTATAGTGAATGCAAATGTACAGATCTCCAGCGTACACAGTGGCTTGGACCTAGGTTCCGCTCCTCGGCAAGGCATAACCGATGAGCTCGCAATGATTTCCAAACGCGGAATCTTTAACTGGCGACCAAGTACAGTTACCCAGAACGCGGTGTCGAATCCATGGAAACGGTCGCTCTGTGACTAATGGTGGCGATAGACATGTTCTTTTTCCTTTTCCGGATATCTTAAGTGGAATCCTTGACAGGGGTAAGAGCATTAAATATGTTGATCGATGGTTAAATAACAACTTGTTTTGAACACAAAAAGACAACCTTTTGCTGCGACGTCACTCTAAAAAGCCAATAAGAAAGTTAGTGTATCTTGGGAATGGCAAACTTTAACCACCCACCTCATTTGCCCTACCCAAGCATTCGCAGACAATCTGAACAAGTTTCTTTTGTTGGCAGTTCTACCCATGCTTTAGAAGGATATTTTTAAGGTCTTCTTGCCCCTTGTAGCTATTTCATGACTTATCAAAGTTGTTGTCAAACAATTTAAATTTTCTTAATCGCAGAAGGGTGACTCTTGTCAATGTGCAAAACACTGAAAAAAGAACATCGTTTTAAAAACAAGGGGACATTTTAAAATATTTTTTCCTAATATGTCCTGAGAGCATTCACCCATACTTACCGCGCTTTCTGCTGGTGATTTAATTGCGCGTGCACCCTACAAATGGACTCCCTATGATTGGCTTCGAACCCAGACTCTCCACCCTAAAACGTTGCCTATTTCACACGCAGGTTCGTGTGACGCAGAAAGTGGTGACTGGAGACGGATCACTAGCCGAAGAAGAGATCCGGTGTCTTGAAAGAGGAGAATACTTTGGAGAACAGGCCTTGCTTAGGTAGGATATTCATTCATTAAAAATAATTGAAGCCTGCACATAGATATTGTTCATGCAGTTACCGAGGGAAATAAGAGTCATGGCCGATAATAATAGATTCTCTAAATTGAAACATTTCTGCATCCCCGCCACCTTTAATTGATAAACCTCATCAGAACTAAATTTCTAGGTACCTATAGGATTGCTCAGAATGATTTGCTTTATGAATGAATACCTTTCAAATGGTTCGCACTGATGAAGTTGGTTGAAATACGGCGGTCATAAGACATGGACAGGAAAAATACACAAACGGCCGTTGTCTAGAAGTGACGTACTCTTGCCAGAAAATGGAAGGGCCTTTAAAGATGATGTTTTTCTGACTACTTTTTGCTAAACATTAACCACGGAGAAAGCATTCAATTAGTCATTAGTTAGTTGCTTGAAAATTTAACAATTTGGATTTTAACGAAAGAAAATATTCTTTGATTGCTTCAGCGTCATTTTGAAAGGCAGATTCTAACCACTCATCTCTGTTGCCATCTTCAAGAATACGCAGAACCTGCGGTTTGTTTGCCTTTCTGACCATGCTTATAAAAAGAAAGAGGCCTCGTTCCAAAACCCATTCGGGAAAATTCGAACACGTCAGTTTCCTAGCGGCAAAGATCTGCTACATGAACGGGAAAGAGCTATCAGAGAAGAATAAAATGAACATGCTATTAAAACATTGTAACCCATCCCATGCACAATCGTTAAGCCATATCCCTGAGGATTTACTAATCAACCTCAGCCTCAAAATGTTAAGGTTCCCAAATCCGGTAATGACTCTGCTGGTATCTTGTACCAAAGTCGGTGAGTTCGAGTCTCGTTATCAGCATGATTGTATGCAATAGCCCCAGTGAAGCTGAAGAAGATCGTTGCGCTCTCAACTAACCAACAAACCAATTTTTTATCTTGAATCGGAAGAGAGTTTATCTGTTAAAATAAACATGATTATGAGTTGTGACGACCGTCTGCTGGGACCGGGTTTTCATCTGCCTAGTGTAGCCCAGTATATTTTCAAGACTCTATCCATGTGAAAGGTTTTAAGATGTCTCCATTATGTACTTAAGGAAATTCATATACAAACTCGTTCTCGATAACTATACACAAAGCTCAAGTAACAGCATTTACCGAATGTTCCATCGGTTTGACAGCATTTACAGACACCAGATACTCTATACAAAGTACGTACATGTGAACGAGATACAATTTGCTCCTCACATCGTCGATCTTAAACGATCAGTGAACAACAACGTGCACATCCGCTACCTAATCAGTTAGAAATCGACTTTATCCCTTTTCAAGAATATCCCCGAGTTTGATCTTACTCTCTTGCTCGAAATTATAAAGGTATAAAATGACAGTGATAAACTAATTCAAAGAGGAAACAAAACACAAAAAGAGCTGATGACATTAAAACCTTTTACGGTAAGATTCCTTTTATTTGAATGTGCAATTTTTAAACATTTTAGAGAAATATTTATATCATCCATGTAAAAAGTATCTGTCATAAAAATTATTATTTTCCGCGTAAACTTTTAGGGTCAGACGTGACATGGAACCGTATAAAGCCATCTATTACATTACATTACATTACATCTAAACGCGAGATTTCAGTGTCTTCTAAATGCATTAAAAGCAAGAGTTAACAAAAAGAAATTGACCACCCATTAACAATATCCAAAGGAATACACATTTTGGTCAGAAATGTCACTCCACGTGGTCGATACCCGGCGACGTGGTTTTTATTGGTCACTACAACTCGCGGATTTTCTGGGTCCTCGTTCAGAGCTTGGTTTTTTTTTCTTTAAATGTTTCTACCATACTAAAATTATGTTCTTAAATTTTACTTAACTTATATCTCTTAATACACTTGAATAATACTTAAAATATTTTTAATTTTTGTCATAAACCTTATACTGGTTGGCCACTTACAAGATAAACAGTTTTTCCACAATTCTCAAACCGAGGGTAAAGGACCGTGAGGTAAAGGACCGTGAAAGGTCTGGTACCTCATGAGTGTTCCATGTCTATCTAGTGAAACGTTTCTTCCTCTATTTTCCCTGAATCCGCGAATTGAAGTAGGTTTTGGTAACTGTGTGGACGATTCTTGCTCTGGTTGTAAAGTAGATACAGTCGATTTCGGTTAATCGGACCACATCGGGACGCGATCATTTTGGTCCTAATAACCTGCTGGTCCAATTTCACGAACATGTCCTATGTTACAAGACGGGATTCGGTCCGAATAAGCGGCTGGTCCGATTATCCGGATTCGACTGTATATGAATATTTGTTTAAAAGGAATTCGACTTGAACTGTATGAAATTTTCTTGTCCGTAGGGAGGATCGTCGTACTGCGAATGTGATCGCCATCGATCCGGGAGTAGAATGCCTGACACTCAACAGGGAGTAAGTGTCATTTAGATTAACTTTCAAACAAATCATATATGATGGCATACATCATATAAATCATATATGATAGCATATATCATATAAATCATATATGATGGCATATATCATATAAATCATATATGAGAGTGAATAAATCATATATGATTCATAATATATGATTAAATCATACATTAATGAATAAATCATCACTCTCTTCTTACGACCTGTTTTCAAATGGTTCTTTTAAAAGGGATTAAGCACACTTGAACTAGTTCAAAATTTCAAGTCCTGGTCACACAAGTGTTGCGCAAGGTTCGTCTCAAAATTTTTAAGATAATATGAATCGATTTTACCATCCATAAAATCATGATAAATTTATATAGATAGTTGATATTTCCTTACGATGTGCTTATTTATGCATACAAATTTCTATCATTAAATGTTAAGAAATTATTATTTTTTTTTTTTTGTGAATCGACAGAACAGTCGATAGTTATATAAATAACATTTTCTCTTCAAATCAATGGTAAACAATTAATCACCGGAGATACAAACAACCTTATGTTTCCATTAAAAAAACAGGAAACATACGGATGTAGAAAAAATACTATTTCCTGAATCCGTATTACACCTGTCTCTGAGATAACATTTTATCTCATTCACCCTTGACCTAATTTATAAAGGCTAAGTGGCGAGACAGGAATTTTGGTTTCTTTTTGTAACAGACGCTTACAGAAATTTATTATTTAATACATGTGTAGCAAGTTCCGAATCTAGTTTATTCCCTATTACATGTAGCGAAAACACGTCACAACATTTTCCTCTTGATAATTTTCCACCGGATTATCGAACAGACGCTTACAGAAATTTATTATTTAATACATGTGTAGCAATTTCCGAATCTAGTTTATCCCCTATTACATGTAGCGAAAACACGTCACAACATTTTCCACTTGATAATATAACTCCACTAATGAATACCATTAAGAGCTTTTGCAATCCTTTTTCAGGTCTTTCAATCAACTCATCGGAGATCTGCAAGAACTACAAACCAAAGACTACGGGGACGAAGCTCGCTTTCGCAGGTATATCTTTTCACAACATGTTTTAATGCTTATCAAGCGATACTTTGGAGAGTCGTTGCCACAGATTTTAACAAAAATACTTCAAAGAACATCATTAAAAAGAAATATGTACTCTCTAAAAAAAGGAAAATAATAATAATAATAATAATAATAATAATAATAACAGAGAAATAGAAGTCCGGTAGGAATTTTTTTCTGGTAAGAAAATAGAGGGTTTCTGATGCGTTTATATTCATATCAAATTACAGCTCCTAGCAGCTATTCAAAGGAATTAAGAGATATTCCTCATGGTACTGCTCATCCGTCTTTGTAGTAATACAAGAAAGAGGTTTCGTGGATATCAAATCAAAGAGAAAGGATGTAAAAAAAAAGTTGCAAAAAATAAGGTACAAAGCTACCTAATGCTTTACGATTACTGCAATAGGTTTGTTGCCTGTAGATGAAAAATCGGAGCCGATTAAGGCGTCAGTTGATCGGAATGCAGGAGATGCCACTCGACGGGTCTAAGACAATCGGAAATTTTATGAACATTTAAAGTATATGACCTTCTTCGTTTGTACTTATAGTTGGGTAAATGCACACAGTTTTAAATTCGGAAATTATGCATCCTCATGTTGCGTCTACAAAAACAACTGAATTATTTTTAATGTATTAGGAAGACAAATTCTTAAAAATGGCCATCTCTTAGGAATGTGTATGTGGGGTACACGGAGGCCTCCTGATTCTCATTCTTATCCACACTAACTTTTCTGGGTGATATTCATACCTTCTAAATCCTTCCGCGTGTAGAACTGATTTAAGAGGAGTTATTTGCGGAAAAGATTGTAATGCGAGCCTTCTCCCTTAGGATTTCGAATCTGTCTTCGTCGACGGTCAGTCTGGAGGAGGAGTACAAACATATTCAGCTCGACGACTTGGACGTCATAGCCACACTAGGAGTCGGAGGTTTTGGAAGAGTACAGATGGTGAGTATTCACATACATCCGCAAATTGGCGTCAGCAGATGCACCACTACCATTTGTCACGCAAAATGAGCTGTCGGGCAATTATTGTGCAGAATGTCGGATCCGAATGAGTTGCAGAGAGAGAACTTCTGTTGCTAAAACGGGAGAAACGGTCAGTGGCAAGGTATTAAAAATTATGACACAATACGAAAATGAACGAGCTGTTGCCTCGTTCAAGCATTGAATGAAACTCACATTAAAACTATACTAAATAAAACATTGGAATAAAAAGCTCTGTTTTTAATTTTTGTAAATTTGAAATTGTTGTTCAAAATATGCATATTAAGGTGAAGAATGCCACTACTTCTTAGACCGTCAAATACTAATAAGCATTCTCGGCTTTCTTCTTAAAATTTAGCTGAATTCGGGTCTGCGATTTCAAGTTTTACGGCTAATGTAGTCTGTAAAACTAGAATCACACACGATAACAAAACAATAATAACACGTTTTCATAAATTTCGATTTTCTTTAGTTATATTGGCCACCGGAATTCCTTTAGAGTCTAAAGGAATTCCGGTGTCCAATATAAATAAAGTTTAGACTAAAGGTTAGTCTAAACTTTAGACTAACCATTCAGTTGCTACATGATGTAATTTTATTAAAATTTTCGCATTCCTCTGAATCAAATACTGTAAAGAAACGAACAACATGCTCTTTCAACTTCATTTCTTTCCAACGTGAAAGAACACTCAGTACTAGCTGTTGGTTTTCTCTGAGGCATCTTCGAAATTCATCCAAAAGATTCAAGTTTTTCCTTTATGCTATTTCTATGAAAGTCGCATGAAAAGTAGTGGTTAGCGTTCTGAGCTGCACGCAATGGGTTCAAATCCCGAACACGGCTTGGTCATTTCCGTGTCGTCCCCCTCGTAGGGAGAAATGCTGGCTCACCTATATGGTGCTTCCATAACAAAGTAGCTAGTAAATCGCAGTTAATAACAAAATGCGAGTGTCTCACGACAAAATTCCTCCGCATAAGACAAAGAAAAAAATATATTTCTATGGATAAGAAACACCGCTGCTAACTTACGGGAAAACTGCGTCTACATCTGTTATCTACATGAAATTATTATTATGCTTTGAAAGACAAAGCAAGACAAGCACAGACATTCGCGAGACTTGTTGGCTACTCCATTATGTGGTGAACCATCGGTACTCCCAATGGGGGCACAAGACAGACACATATATATGCTTTGGCCAGGATTCGAACCCGCGCCGTGTAAGAGTTATACAATGTGAGCGGTTTGAGGGGTGCCTGTGTTACCCTATAATGTAGCCTAGGATATTTTTTTAAACAACACGACTGAGCTCTTTTTTTCTATAGTTTCAACTTATGACAACCAGAGCAGTTCTCTCAGCGAAGAAATCCTTATTGTTAGGTTACTTTCATGTCATACTATTCGCCTGTTACAGAAGTGCTCTGAGGTCGAATAACTGAATGTAAGAGGAGTTTGAAAGGGTAGGGTGAATCTGATATTCGTTCGTGCTAAGGCTAGTTCATAATGTGAGATGAAGTGAGTGCACTATGACTGTTCATCTACGTTACTACACTGTTGAGGCCTCTGAAAAGGAATCCTGTCTCCTAATTTTAAATTATACGCATTGGATTATTTTTTGACTCTGTAATTACTCTATTAGGGAAGAAAAAGATTAGGAGGACAAGATTCTCATATATACCCCCTATAGCACCATTCTCAATGAGTACCGTTTCTTGGGAAGAAATCATTTCTTTTTTTCAAGAAGACTTGAACTGTTGCAAGAATGTAGGATCGCCCATCACCATTAAGTTACCTGATTTCTGGTAAAATACCTTGATTTGGCAATAGGTTCGAGATGAAAGTTTGTATTAACTCCTCCAATATCAATTACTTTGCCCCGTCAATGAATTCTCTTGTGAAAAGATGACAGTTGATTGAGATTTGTCGTACCCACATGTTGCTTTTCCTGTTTCTCTTAGGTTCAGTACATCTACGACAAACAGAAGGCGTTCGCTCTCAAGATACTCAAGAAAGCACACGTCGTCGAAACGCAACAACAGCAGCATGCTCTCAGCGAAAGAGCCATCATGATGTCGTGTCGGCATCCCTTCATTTGCAGGTAACACCACCTATTGCATTATCTACCAATCAAAAAGATTAGCTTCTCTCCTGTGTCTATAAATAAAACTGCAACTGAACAGGAACTCGATATCTGCATGTATTATATAAATCTCAGGCATCCGTTTCAACGAGGAAGAAAGACTAACGGATATTATCTTTGCAGTTTAAAAACTGTTAATAAATTTAAATCCCCATTATGTGTTATCGAGTTTACTCCATTTTTGGAACGAAGTTCTTTTACGCGGCTTACAGTAGAGTGAACTGACAGAAATCGTCACGTAAGGAAAAAGCGTTATGCCCTTCCAGGCGACCTTCTTTAGCTTGCTATTGCTGGCTTGTGGCGTTCGCTTTTGGCTCCCGCCCTGTCACTGCGAGTTCGATCCTAACTGGTGCGTTGTTTCACCTCCTGCACTTCCGGATGTTCAACTCCGGCTTTTCTGCTATTTAAAATCTCAACCTAGTCTTAACTTAATGTTTTCTCCTAGTTTATTAATTCTTAATATTTATTCAATCTTTTTTTATTTGCTGATAATATTAATACAGTTAGTTGTAATTTTAATTGTAAGCATTAACTTAGACCGTTTTCACTCGTCATTTCAGTTTGAAAAGGCATTTGAAAGAAAATCGTAGCCTGTGTGTAATAAATGATATTTTAAGGTATGTGCCTATCTTTTGGGCACTTTTTTGAAAAATATGAAATTTTTATTAAACACATGTTTTTAGTTAAAACAAGGAACAAAACTATGGATTGCCAAACCTTCTATAGCAAAATCTAACCAATATATTTCCCTTTTTTTCAACAATATATTAGTAAATCACTAATCTGTGTTATGAAGCAAACGATTACCATACCTCTTAAATTTATTAAAATATACCAAATTTTGTATACACAACATGGTTTTCTTTAAAAAAAAATTGATAAATTTTTCAATAAAAATAGCTCTTAAATTAATAAATACATAATTACAACATATATTTTGCTTAATAACATACCATTAAATAAGCAGAACCTTGTGACATAATTTTATTTTGGATGTTTTTTTTGGGGTTAAATTCTCCTAACGAATCTCGTAACGATGATCAGAAAAGCAGAAAATGACAGAAGATTGTAATGGAAGCTAGTTGTATTTGTTAATACGAGATGGTGTCCCCATCTGTCATATTTGAACAAGAGATGGCGCCCCGAAAAATATAGAGCAAACGAGCTGTCTTGATCCACTCCTCTCCAGACGACCTTTCCCTCTCTTTCTCTTTGTCTCTTTCTATTATATACGGTTGTACAGAGGCTGTTCACACATTTTTTAGACGATATATATTGTATTCACAAAACTAAATTACATAAAATTCTTGTGTTTTAAATGTTCTATTTGACATCCCTTATTCTGAACTATCTTTCGACACCGCAATTTCCAGGATAAGAATGCCTTTTGAAATGTCGGAAGAGGTATTCTATCCCATTCCTTCTGAACAGCTTTCCAGAGTCCTGTAAGGGTTTTGGGACGACGTTTGGATAATGCAGATTTTAAAAGTCCGAAAACACAAAAATCCATAGGTGATACATCGGGAGATTTAGTCGGGATATCAGTGAAGGGTATGGCCTTGATACCAGTTTTTTGTTCCATTTCTTTTAGGAAACTTACAGTGCATTTTGATGTGTGACTGCTAGTTTTGTCCTGATGGAGTCTCACAGATTGATGGCACTGTGGGTAAAGCGATGGTATTTCATTCAGAACAATTGGCTATAAAATATGTTCCTGATAGAATTTGGAGTTAATATTGACATTTTTTTTCCACTCTCTTTATTTTTAACTTGCCATTATAAGAAAACCCAGCGACAATCATGAATCCCTTAGAAAAACTTTCTTTCGATTCTTTGAACCATGTACTTAAATTTTTTTCTCCCCATTTGTGATAATAAATGGCTCTTTTTTTGTTGCAATCATTTAAATACACCCGAGTCATTCCATGTCAAATCAACACAGTGATCCGGAATGACCCCCTCAGAATTTGATGATTTTGGGCACACTTGCAGGTTTCATAGACATATGAAAAAATGTCAATTCTTAGTGATCTTACTTTATCGGTTCAAAAGTTATTAAATATTAAAATTTCAATTTTTTGCAAAAAAACACCACATATGTCAGTCTTAAAATGGCTGTAAAACAGTAACCATTTGAGATACAGGCCTGAACTTAGGCTCATTTTAAAGCTCTTTCCAGGGCTTTCACATGATATGCAACATGATAGCATTTATAAAAAAATAATTTTTTAAAATCAATTTTAAATTTTAAAATTTAAATTTCTCAAAAAGCGACAATTTTAAAATTTTGAAAAAATTCTCAAAATAAGTTTATATCATCATCTAACAGCACCCAAAATCTTATTTTGGGATCTCTATGGGATCCTGAGATATAGAAGGTATAAAGTATGTATGGTTAGAGGAAAAATGCCAAATCTACCATATTATAGAGTTATATACAAAGAAATATAATTATAATATATAATTATACAATCATATGTAATTGCATAGTAATATGTGATTAAAAATATATATAAATATAATAATTACATTTATAATCATGTATAATTTTATTATTTAATTCTTAATTTCATCTCCTTTACACTACTAAAAAGTGAAAAAATATCAAACAGATTTTAAAAAATCTTTCCCTAAATTATTAGATACAATATATAACAATCTGAGAATGGAGGAAGCTGATTAGTGATTGACCTCTGATGTGTTTCAGTGAAAGACATCACAGGTGCTAAAGTAAGTTTCCAAGAGACTGATTCTGAGTAATTTAAAGGAAGTATACAAATGCTTCCAGGAAAAGTTCCCAGGTATAAAAGTTGGGTTCTCTAAATTTGCAGAATTACGGCCCAAACACTGTATTCTGCCTGGTCAGAGTAGCACCCATTCAGTTTGTGTATGTACTACTCACCAAAATGTGAAACTTATGGTTGAAAACAGCAAAATGAAATTAATCACAGACAACCAAATAAAAACATACCAGGACTGTTTGCAAATGATGGTCTGTAACCCACCGTCAATTAACTGTTTCTTCTCTAATTGTGTGTCATGTAAAGGAACAGAAGGAATCCGAATGATTCTGGAAAGAGGGTTTGAAGAAAATGCAATTGAGACTATTACTTTTCGCCAGTGGATCTCTGTTGATCGCTATAACTTGGAAACAATCCAAAAATTAGTAGATGACTTCGTTGAATTTTTTTGTGAGAAACTCTCTGTTCTGCTTCGTCATGACTTCATAGCAAAACAGCAAAATTCTTTTATGAGTGAGACTAATGGAAATCTCTTAGAGTCTGAGGTGGTGGTCCTTTGTGATTTTTCTGAGAATTATTCCTTCGTATTACAGGACGAAGCACAATCTTACCACTGGACACGTAACCAGGCAACAGTGCATCCGTTTGTAGTGTATTTTAAAAAAAGAAGATAAAAAAGAGCATGTCAGTTTTGTAATAATATCAGATTGAAGCTGAATGGCAATTTTCAGCCACTGCACATGGAAAAGGCCCATGTGATGGAGTGGAGGCACAGTAAAAAGATTGGCAGCCAGGGCTAGCCTGCAGCGACCTTATGAAGACCAAATACGACTCCAAGACAACTCTTTGAATGGGCAAATCAGAATATTTCTAACAGATTTCACATATGTAAACCATGAAGTGTATATTCAAACAGAAGAACAATTGGCACACCAGTAAAGCAAAACTGTAGCTATCCCAGGGACACAAAAACTCCATGCCTTTGAACCCTCAAAGTGTACAACAAAAGTAACTGTAAAATTCTTATCTTCTGCATCTACATCAACCATCTGACCTGTAGCAAGTTATGGAAGTAGGTTGGGCTTCAGTAACATGGGTGGATATGTGGTTGCAGTCTATGATGGGAAATGGTACCTAAGCTATGTTTTAGCTAAAAATGAAGATGTAAATGAAGTAAAGGCAACATTTCTCCATCCCCAAGGACCATCTCCTTCATTTTCATACCCTTCAAGACCTGATGTACTGTGGATTCCCTCTTCAAATGTGATTTGCAAGGTGAACCCCATCACACCAACTGGTTGAACATACAGTTTACAAGGTAACGAGGTGAGAAAGATTGAGGATATTGTGCAAGAGTTCATGGCCTCCCAGAAATGAAGATGTGGTCGCTGTACATATGCTACTTCCATGTCTCTAAACTGGTAAACTCTACGCATGATTCCATAAATAAAATTATGATTTTGAGATAGACTGGATTTTCTAGAAAAGTGTTATATATATATATATATATATATATATATATATATATATATATATATATATATATATATATATATATGTATATAATTATATATATACTTATATAATTATAAATGTAGTTATTATATATGATTGTATAATTATACATTATAATTATATTTATTTGTATATCTATATGGAAGATTTGGCATTTTTTCCTCTACTCATGCATACTTTATACCTCCTATATCTCAGAATCCCATAAAGATCCCAAAATAAGATTTTGGGTGCTGTTAGATGATGATATAAACTTATTTTGAGAATTTTTTCAAAATTTTAAAATTGTCGCTTTTTGAGAAATTAAAATTTTAAAATTTCAAATTGATTTAAAAAAATTATTTTTTTACAAATGATATCATGTTGCATATCATGTGAAAGTCCTAAAATAGAGCTTTAAAATGAGCCTAAGTTCAGGTCTGAACCTCAAATGGTCACTGTTTTACAGCCATTTTAAGACCGACATATGTGGTGTTTTTTTGCAAAAAATTCAAATTTTAATGTTTAATAACTTTTGAACCGATAAAGTAAGACCACTAAGAATTGACATTTTTTCATATGTCCATGAAACCTGCAAGTGTGCCAAAAATCGTCAAAATCTGGGAGGGTCATTCCGGATTTTGCAAAAAATTGTGTTGATTTGACATGGAATGACCCACCCATGATTATTGTGACAATTGTTTTCCATTTTTCTTTGGATAAGTGTTTCTCATATAGAATTCTGCAGCGTGTCCTGCGTTCAGCGATATGATTTGGAAGAAGAGGATGCAAATTGCGTTTTTTCGCTTTCTTAAGATTTAAATCAACGTTTATCATTTTGTTTACAGTGGACACCGAGCATTTTAATGATACTGCAACTGTCCTTTGACTAGGGGGATTTTCTTTTAACATTAAACAACGTACCTTTGCAATAGTCGAAGATCTCCGTTTTTTCCTTGGATACTTGTTTGGAATTTTTGTCCCACTTGAGGCTCCAATTTGACGTTTTTTTCCTTTCTTGTTGACGATATTACCTATCGACGCTTTAGATATCACAAAACCATGACTCTCACATCATTTTTGGATAACGGAGTATGCATATTTCTCTTCGGAAAGAGCATAAATGTACCCTTCGAACCACTGCTTTGTTAAAAACGCCATTTTGAATAAAAACAAAACTTTCAAGCCGCAGATGATAATTTTGACTTTTAAAAACATAATACAATTGCAATTATTTCTTTTGCAGCAAACGATTTTTTATTTCCTCTTACCAAAATCGTCAAAAAAAATGTGCGAACAGCCTCTGTATGTGTGTGTGTGTTCGTACGAGTATCGAGATTCGACCAGCAAGCATTGTGCGCGGTCAGTTGTATAACCTCAATTCTAAACACGTGTAAATATTATTTAAACTTATTTTTTTGTTTGTTATTATTTTAATTCACACGGAATTTATATTGTGTCATTATTGCAATTTTATAATGGAAAGTCGAGAACCAGAAACTGCAGCAAGTGTAAATAATGAAAACTTTGAAAAGTAAGTTAATAAATCATAAAGTTGAATTTCAAACATATGCATCTTATTATAGTTACCACAAGCCAATAATTACCATGATACAATATAATGATAAAATTTAAAAAAAAAATTTTTCTTATTTAGAATTTTTTTATATATAACTAGCTGTACCTGGCCACGCGTTGCTGTGGGTCAGTCTGGTTAAATGGAAAAGAAAGAAAAGAGAAAGCACGTTTCTAATACTATGTTTAATTTGTAAAATCTGCAAAGCTGTCACTCATTCAGCACTACCCAGGGAGCACGTGTAGCTTAAAGTATGCTACGGACGCGAGTAACGTTACCCACCAACATACACTGCTGGCCACTGTAAATGCAACACCCTGAAGGAAACATGCAAATAACATGAAATTTACAACATGCATTAGCGGAGGTGAGATATGCAAATGATTAGAATTTCAGCGCAGACGGACATCACGCGCGCCTGTGGCGCCACTTCAAAGCGCTATTTAAGGCTTGGAGATTTCAACGATTTCAAGTTCGGCAATTGAGTTTTTCTTGTGGTTTTTTCAAAAAAACGATCAATTATGCCTCGTCGAAAACAGCGATCATCTTTTGATCAAGTATCCGAGTTCGACAGAGGAAGGATAGTGGCCTACCGAGATTGTGGATTATCTTTCAGGGAAATCGGTAGTCGTGTTGGGCGAAACCAAACAACTGTAAAGCGGATATGTGATCGTTGGATGCAGGAGGGTACGACGGACCGGCGTGTTCGATCGCATCCACCTCAGCGCACCACTTCACGTGATGACAGGCAAATTGTGCGCATGGCAGTGACGGATCACTCAGTCACATCACGAACCATAGCACAGCACATGCAGTCTGTAACGCATCATCCAGTGTCTGCGCGTACCATTCGACGCCGTTTACAGCAGAGTGGTCGGTCCGCAAGACGACCATTGCTTTGTCTACCCTTGACGCGGAACCACAGACGTCTCCGCCGCCAATGTTGCGATGACAGAAGGATGTGGACGGCAGAATGGGATGAAATTGTCTTTACTGACGAGTCACGCTTCTGTCTGCAACACCACGATGGTCGCATTCGAGTCTGGAGACACCGTGAAGAGAGGATGCTGAACAGCTGCGTTATGGACCGCCACACTGGTCCTGCACCGGGTATTATGGTATGGGGCGGTATTGGATATCACTCTCGCACACCTCTAGTACGCATTGCCGGTACTTTAAACAGCCAGCGCTACATCTCCGAGGTGTTGGAGCCAGTTGTCCTTCCTTACCTTCAGGGCTTGCCCACAGCCATATTTCAACAGGATAATGCGCGACCACACGTGGCACGCATTGTACAACGGTTCTTCGTCAATCGCCAGATTGAATTGCTTCCCCGGCCACCTCGCTCTCCGGATCTTTCGCCGATAGAAAACATGTGGTCCATGGTTGCTCTACGATTGACCCAGATTCCATCCCCAGCTGCCACAGCAGATCAACTTTGGCAACGTGTGGAAGCTGCTTGGTCTGCTGTACCCCAAGAACTTATCCAAAGTTTCTTTGAATCAATGCCGAGGCGTGTGGCAGCGGTGATCTCCAACAATGGCGGCTACTCTGGCTACTGATTTTGGCAGGAACCACACTTCACAGAAGTCTATAAATTTAATCATTTGATACTTGGTCAACATGTTATCTACAAAATAAATTTTGTTGTGATATCTCTTGTCTTTCTTGGTGTTGCAATTTGGGTGGCCAGCAGTGTATTTTATAGTTCAGTTTTTAGTACTTGCTTGTTTTATGTAATATCTTGGCGAAAGGATTGTGTTCCCTTTCGCCCTCTGCATTGGAAATACAAAAAAATTTAAAAATGCTTAATTTTACATTACTTGTGGGTATACAATATTTTTTGTTGTTCCATTGTCTGTGCAGATATATAGACTGTCTGGTTTGCCGACTCTAGAACACGCAACATATAGTTGTCCATGTGAGAAGCAATCCGTGTCTGAATCTAACCCGCACAATTGTAAAGATTGGCCCTGAGCGTTATTGATGGTGATTGCAAACGCCATTCGAATTGGGATTTGAAATCTCTTAAATTTAAATAGCATATCTGTTGGAATCATGGAAATTCGAGGAATGAGGACATCTTCACCTTTGAACGGTCCTGTCAAGATCGTGCCTTCTACGACGTTGGTCAGTAATTTTTTTACTGCAAGCCGCGTGCCGTTGCAAAGCTTTGGTTGGTTGATATTTCGCAACATTATAATTGGCACGCCGATTTTCAATTGCAGTACGTGCGGTGGCATCTCTGGCAGATCGAGTGAATTCAAAAATTCTGTTGGATAATGAACCGCTTCATTTGCTTCCACAACAGTGTCGACGGACTTGTATGTGACTGCCTCGCTTTGAATGTTATACTGAATGATATTGTTAAGTTCGTAGACGTCTTTGTTCTTGGAGGCAAGAATAGCTCGTTCACTCAGCCAATCATGATTCTTATAATTGGTTTGAATATTGGAAAATACTTTTTCAACCAATTCTTCTTTTGGCGATACTAAATTGCAGAAGTTATGAGGTAATGAAATTCATCCTGATGTCAGATCAACCGGCACCTTTCCGTTCCCAATTTCCAGCAATTGATGTGAGAATAACTCAGCTGATCGATCGTTTTGCAGATGGACACGCATATTTGTAGATAATTTCAACGTGTAGACTCTTTACGTGTCGCCACAAAGTAGAGTATTTCAGGCAAACATTTATTTCGTCCGCTGGTGTCGATCGAGGAATTATAGGTAATGTTTGCCTGAAATCTCCAGCAAGCAATAGTAATGCTTTCCCAAATTGTCTGATGTTTCCACGCAAATCTTGCAATGATCGATCAAGATCCTCGAGCGATTTTTTGTGTGCCATCGTACATTCATCCCAAACAATAAGTTTGCATTTCTGCAATACTTTTCCCATGCCGGATGCTTTAGAAATGTTGCACGTGGGAGTTTCAATGAATTGCATGTTCAATGGCAATTTCAAAGCTGAATGTGCAGTTCTTCCACCTGATAGCAATGTCGCAGCTATTCCGGACGACGCAAGAGCTAAGGCTATGTCATATTGGGATCGAATTGCTGCCAGAATCAATCTAATTAGGAACGTTTTACCAGTTCCTCCTGGCGCATCTAAGAAGATTTCTCCAACCCCGTTATTGACAGTTTGCATTATTTGATCATAAATGATTTTTTGCTCAAGCGTTAGCTAAGGAATATTTGATTGCACATACGACAAAAGATCACCCATGTTGTAATTTTGTTCACGACGCAATTCTACATCGAACGAAGCATCAGCAGATCGATTCGGTGATGGCGTTCCCAATTGACTGAGAACTTTGTTCGCGATTTCTAAGCACAAATCTTCAATCATTATCAACGCTTCGTTGTAGATTTCTACTGTGAAATCCATGTTCATATTTGAATTTTCCTCGCGTATTCGACGGAAAATATCTTCAGCCATGTTCGATTTATATTTCTCCCATAACTCTGTTGGAGATAAAGGAGGGCGGGCGGTGAATATGATTGCAAACAACGCACGAATTTGTTTTAGATTTGACGTGTTGCACGTGTCATTAATGCATACATCCCAGTGTCAGTCGTTCTCCAATAAATTCAGAACATGACATGCACTGCGAAAAGTGGCATGTGTAACGCCGTTGACAATTCTCAATTGCTGGAAAGACGTTGGACCGGGCACATTTACCAACCGCATGCGAAGAAAGAAGCATTCATCTTGATTGGGATGCACGGTGTACAGTCTGCCTATCGTAGTTTCTTTGAATATGCCAGGTTATCCGTCGACTCGCTCTCCTCGTTTGCGTCGTTCAAATGATTTTCTACTCGCATTCCATGTGTAATACGTAGGCACTTCCGAATACAGTAGAGTTTTCGCAAACGCGTCATTTTGACATAACGTGAAGAAAGCAGTTAACGTTGTAGCCGGTGGATTCAAGGCTATTTGTTGCACATTTGCAGCTGTGAAATACACGTGTTGTCCATTTTCTAGATGTACTGCTAAGTGAACAACAGCTGAACTTCATTCATGCATGGGAAATGAAAGAATTCGCCATACAGCTTCATTGCTGCTTATGTATCTTCCAACCTGATACTGTGCGATTTCATCGATATGTATGACCGCATTCCTATCACTTCTTCCTAGTTGCACGCCAAAAACTGCCATGTCACTGCCTTTATTCACATACTTACAAATGTATTTGATCGATTTAACGGAGTTACAGTACTTCACGTTTATGTGCGCTTTGTATGTTTTTGATAGCAAAGGCGAATATGGAACAACCCACCGGTTGTCTCCTTCGATGTCACTGTTTCGCTTTTGTATGGTTACTAATTTACCGCCATCTTCTGTTGATTTTCTTCTGTATAAGGGATATCCATCGTTTCCTGTAACTGTGTTAGATACTAATGCTCGAGGATATCGCTTAGAGCATTTTCCTTCTATCATGCATGGTGATTTTGGATTCAGTGTACCGCAAGGTCCATGTATTACATTTTTCGTCACAACTTCATGCAAATCCTTGTCGACGTCGGCATCGGGTATTTCAGCGCATATTACATCGTCGATTTCGTTCGAAGTGATTTTATTATAGATGCAGATTAGTATATGTGCGTGTGGCAATCCTCTCTTTTGCCATTCCACTGAGTACATCCAGCAGCGCACAGACCCGAATACTTCATATTTTACCAAGAAATCCATCAGCGATTTCAGCTTCTGTCTGAAAACACGTGCTTTGATGTCATGCCTATCCACCGGTGATTGCCCAGGAAGTAAGAGATTTTGTATATCGTCCCAAGCTGGATTGCATGTGAATGTAATGAATAGGTCTGGACGCCCGTAATGACGAACATACGTAATTGCATCTTGAGCGTACTCATGAATATGTCTGTATATGAAGATGGCAAAATCGTTAGTCTTCCAACGTTAGTTGTATTACCGCCATTTACAACTGCATCTCGCAAATGAACGTATTCTTCAGAGCGAAGCTTGGTGTGATTCAAATGGATGAATATGAAACGTTCTTTTTTGATTTTTGCATACATATCTACGATGTATTGGTGAAACAATTCACGGCATTTCAAAATGTGATTGTCTTCATTCTCTCGAATCATTAATCGGTATGAATAATAGTTCATTGAACTGCATTTCTTATTTGTTTCTTCGCCACTGACTGGATTTATCATCTTAACGTTGAAGTGATATCCATCGGCACCATCTCAAAAAATGATTGGATACTGCAGGGCGTCGTAGCATCGACGAGTTTCTGTAACTTTTGTCAATTGATCGTTTCTCAGATGAAGAACAATATTTCTAGGTTGGAATTGATCTCCGACTATAACAATCGTATTTCGACCATTCTTTGTCTGTTTCGCTCGTTCGCTAATGCCCGTTCTACCTCAGTTTGATTTGCAATTACTCGTCGCACTGATTCCGCTCTGCGAGTACGACGACCTAAGTTAGATTTTCTGCGAGGCATTATTTTGATGAACTAAAGCAGATCAATTGCACTGAAAAATAAGAAATAAAGTTATAACAAAAACGTATAACATTGCAAAACATTAAAAAGGGAAAACACACGAACTAAAAAACGAAGGCAAAACAACAACAAAAAAGATAAAATGCTAACGAAATATTTAAATTCAAACGCAGATTAACCGGCAGAACTCAATTCTAACACAATGAGAAACGAAATATTTCAATCCGTTCGAAAAAATCACTTCGAAGAGGTCAATTTCCCGATATAATTTGAATTCAAATGAAAATCAATCGATACAGCTCAATTCCACCAACAATTGCACAGAAAAATTAGAAAAACATTTTAATAAAACGTAATGAAAAACAATGAAAAAATAAAAAAATAAACTATACTGACGAAATGAACGCTTTGGTAAACGACACAATTCAATTCCAACGCAATGACAAGCGAAATAATTAACTTTCTGAAGGCCACTAAAGCAGATCGATTGTACTGAAAAAGAAGAAAGAAAGTTATAACAAAAACATATAAATTTGCAAAACCTAAAAAAAGGAAAAAATAAATAGAAATAAATAAACTATATTTCCAACGCAATGACAAACGAAATAATTAACCTTCTGAAGGTCACTAAAGCAGATCAATTGCACTGAAAAAGAAGAAAGAAAGTTAATAACAAAAACACATAAATTTGCAAAACCTTAAAAAGGGAAAAAACAAAAATAAAAATAAATAAACTATACTCACGAAATGAATGCTATGGTAAACGACACAGCTCAATTCCAACGCAATGCGAAACGAAATATTTCAATCCGCTGTTAGAAATCACTCCGAAGAGGCGAGTTTCACGATATAATTTGAATTCAAATGAAAATCATTCGAACACCGGACAGTGGTTCTCTTATCTCTTCGTCTTTTATTGTCTAGTACGATCCCTCCGTACTTTAAGACCTGTGGGGACAGCTGATAGTGGGGTCGCACCCTACCGTGACAAATTTCTGTTCTGAGGGGGAAGGGAAAGACATTTCTCGTTTGCGGTAAAATACTTAGTATAGCGTTTGTTTCAAAAAAGCATGTTCATACCTGTCACAGGTGTGGCATCTACACTCAAGAGCCAAAACATTATGAACAACTGTCAATAACGAGGTGGCCCACCTTTGGTGCGCAACACAGCTTCAACCCGCGTTGTCATGGATGCTAAAAGTCCTTGGTAGATGGCCGGAGACAGATTGTACCAGATGTTTAAGCAACGGTCACGCAAATCCGAGATATTGCGAATTGGTGGTCTTTGAACTCTGAGCTGCCGTCCCATGACATCCCAAAT
The DNA here is from genome assembly GCA_907164885.2 of Dolomedes plantarius. Classification (NCBI taxonomy): domain Eukaryota; kingdom Metazoa; phylum Arthropoda; class Arachnida; order Araneae; family Dolomedidae; genus Dolomedes; species Dolomedes plantarius. The sequence continues at coordinate 182,300,247 of OU015498.1, read as the reverse complement.
GTGTTCTATCGGATTGAGATCCAGTGAGTTAGGTGGCTAGGATATTAACTGGAATTCAGCATCATGTTCCTGGAACCACTCCAACACAATTTTAGCCTTGTGACACGGGGCGTTGTCCTGTTGGTACATTCCATTTCCAGCTGGAAAAACAGAGGCCATGTAAGGTTGCAACTGGTCCGCAATGATGTTCAGATACCCTTTAGCATTCATGGTCTGCTCTACCACAACCATGGGTCCCAGAGACGCCCAAGAGAACGTCCCCCAAAGCATAATACCGCCACCACCGGCCTGTGTATGACCTACTGTACATTGAGGGAGCAACAGCTCGCCTGGAAGACGGCGTATCCTGACACGGCCATCGGCGTGATGAATGACAAACCGTGATTCATCTGACCAGGCAACTCTCTCCCACTGAACCATGGACCAGTCGCGATGTTCCCGGGCCCAGCGCAGGCGCAGTTGGCGATGACGCTTGGTCAGCAAAGGCACATGAGTGGGACGTTTGATGCGTAGCCCCATATCCAACAGTGTCCGCTGAACAGTGTGCTGCGATACTTTTCTACTTGGCCCTGCATTGTATTGGGCTGTCAGCTGAGCCACTGTCTGGCTCGGGTTTTGCTTCACCATGCGAGACAGTCTCCGACGACCTTTTTCTTTGATAGCGTGTGGACGTCCAACACCATGTCGTCTACTGCTGGTTTCACCGTCATTCATCCACTTTGCATAAGTACTAACAACTGTAGGTCGCGAACAACCCACGAGTCGTGCAGTTTCGGAAATACTTGTTCCGAGCCTTCGAGCCATTACAATCTGCCCTCTATCAAAGTCGCTTAGATCCGCAGCCTTTCCCATCACACACAGAAGTAAGTGAAAGAATGATTATTCAGACTCTCCAGCAGCAGTTAAATACCACTTCCACCTGATCACGTGCCTCCCACGTCATCCAGTCGAATTCATTGCAAAATGTAGGGGTGGTCATAATGTTTTGGCTCTTGAGTGTATATTATAGGTAAATAAAAACACTCACGTATTCGAATGCAACGTTGTGTCAAAATTTCCAAAAAATTGGTGAAGAACTTTCGGAGATTTGGGGTTTTGAACAAACGAACATTTACATTTTTATTTATATAGATTTATAATTCACTATTTTATATTTAATTTTTAATAAATGACTATTTTTCCTAAAATATTAAATGAAATTTATTGATTTAAATCCTTACTTTACATTTTTGCTTTGAAAAAATAATAAAAAATAAAAATAAAATATAGAGACAAATAAATAAAACAAATTAGAGAGAGAGAGAGAGAGAGAGAGAGAGTGAGAGAGAGAGAGAGAGAGATGGTTGGTTGAATAAAAGAGGGCTGCGCTTTTTGGCATGACAAAAATACACTAATATAATCAATAGAAATCTACATATTAAATCACATTTAGAGTTGAAAAAATAACGTAAGGAACTTCGTTCCTGACGGGGGTCCCCCGACCGCACAGTTTTTTAAACATATTCCTATCGTTGTTCACGGACAAAGAATTTAAAAAAAAAAACATGACTTCACCATAATTGACTTTTAAGAACACATCTCTATTGTATCGGAAGATGAATTTCATGTCCAGGTATTCGCCAATGTCACGAAATTAAAGAAATCCTATCTTTTCGTTTTCATCCTAGGTATGATAAGAGCCGTGAGCCCGACGGAATTCTGATGATTAGATATTTTATAGGTCGATGCTTTCGATTTTTATAATCGGCTTGTCTCAAAAATTAAACAGAGATTTTCATTCGCATAAAAATACTACATACTGACTTTCGTCACTTGGATTCAATTGCACAAGGGTATCCGGTCAAGATGTTATTATCTGTTTAGAGTCCTTGAAGTATTAAACACCTGCTTTCGAAAAACAAATTGATTACACAACTCCGTATTACGAGGTTAGATTAGATGTAAAAATGCTAAAATCGGTTAAAGCATTTTAATTTAAAAACCTACTTAATAACGAGGTGAAAGTGAGAGATCCATTCGTCTGTTTCACGCGGTTCCTCTTCGTGTTTCCTGATCTTGATTAAACCGCTACCCCTTTTCTACCACAAATTGGCATAGACTAGGGTAAAGAAAGTAATATACGTCTCTCATAATTTAACTATATCCCTATTATTAATTAAACTAATATTCAATTAATCTGCGGTACCCATTCATTAAAATCATATCAGATTTGCATGGACTAGAGTAAAGAAAGTAATATACGTTTCGCAGAGTTTATCTATATCCCTATAATTAATTAAACTAACATTCAATTAATCTACGATACTCATTAATTAAAATCATATCAGATTTGCATAGAATAAGATAAAGAAAGGAATATACGTTTCTCAGAATTTAACTGTATCCCGATAATTAATTAAACTAATATTCAATTAATCCTTGATACCCATTAATTAAAATCATATAAAATATTTAATACGCAAGAATAGGATAACTTCTTTAAGGTGACTGCTTTTGTCTCCTTTTTTGTAATTTTTGAAGCATTCACCATGGTACACCTGTCTTCACTTCCTTTCATTGAGCAATGAAACAATAACTTTTAGAATATTGCACATTGAAATAAATATAAAAAAAACATTTCCTATAAAAATAAATGAAACTAGTATAAACCACTTGCCTGTCTAGCTACTTTTTAAAAACATTAACCATGAGTTCCAGTACACTTTATAGGCCTATTACCTCATACGTTCAAAGGAAATTTTCTACATAGCAACTTTTAGAGACTGAGGGTAGTATCGGGCGCCTTCAGTTAGACGCTGTGCCTGATATTAAGGCATAGAAAGTGTTGGTGAACAATTGAGGCCACGCGGGATAAAAAGGGAGAAAGTACCTCCAAGAAAAGCGATTGCAGGACATCGCGGGGCCTAGGCAGAAATTCCAGGGAGACAAGTGCGACGGTGGTTTAAGGCTTAGGGAAGAGATAGAACAGTTGAGATTTGGAAGAGCCAGAGGTAGAACTCTCAGAGAGTTAGACTGGAGACGTTGCAACGGCTTTCTGTGTCGATTCTCAGCGAATATGCTGTCTCAGAAGTGTCCTAAAGCTTCATCTATGTATTAATTTTATTATTTTTGTTTTGTGTGTATGTGTCATGTGTCAAGTTAAATAAACGTCTTTAGTGTGACACCTTCATTTGAGTGAAAGAACGGAAAAAATTACTCGACACCACGATTGCGCTACACTGAGTATCATGTATGATCATTCGCAAATCCGATCTGTATATTACATACTGGCGAAGAATTCATCGTGGCTATTCCTTTTCGGGATTGCATTCCACAGGTTGATAGAGATCCTGGGTTTAAGAGTATAATTATTTCTTTAGATAGGGGTCGATGTTTCATTGCAAACATGTGCGCTGATGTATCGCAACAATGAAGCAACAATGAAAAGCTGAATTGTATGCATTACGTCCATTTAGATCTATGTCTCAGGGCTCATTTAAATGAATAAAAAAGAATAAAAAATGTGTATTTTGTCGTTTTCCCGTATTTATTTCAAATAATTTAGCCGCAAAAGTTAAAAATATATTTCTTATTTGACACTACTCTAGAGTAAAGTAAAAGAAGAGAGAAACATGTCATGTACCTGAGACAGTTGCATGAACTAACTTCCTATAATGGATTTCATTTGCCTTTTGTAGGATGTACAAGACATTTAGAGACGATAAGTACGTTTTCATGTTAATGGAAGCTTGCCTTGGAGGAGAAGTTTGGAGCCTTCTAAGAGACAAGTAAGTTATAAAGGATATGCATTCTTCTCCCGAAATTCACAGCACATGTGCAGTCTTGCATTTTTACCTTTGAATTAAAATATAAAAACATTTTAAATATCTGGAAGATCAAGGAGCTGTGTCAGGGTTCCAAATTTTCCTAAAGCAACATTTCTTGAACGTGCAAGATAGTTTTTATTTATGGGAAAAGGTAAAGTTTTTTAAAAGATATTAAGAGATGAAAACACAGCTATAGATTTTTGTTGTTGCATATTGGATGCAAAATATTTTATATTGGGTTCCTATTTTGCCCCTTTAGTAAGTAACACTCAATTGGATTTGTTTTCCTAGATGGAATGCTGTAAATCATTGCTCTACTTCTTCCCATATCTTCAAATATTTTCCAAACCGACAGTCCAATAGCCGTAAGTAAATCTCCAAATTTCGATAAGCACCTCACCAGGAGATACGGCATATCTACAACTAAATCAAGGATAGTCTTTTGTTAACAACAAAACCAACGCACATGTGACGCGTCAAAAGAAATGTTAATTTTAAAGGCCAATTAGCATACAGATTCACGTTCGCATGAGACGGCTAAGATTTCGCACTTTTTTTACGTTCATTTCACGCATTCAATTACATGAAGAATTCCAACAGCTTTGTTGTCAAGTGACAACTCTTTGCCCACAAACTTCGCTTCTTGCCAAAATTAACTTTGAAAATTAGAGACGCAGCTTATTTCTCGCGAATTAACATTAAAATTTCATTTTGATTTTCGCTAGGATGACATTCCACTAGCTTGCGTTACATACTAAATGAATTATTTTAATGCAAAATTGTAACAGGAAATCTGCATTCATTTTGTAAATTCCATTTCCATATTATTTTGTTGGTGTTTCAGGGGTAATTTCGATGATACAACAACAAGGTTCATCACTGCCTGCGTCACAGAAGCTCTAGAATACCTTCATAGCAGAAACATCATCTACAGAGATCTGAAACCAGAAAACCTTCTTCTAGACGCACAAGGATATGTCAAATTAGTCAGTAATATGCTAGATCCTTATAAATAATCTTAACTTCACTTTATCCCATATCTTCTGTCCTACTAACTCTGCTACACTATCTAGTCAAAATAAATTTATAAAAGTAGAACATGCCGTGATTGTGCCCCGAATTCATCGTGGCCTCATATCCACATTCATTAACTTTCATGCTGACACATTCAGATCAATTTTAAGTGTTAGAAATAATTTGTTCTGTTTACCTGTTCAACACTTTTAAGAAATGTATTACGTTCAACACAATTGAACTTTAAAAATCTTAGCCTGTTTAGTTGAAATCATGGTTAGCGGGAAAGTAAAATATAGAATATATTCTACTGTTACTGAACAAACTGAAGCAGGCCGCGATCATACCACTCTAGAACATTCTATTGTGCAGATGGCTATAAGAAGACCCATGATACTTCAATTGAGTAAATGTAGGTAAATCAGGTATTGAATCCTTTTTTCTTAATAGTCTGACTTACAAATTATCTCCTAGTAGTAATAAAACAGTTGTTTATTCCCGATCGGGCAAGTTCTTGTCCCTTTAAATATGCTTCTACTTTACGTCGGCTTTTTCTATGATTTTGACCTGGGTTGTTTCTAGCTTGATGAAGACCAATACGCAGAAACATCGTCATTCTTACGCACTGCATAAAGTTAGCGACCATGGAAATTTCTGTAATATTATGCCAATCGTTGGTGTCCGTATACGTGAAAGCAAACGATAACGGGGCCGTTTCAATTTGCCTATAGTATTTCTTCGGAGTTATTGTTTGTAGAAGCAAGGGATCACCTCACATTCAAACATCCTTAAATTACTTGTGTCAGGGATCTCCTCTGTAGTAATGCGTTACATATGAGATATTACCCCTGATGTATTATATTGATGGCATACTATACTTTTTAGCCTAAACTAATATCAACATTTCTCCTTAGGTGGATTTCGGTTTCTCAAAGGTGTTGGGCAATGGCCGTAAAACATGGACTTTTTGTGGTACCCCCGAATACGTAGCTCCAGAAATCATACTGAACAGAGGTCATGACAAAGCAGTCGATTTCTGGGCCATAGGTATCATGATGTACGAACTCCTCACTGGAACGTGAGTACCTGCTTCTACACGTTTGTAGGAGATGGCATTCTATCATAATCATTTTTAACATGTTATACACTTTATGCATATTAGTTTACTCTGATTCCTTTCCAAAGCAAGATGGGTCATTTTCTCCTTTTCAGGCCACCGTTCTGCGCTTTCGACCCCATGAAGACGTACAAGATCATTCTGAAAGGCATCGACGCCCTTGGCTTTCCCAACTACATCAGCAGGAACGCCGTGTCCCTGATGCGCAGGCTATGCAGGGACAATCCGTCGGAAAGACTCGGCTACCAGAAAGACGGAATATCCGACATCAAAAAGCACAAGTGAGATGTTGAACACATTTACCCTCTTTTAACTCATCAAAACCAAGGTTAATTCTAATGCAGTTTTCGAGCATAATCTATATCATATCTGGAGATAACTGCGTTCATTATTAAAATAGTATGACACATGTTTACATATTTAAATTATCCTTTCAGATCATTTTCCTTTACTAGATACTTTTAATTCAAACACTTTCCTTTTCTGATTTCCTGTCTTGGCAGGAGTTCTTCAATTCGCATAACAATGTCTATATTGAAGCTGTCTCTATTGCATTAAAAATCTCTCTTACGCATGCTATTTCTCAGGTATTTGAGTCTACCAGCTGTGTCTCAAGAAACTATACCTTTTGTTGGTCTCGTAATTTAAAATCACTTTAATGAGCAATTAAAATTATAACCAAACGTCTCCCTTTCACGTACACCCCTTGATCCTTGATTAATGTATTCAACTCATGGGATTCCCGCTAAAAAATTGCATACTTGAGTTATCAGAGCATGAAAGTGTGCAAGGGAATGGGAAGAGCACAAATCTAATTCGCAAATGTTTTATAACGTTAATTGCTTAAAATTCAACTTAAGCTTCGTTATTCAAAAATTAATGACATTAGTACATATATAAATTAAGTATATCAGCAAATGAGGGCGAACACTGTCGGCGAAAATGAGATCAATATCTCGAGACCAGCACTTTATGCACATTTTGATTGCTGCTGATTTTTCCAACTCTTTGATTATACGAAAGCAGATATGGATAAAAAAAGTTGTACCACTTATCTGTAACACAATGCTTACGATTATATAACCGCTTAGCTTCTACAGATAATTATTTTAGACATGAGTGTAACGTTTCTAGAGACAAAGCAGGACTGTCTGATTCCTAGAAATCCGTGCTAACCATTAAACCATCCAATCAGGTGATTTTCCTAAACGAACCTCGCAATATATACGAAGAGATGGATAATTTAAGATTCTGTTATCAGTCAAAGGCAAACCATTAGCAGTACTTAAATGCATCTTTCACAATGTCCAAGAGATTGGGGAAAATTGTACACAAAAAAATAATTTTACATATTTTGTTTTTCAGGTGGTTTCAAGGCTTTGACTGGGATGGTTTACGAAACCGCACTTTAGTCCCACCTATAGTTCCTAAGGTAATAATTCTGCTATTCATTAATAACAACCACTTTTTAGTGATAAAATAAAAAGGTTGTGTATCTCCAGTGTAGCCAGTCGTTATGGGTCCAGATTAGGGTTTACCTAGTATGGCTTCGCACACTGGAGATGATAAAATTTCTCATTTTTGCTTTTGAGAAACGAATTCAGCATACAGCGGAAAGAACCAACCGTCTCCCACAGTTTGTGGGTAGAATTAGACAACCGAGAGACGATAAAATTGCTTAAAATTTTCTGGTGGTTTGAATTATAGATTCTTGTAGATAAAAACGATGTTCCTTTCTTTTGCAGGTAAAAAGCAATACAGATGTATCTAATTTCGACGTCTACCCAATATTGATAGAGGACTCAGCGGTCGAGCTCTCTGGTTGGGACAAGGACTTTGACTGCTCGTCTGTGCGATGAACGCCACCAGTCAAAGGAGAGTCGCAAGAATATATTTTACTGGCTCAATTTTTTTCAGTGTGCTCAAATGAACCACAAAACCAAGCGAGGTATCTTGGTGGAGTTGTGGCTTCCAGTTATAAGAACTGGCTGTGCTCATTACTTTGATTTCTCATCATTGTGTCAGTCTGCTTGATCTCTGTATTTTAGAAGCAAGTTTTGACGTGTATATTATAGTTCCTTATTTGACCTGAAGGCATCCTCGCTTTAAGGTTAATTTCATAATGAAATTAAATGTTTGACATACAGAAAATATTTCCAACTTGCAGTATTAAGGATTTTATATCTGGACCGAAACTCTCAATTTTAAAGTGTTGCAGAAGTTCTAAAAGACATATCTCTGAAACTGTGCTGTGCTGATCATTAAAACTTTTTTTCATTAATTATCTTCTCTAATTGTTACAAATTATTTATTTTGTTAATTTTAATTTCTGGTTTATTAAACTGTTGTTGAGTTCTTGCGATGTTTTGGGATACGAATATCATATAACAGCAAATTTTACATCTATATGAATCTCTCAGAAATAGCTATCAAAACTAGTGCCTGAATCTTATCAAACTTTCGTGATATATCATTCTTTTGCAACACCGTTTGTTTCAGCCCATTCCTCCTGCGGTAACACTATTCAGAGATTGTTTAGCTCATTTTCTTGCCTCTAACCGTTCAAAAGAAAATGCGATAACATCTGAACAGTTGAAAGAATTTTAAGCATCGTTGATGTGATGATTCAAACATGTAAAATATCATAATAAAACAAGCAGGTACAGTCTATTTTCGAAATCTGACAGATGGAGAAGTCAGTAGCCCAAATAGATCTAAGATTATCTGATTAATCTTTCAGCATGAAAACAGTAAATAACGGTTGAAAACCAGATTAAGTATCCAATTTTTAATACGAAGGTAAGTACCATCAGACTTATAATTCATACATACATGGCTTTAATTCAAATAAATTGTTTGTTTGAGCAATCATTTACATGGCTAAATATAAGCCACGTTTCACTCTCGTTTGGATGGATTCGAAATTTTTGTGGAAAGCGAAACTCCATTTGGAGATCAGGACTGGAATCCACTCAAGTTGACCAAATCATTAAAACTCTGCAACAAGTCTACAAAAATGTTGCCTTAGATGAATAAAACATTCTAAGGCTGACAAGAGAAATCCAAAAGGTTACGGTGACTGTTTCGAGAGATTTGAAAGATAGATTTGGCCGGGAAAACATAGTTTCAATGAAAAGAAAAGGAAAAAAAGATTCTTATCACGATAACGTATTGCTCATTCCTATGAGAAATCTTATTCCATTTGTCCTGCTGTTATTCCTAAAATTGAAAGAACTTTTGAAAGGTTTTAGTCTTTTGAGGATGTCCTAACCACCATTTTTACATAATGAGAATCGATGAATTCTTCAGGGTAAGATTTTAAATTTAAAAAAAAAAAACACCATTACAGGTAGAAGAAGGATCTTTGCTTGATAATTAAGTTTAATAAAGGTTTCCACGATTCCCTTTGAATTATACCCTAATAAACTGGCACTTTGTAATCTTTACTGAAAGTAACAATCGGGAAATTAAACTGGATTTTTAAAAAAACCTCTGGATGAAAAATAAGATATTTTTCACTGATTTTCTCCAACATAAATAAAATAGTCTTCCTTTGCTCTATCATATTTATAGTAATATTTTTATTCTTAATCTAAAGATGAGGGATTTGATATTTTTATAATATTAGCTGAAAGCTAATTATTTATTTATTAACTTCAAATTGGTTTTGAAGTCATAAATAATTTAAATGCAATACTTGTTGTATAAAAAAATTTGACGTCATCCTAAAATAACGATTTGACAGATAATTTCAGATTTCAAAGACTTTCAAAATCGCTAGCAGGGCTTGAAGATATTTATCCGAAGAACGAATCCTTTCTGCTCCGACCCTAATAAAAATATTAAGGGTCAAACGATTTTTATCCGAACCGGAACAAATAAAACCTGATCTCTCGGATAAATGTCCTTTTCAGATTGAATCCAAAGGATCGAAATTTTTTTCATCCTTCTGAATTTATACGGCTCGGAGCGAAAATATTTCGCTCCTTGAAATTTGACCCCGATTTATTTATTTATTTATTTATTTTTACAGAAATCTGTTTCATTATTCTAAAATGTGATTTAAGGTTCTCGTCACTTTATTCCTGTTATCTAAGGGGTTTCTTTTAACGTGTACTACCCAGTTTCCCAGAAGTAGGAAAAAAACCGGATTCATAGGCTTGTTTCACACATGATTTTTATCGTCTGTCGTTTAAACGAAGCTGTGTACACTTTATCGGGACGAAGAGTGTACGGCAGTGGCGGTTCCAGTCCAGAGTTTTTTGTTTTTTTTAGGGGGGGGGGGGCAAAGTCGGCTCTTAAGGTTATATATATATATATATATATATATATATATATATATATATATATATATATATATATAACAGAAATAAACATCCTCTCATTTTAAATTTAAACTCATATAGTAATAGGTTTACGATTATATAATTTTAGGCTATGAAAAAAAAATTCACCAGGCTTTTTTGGGAGTGACAATTGCACCTACTGCCCTCCCCACTTGGAGCCTCCCTTGGTGTACGGCCGGTTTCACACTTGCCCGAGAAATGTCGTGGTCGTGTAAACCAGGGGTTCTCAACCTTTCGGGCTCTACGCCCCCCTTTTGAACACTGATGCGAGGTTACGCCTCCCCACCACCACCACCATATGTGGTCAATACAAGTATAGTACAATCGGAATTTGAAACTGAAGTTGGTTATTAAATGAAAATATAGAATAGATAATTTCATACACAAAATTTATTACTACTCATATCTTAATTTGGCACATTTATTATTAGAACATATGAAATCAAAGAATTAAATACAGATCAAATATAATTGAGGTAATCAAGGATCTAGGTGAGGTTGGCATGTAATCCCAGTCACTTTCACAACATTAATGAGGGGGCTGGCACTATTTGTCCTTGACAAGTTTTTGAATATTAGGTTGCAACTGTGACAAAGCACACCTCAGGTCACTTTCAACATCCAGACATACGAAAATTATCGTATTTTTACAATTACGAGAACTATCGTGTACAACAATTATTGTGTTCGTGTTCGTATGTCGAAAATACGTTACGGTTACATTGTGACCGCAAAATTGAGTACAATAAATGACAGTTAGTTTTACTATTTATTTTTCTTTCTTTTTAACTCACGCCTCCCTTGAAATTCTTCTACGCCCCCCTAGGGGGGCGCGCCCCCCAGGTTGAGAACCGCTGGTGTAAACGACACCCGGCTGTCATGCTGAAGTTGTCTGGCCCCACGGCATTGGACGACTGACGTTGTCGTAAAAAAAACCGGCTAATGAATAGGGGGATGGGATCAATGACGCAGTACACATCTAGCCGACACGTGTCGTTTGCAGTTGATACAATTGTTTCCTGGTTTTGTTGTTCTTGTTTGCTGTTTTGAGATAAATATATATTCCACAAATTAATTAAACAACGGAACGTATTTTGCTTTCATTTATCCTTACCTACAGATCACCCGAAAAAGAAAATATTTTTAACAGAGGTTGTGTTAAATTAGTTCAAAGTTTTTTATCATGGCAGAAGTTGATCTTGAAGTACTGATTACACTAGTTCATGATCGTCCTATTTTATGGGATAAAACACAAGAATCCTATAAGGACAGGGTGTAAATGATTTTAATCAAATGTTTAAAACCAGTGATTAAAATCATGATTTAAATCGAATGATTTTTTTAAATCATCGATTTTAATGAATAAATAAAAATATTTCATGTATTGCTTTGAACATTTTTTTGTATATTTTCCTAAGGGTATTAAATTTAAATATAAACAGGAAAGAAATGAGACTTTTAAGTATATCTTACATCTCATTCATATAATTCAACTTACTCCCTGTATAACTCATTTGCTTCTTGGAAAATTTTCCATTGTGTGTATTGGTCTACTTTACTTATCAATCTTGACACTGTGATAGTACACTTGTCTATCACATTTATCTTGATTGGCCAGATTTGTTTCTGAGAATAACTCAGGCAACCAATCCTAAGTACTCTTGGAGACTAATTTTGAAGTGGAATGTTTAACAATAAATGAAAAAGACCAAGCTTTAAACTTTTTTAAAGAAAAGTATGGAGCTACCTCCTTTATTAAACATTTTACTAAAATTCATTGTGCTCTCTCCTCCTTTTAATTGAACTTTGTTTGATAAAACTTTAATATCATTAAATACCTTACAGTGGGGGAAATCAATAGCAATCCTAAAGAACTGTATGGGTCAGAAAGAGTGTGATATAATGTGTTATGTACTGCAAAAAGAACCACTGCTGGGATCGAGAGTATGTTTTCCACTTTTGGACTAGTACAGAGTAAATTGCGAAACCAGTTAGGTGCAGAAAAGGCAGCTAAATTAGTGTTAATGTTTAAATCTTTAAATAAAACTTACTTATTTTTAAATATTTTGATAACTGTAGATGACGAAATAAAATTAGTTTTCTTTTTTTGATTTTTAGTATCAAACCATTTTGTTATTGGTTGTTTTTCTTTTATTTCATTTTTTGTTTTTAAATTGTTAAAATTTATTTTATTGACAATGATCAGCAATGTTTGAATTTGAAAATGTTTACTTCCTGCATTAGTTATATAGTAGTATAGTATATAATTTTAAATCTATGGTATATATAATAGTTTATATCACATAAAATTGAAATATAAAAAAAATCATGATTAAAATTTAAAAAATCTGATTTTTTTTATTTTAAAAAAATCATAATTTTTATACACTCTGTTAAAAACACATTAATTTTCTCTTTAAGTAAATACAGTAAAAACATTTCATCAATTAATGCACTCAAAATACAAAGAAATACACTGAAATCTAATAAACACACCACATTTTTATTTCACATTACGCGCGTCTGAACGCGTGTCGGCTCTGCTAGATGTTGTTTACACGACTGCCGGGTAAAGAAATTACTGTCTTGTATGCATAAGATTATATGTACCTATACGTAATGAAAAATGCCAATATTTTGGAAACGAATCAAGGTTCATGTAGCGAATTTAACACACGTTGTTGGAAACACTGCTGTTAAAAGAATCCATCTAACTCTAAACAAATAACGCAAACCGGTTGCATCTATAGACTTGACAGACACTCAGCCATTTGTTAAAAACCTCAATCTTGAGAACATTTCGAAAACTTTGTATTGAAATTTCACCGTATTTCCATGGCCACATTTTGCTGGCCAGTGAACTCGTCTTTCTACTAGACTATTTTTGTGCCAAAGTTGAACTCTCTCTATCAACCTATTCAAGAGTTATTGCACGGGAAATAGGTATATAGATCTATACCTAAGTAAAAATTATAATGTACACATACCAAAAATTTATAAAGTTTATTAGGAAACACTGGGATCTGGGATGCTTGAAACAATTTTATGTATAGAAGTATCCTGAAAATTCCAAAATTTTAAATTTTAGCCACATTGGAATAGCTTAATAATCTTTCAAAATTCGCTAAAGAGGAAAAGGAGCAAAATCGTTTGTGAGCAATAATTTTTATTCCGTCTGGGAACAATTCCTTACTCGAAACAAATGAATTGCTCCGGGTCGGATAAATTTCCGGATCGATAAAAAATCGTTTGAAGCAAAATCAAATAAATCTCAAAATTATGATTTCATGTGGTTAAATAAATAAAAAATTCCACTTGAACCAACTCGATCGGAACTTTTTATTTCGGTTCATATTCCTTTCAAGCCCTGGTTGCTAGTTTCGGTACTTTCCCATTATACCGACACATCGCCAACCTCTTGGCGGGGAAAAGCCGATTCCTTTCCCATTATACCGACCTCTCGCCAACGCTCGAGTCGTGGAGAGGAGTCGACTCTCTTGTAAGACCCTGGATTAATCTCTGGAACATCTATCTTTTTAAAATGGCGCTTTCTAAAGATAATACGTTGTGAAATCTTCCCGTTAACTAGAAAGAGTCTATAGATTTTCTTCAAGAAGTTGTTGTTTTATCGTTAGAACTTAAATGTGAAAACGACCATCCGATGAAGATGTATTCCAGAGAGAAAGACACATTTTGGAAATGTCTCAAATGCAGATAAAAAATCGGGAGATTCAAGTTGGGGCATGGTTCAATGGAAGTCGCTTACCATTTGTGACTTGTTTACGTTTCATATATTGCTGGTGCGATGGATTATCGTCTACCATGTTTTGCAAAAAGCATATATATTAATGAGTCAAAATACAGCTTTTGAGTGGAACAATTATATGCCGGAGGTGATTGGGGAGACTTTAGTACTTGAAGGGGACAAAAAATTGGAGGTGACTGCAAAATCGTCCAATTGATAAAACTTTGTACTCTAAACGTAAAAACAATGCTGGACGCGTTCTACTAGAACAGTGGCTTGGTGGAATATGTCGCGAACACAAGAATCGCAAAAATTATTATAAAAAAAATATGTGATGTGATAAAAATGTGCGGATTATCTTCTATTCATTTTATTTATGTAATTGGCGACTTTTTGATATTACAATTGGTGACCTCTCGCATGACGTTAGCGATGGGTCGGTATAATCGGGAAGTACTCTAGTTTTTATTGTAATTGCTAGAACTTCAATTAAATTTCGAGTTTCTTAAATATTTCTAAAAGAGAAGGGAAATATATCCCATTTTAGCAAAGTTACAGGTGAGAACGGTTAACGTCAAAAAAAGGCTTAAAAATGTACATCTTTTATCTTATCGACTGCTGTAACTATCTGCCAGCGACATTAAAGGAACAAATAAGATGATTGTAAATATTATCAATATTCTTCATTTTGTCTACCAAAGTTTTTATGTCAACATTTCATATTTCGGGCATTGTTATTTATACATTTACGATTTCAGATCAATAAATATTTTTAAGATATATATAATTTTATTTTTATAGACCCTACGCATACTTAAATATAAAAATATATGAAATAAGGAGGAAAAATTAAAATTTTTTCATGCATGCAGCCAGAAATATTGATAAGTGTTTTGGGAGAAGTCTCATATCCTGTGCCGGAAAATTTGTCGATTTTTTTGGGCAATAAATATTTCAATATGGTGTATTCTCATTCGTTTCTGTTGCGATGTTTTTCACGTGGTATACCTAAATGCCAATCAATTTAATTTCAATCACGTGGTAATTTCAAACGTTATCAATTCTATAGTTTTATTTTTGAACGGATATTTCGACCGGGTATGGAGGGATTGCTGGTAAGTCTCTTTGCTTCTGCCAATTTATGCTGTTTTCCGCTATGCATCCGTTAGTTTTTAATTTTTCCATTTTTAAAAGGGATTTTAAAAGTTTATCACACTAATGTGATTATTTAAAAGTAGAGAAATGTTTTTTGGATATTTTTACTATAAGAAATTTTAGTAAAAGTGCATAAAACGGTCAGATTTGATGACATTTGGCGCGATTTCTTTTTCGCCAACGGCTTGGCACTTTCTAGTGCTTGCTGTAAAGAAAAACTCGCCAACGTCTTTTTCGCAGACCTGTTAGTCTTAAAGTGTGAAGTGTAAACAAAAATATCAATGGCGACCAAGAAAGAACAAATAAGGTGGAAAACAAACTTACCGCTGGCTTTATGAAACTCGTAAGCACACACGGGATCTTCACTTCGATCAGCTTGCGATCAGCTTCGAACCTTGCTTCACTCCGCTATGCTCCGTTACGCATCCGTCCAAAAACATTACAGAAAATCCCCAGCCGCTGGCCTCGTCACGTACCGCTGGCTGTAGTACAGTAAAAAAAAAAAAAGCTTCCGCTTGCTGTAGCGGTCAGTAAAAACAAAGCTGGCTGTATGAAGTCGTAGGCGTAAACGGCAATTTTCCATATAAAATCCTATTTCACACCTGTTTCCCATAAAATCCATCTTAAACCACAACATCAATTCAATCATGTCACTCATTTTCTAACTAACTACAATCTAAAATACACAAAACAACATCACGAATTTGCAGGAGAAACAACATTGACGCCATAATCGCCTCAGTTTGGCAACCAAAAATGTTTGCCAACTTGGCGAAAAATCTACCTGACCGTCTTATGCACTCTAACCGAAATTTTATGTATTGCATTTCTTGGGGATTTTTTTTAATGGCAGATGCAATTGAGACTACCCAAAATCCATTGCATAATTGTTTCTTCAAAACGTGGCTTTCTGGTCAGTTTTATTTGTTTTGTTTTTAGGTATCCGACTACCTTTAAAACAAAGATTTTGACGAACATTCCGAAAGTGTTTTTATTCCTTCTTCTTAAAGATTGTAAATTTCTGTTTCTAAATCTGCTTTAATTTTTCTGTACGATCATTAAAAATGAAATGAGAGCGATTTAAATATCAACAGCAGCTATAAATTTCAATGCGGGTTGAAAAGTTGTGTTTTGTGAAGAACTCATTTTTAATTAAAAATTTAAACTACAATTGTGATAACTCAAAATCTAAACATATGTCTGAAAATTTTCACGTATGTTTTTCAAAATATTAAGAATGTAACGAACTGCAGATTTGGTTCTAGATATTTTATTTGTTGATTTATAGCTGCATTTATAGAAAATCTCACAAGAAATTACTAAAATTTTACATGTAATTGCATATAATGATCTGTATTTTCTTTTTTTATTTCCCGATATCGATCAGCTTTTAGTTCATTACATTCAGAAGGTATTTTCGTACAAATGACAAAAAGAAATTAATGTTATATGCATATTTGGAACTAGTATGGTATACCCCCCCCCCCCCCCCCCCCCCCATTGGCGATTTTGGCGATTTTTTTTTTTCTCCAAGCAGAACGCGTGTTTTTGGAACGGGAAATTCCGGAAAGTCCCCAAAATACACATTTTTAAAACTGTACAACCAAATAAAAGAATGAAAAACACATAAATGCAAAAAATAAAAGCTGAAAAATAATGAGAAATTTATTAGGTGGGAGGGGGCTCCCCCCCCCCCCCCGCTAAAAAAGTCGGTATATTGCAAATAATAATAATAATTTATTTAAATAAGCATAAAATACATCTGGTTTAAATATATATTTCTTGATTAGACATAAATTAAAGCACAAATACAATAGAAAAAATACATGTTGGCAATAGAATTTAAAATAAGTATCTATACCGAAATTTTGTACTCCTCCCAATTAATCCCCTAAACGATTTCAATAAATTTATTAAAACAATCTACATTTGCCGATAAACATGATTTCCTAAACATGTACATCGCTAAGTAGAATTTAAAATCTTCCTTACGATTGTACGTAGGCAACGTTGCTTTTACATGCCTCCACGTACTTTCAATTGTATTCGTGTAACACCCAGTATTGGGGTCAACGAATGTAAGTTTATGGTTCACTTTAAGGTGTTCAAATCCCTCCTGCTCGAGACAGTCGTAACTTTTAAAAGAGTCGTAACTTTTAAAAGGAATACACTGTAGTCCCTGGCAATATCCAATCTTTTATAACCCCCAACAAAGTCTCCTGAGTCCTATCATGCACAGCAACTAAAAAAACCCTCCCGGAATCCCTCTCAACCCCTCCAAACACCCAATGGCCCTCAACCCTATGTCCCTTATGACACTTTCGTTTCCCAAATTTCGACTCATCAATTTCGACGACCTTACCCCCCCCCCCCCCCCCTACTTTCTCGGAAGACAATTCAATATAATCTAAAACAGTCTCATTAATAAATTGTCTCCAATCAGCCAAAGTAGTCTTTACAAAAGAATATTCCTCCATAATTCGCCCAGTTGTTGTACCCCTCAAAATCTCATAAGTAATATATAAAACCTCAAATAACTTTAATTTAGATTTAGAAAACCACGAACCATGCCAAATAGATTTCTCAGTGTTACATTGCTTCCCCCCAATAACTTTCCTACAAACAAATGTAAAAGCATCAGAATATGAACTTTTAGCTTTAATCCTCATTTCTGACCCACATTTTTTGCAATTCGCTCTCTTTAACAACCCACCCTCCGTCAAAAAATTAAAAAGCAACTGTGCATCCTGAGACAAATGAAATAAAAAAAGTGTTGTTAACTATCCCCGGTTTTCCAACTGTTGGTCTCCCTCCTGAAAAACTAGAATTACCATTAGAATTCGCCTCTATTTTAGACACTAAGATCCTCTGATATTTTTCAACTACACTAAATACTGCAGGCATAATGAATAAAAGAATAAAAATAAATTGGAATATACAACCAGTATCTACGCTGCTTGCTAGCTCACGGAGATTAAATGGCAATCACGAAGATCAAATTCAAACGTGGAACGCAAAATTCAAAAACTGTTGCCACTAGATAATATTACTGCACTAAAGAACGTAAAAAAACCTTTCGCGCCGCCTATATATGGCGCAAAAAACGAGAGAAAACCAAATCTGGCAACAACAAAATTCTAAAAACAACAAAAACACAAATTGACAGCACCAAAGTAAAACCCGGCAGCCCTACAGCCAAAACAAAGAGCGCCAGATTTGACGAGAAATCCCTTGGGGGGATATATCATACTTATACCGCATATATATATATATATATATATATTTTTTTAGAGAAAGCCGTTTTGTAAAAATTTGCTAAATTTCGACCCAAAATTCCCGATTTCGTAAAAAGTTGCACAGTCATGGTCTAATTTTTCATGTTTCGGTGTTGTACACCTTCGAAAAATAAGACTGAAATTTACGCAAGTATAGTTTTTGAAAAGCGTTCCGAAGGTAGTCGGATGCCTGAAGCCTAAGTGACGCCGAGAAAATAGCGTTGCTTAGGTAGGTTCCATCAGGCACGGTTTCTGAGTTTTCCGCGCTTGGCAGAAAACTCAGAAACCGCGCAAAGAGGCACAGGATACGGAACTCTTCCCAGATTTTGAAGAAATCAAGAAATTTTAAAAGTGTAAAAATATTTTTGAAGGGGTTTTATACGTCAAAATCCCACTAAATACTCGTTACTCCAATTTCAAAATATCTGTTTCATTCGTTTGAAACCATGAAAATTTCCCCAATAAAGTATTCTCGAAACAAATTATGAGACACGGCATGGGACAGGTCAGGAAGTAAGCGAAGCTCATTTCCTTCCTAGGCACGTTAGTTTGGGTGGTAGCTGCAAAGCCGCGCTAGACTTTTAGGGCACACGTACATTCTTATTCGACAATAATGCTCATTGGTAGATTTTACAAATATATATGACGATAACTACGTATATAACTGTACGTATATAACAGTTATAAACTACGTATATAACTGTTGCCAAACAATTATTTTAACAATAATTACAAAGTAACATTTAAAATTATAAAAATATTTGTCAGTCAATTTTAAATTAATTATTTACATTTTATGCCGTTACATTTACTCCCCCTACAGTAACGAACGTTACGCTAGAAAGGTTGAAAACAAGAAATGGTGTTTATCATCAAAATAATAACAAGAATAATAAATAACAAAATATCAGTTTTTGAATCTCAACGGTGTCTTAAGAATTCTATCAGTTAGGGATTATCTTAAAGCTGATTTGATTTTCGGTTGAATCAAAGTTGCTCTGGTTTGAATCTCAGCTGGCGTAAGCATATTGTTCACAGAATTTGAAGTTGTAGGTTTCTCTGGCTCAGGAATTTTTTTTCTACAATGTTCTAACTCAAGATTGGTTTCAACTTACTATTTATTTATAATATATATTCGTACATCAGAAAAGATGAAAATTATATATATTTCTTAAACTTAATATTACATATCGTAGCCTTTATCTTAAACTTAAAACTTATAGCTTGAACTTAATAAGTTTTATCTACCTAACTTAAAATTAAAAAGAACATAGAACACAAAAAATATTGTCGCTGCCACATTTGCAAACTCAAATATAAATACAATTCAGTTATTAACGAGAAGCAAACAGGAAATGTTAAACTTAAGTTGAGTGGCAACATTCTCCCACCTTTGTATTGCGGGCATATTTTGCTCTCAAGCAATACAAAAAATAGAAACAAAGTTATAGACATGATACTGCAACACTCCAAGTGATTTAAAGTTATGAACAGTTCACAAGTTCATTCGTTTTACAGGCACTATTCGACGACCACATCGAATTGTCTTTGTTTTTTCCGGAACATTGGCATCACTAAGTTCAGGCTCTGGCGTCGGCGCGGTTTCCTGATGATCTTCACTGAGGTTGTCAATAGAACTAAGCTCCAAAGGATAAATTCGTTGGACAGGTCGTATGATTTCACCACTGGCTACTCGTAGTTTGGCCACACGCTCAACATAGGGATTTTAAAAGTTTATCACACTAATGTGATTATTTAAAAGTAGAGAAATGTTTTTTGGATATTTTTACTATAAGAAATTTTAGTAAAAGTGCATAAAACGGTCAGATTTGATGACATTTGGCGCGATTTCTTTTTCGCCAACGGCTTGGCACTTTCTAGTGCTTGCTGTAAAGAAAAACTCGCCAACGTCTTTTTCGCAGACCTGTTAGTCTTAAAGTGTGAAGTGTAAACAAAAATATCAATGGCGACCAAGAAAGAACAAATAAGGTGGAAAACAAACTTACCGCTGGCTTTATGAAACTCGTAAGCACACACGGGATCTTCACTTCGATCAGCTTGCGATCAGCTTCGAACCTTGCTTCACTCCGCTATGCTCCGTTACGCATCCGTCCAAAAACATTACAGAAAATCCCCAGCCGCTGGCCTCGTCACGTACCGCTGGCTGTAGTACAGTAAAAAAAAAAAAAGCTTCCGCTTGCTGTAGCGGTCAGTAAAAACAAAGCTGGCTGTATGAAGTCGTAGGCGTAAACGGCAATTTTCCATATAAAATCCTATTTCACACCTGTTTCCCATAAAATCCATCTTAAACCACAACATCAATTCAATCATGTCACTCATTTTCTAACTAACTACAATCTAAAATACACAAAACAACATCACGAATTTGCAGGAGAAACAACATTGACGCCATAATCGCCTCAGTTTGGCAACCAAAAATGTTTGCCAACTTGGCGAAAAATCTACCTGACCGTCTTATGCACTCTAACCGAAATTTTATGTATTGCATTTCTTGGGGATTTTTTTTAATGGCAGATGCAATTGAGACTACCCAAAATCCATTGCATAATTGTTTCTTCAAAACGTGGCTTTCTGGTCAGTTTTATTTGTTTTGTTTTTAGGTATCCGACTACCTTTAAAACAAAGATTTTGACGAACATTCCGAAAGTGTTTTTATTCCTTCTTCTTAAAGATTGTAAATTTCTGTTTCTAAATCTGCTTTAATTTTTCTGTACGATCATTAAAAATGAAATGAGAGCGATTTAAATATCAACAGCAGCTATAAATTTCAATGCGGGTTGAAAAGTTGTGTTTTGTGAAGAACTCATTTTTAATTAAAAATTTAAACTACAATTGTGATAACTCAAAATCTAAACATATGTCTGAAAATTTTCACGTATGTTTTTCAAAATATTAAGAATGTAACGAACTGCAGATTTGGTTCTAGATATTTTATTTGTTGATTTATAGCTGCATTTATAGAAAATCTCACAAGAAATTACTAAAATTTTACATGTAATTGCATATAATGATCTGTATTTTCTTTTTTTATTTCCCGATATCGATCAGCTTTTAGTTCATTACATTCAGAAGGTATTTTCGTACAAATGACAAAAAGAAATTAATGTTATATGCATATTTGGAACTAGTATGGTATACCCCCCCCCCCCCCCATTGGCGATTTTGGCGATTTTTTTTTTTTCTCCAAGCAGAACGCGTGTTTTTGGAACGGGAAATTCCGGAAAGTCCCCAAAATACACATTTTTAAAACTGTACAACCAAATAAAAGAATGAAAAACACATAAATGCAAAAAATAAAAGCTGAAAAATAATGAGAAATTTATTAGGTGGGAGGGGGCTCCCCCCCCCCCGCTAAAAAAGTCGGTATATTGCAAATAATAATAATAATTTATTTAAATAAGCATAAAATACATCTGGTTTAAATATATATTTCTTGATTAGACATAAATTAAAGCACAAATACAATAGAAAAAATACATGTTGGCAATAGAATTTAAAATAAGTATCTATACCGAAATTTTGTACTCCTCCCAATTAATCCCCTAAACGATTTCAATAAATTTATTAAAACAATCTACATTTGCCGATAAACATGATTTCCTAAACATGTACATCGCTAAGTAGAATTTAAAATCTTCCTTACGATTGTACGTAGGCAACGTTGCTTTTACATGCCTCCACGTACTTTCAATTGTATTCGTGTAACACCCAGTATTGGGGTCAACGAATGTAAGTTTATGGTTCACTTTAAGGTGTTCAAATCCCTCCTGCTCGAGACAGTCGTAACTTTTAAAAGAGTCGTAACTTTTAAAAGGAATACACTGTAGTCCCTGGCAATATCCAATCTTTTATAACCCCCAACAAAGTCTCCTGAGTCCTATCATGCACAGCAACTAAAAAAACCCTCCCGGAATCCCTCTCAACCCCTCCAAACACCCAATGGCCCTCAACCCTATGTCCCTTATGACACTTTCGTTTCCCAAATTTCGACTCATCAATTTCGACGACCTTACCCTCCCCCCCCCCTACTTTCTCGGAAGACAATTCAATATAATCTAAAACAGTCTCATTAATAAATTGTCTCCAATCAGCCAAAGTAGTCTTTACAAAAGAATATTCCTCCATAATTCGCCCAGTTGTTGTACCCCTCAAAATCTCATAAGTAATATATAAAACCTCAAATAACTTTAATTTAGATTTAGAAAACCACGAACCATGCCAAATAGATTTCTCAGTGTTACATTGCTTCCCCCCAATAACTTTCCTACAAACAAATGTAAAAGCATCAGAATATGAACTTTTAGCTTTAATCCTCATTTCTGACCCACATTTTTTGCAATTCGCTCTCTTTAACAACCCACCCTCCGTCAAAAAATTAAAAAGCAACTGTGCATCCTGAGACAAATGAAATAAAAAAAGTGTTGTTAACTATCCCCGGTTTTCCAACTGTTGGTCTCCCTCCTGAAAAACTAGAATTACCATTAGAATTCGCCTCTATTTTAGACACTAAGATCCTCTGATATTTTTCAACTACACTAAATACTGCAGGCATAATGAATAAAAGAATAAAAATAAATTGGAATATACAACCAGTATCTACGCTGCTTGCTAGCTCACGGAGATTAAATGGCAATCACGAAGATCAAATTCAAACGTGGAACGCAAAATTTAAAAACTGTTGCCACTAGATAATATTACTGCACTAAAGAACGTAAAAAAACCTTTCGCGCCGCCTATATATGGCGCAAAAAACGAGAGAAAACCAAATCTGGCAACAACAAAATTCTAAAAACAACAAAAACACAAATTGACAGCACCAAAGTAAAACCCGGCAGCCCTACAGCCAAAACAAAGAGCGCCAGATTTGACGAGAAATCCCTTGGGGGGATATATCATACTTATACCGCATATATATATATATATATATATATATATATATATTTTTAGAGAAAGCCGTTTTGTAAAAATTTGCTAAATTTCGACCCAAAATTCCCGATTTCGTAAAAAGTTGCACAGTCATGGTCTAATTTTTCATGTTTCGGTGTTGTACACCTTCGAAAAATAAGACTGAAATTTACGCAAGTATAGTTTTTGAAAAGCGTTCCGAAGGTAGTCGGATGCCTGAAGCCTAAGTGACGCCGAGAAAATAGCGTTGCTTAGGTAGGTTCCATCAGGCACGGTTTCTGAGTTTTCCGCGCTTGGCAGAAAACTCAGAAACCGCGCAAAGAGGCACAGGATACGGAACTCTTCCCAGATTTTGAAGAAATCAAGAAATTTTAAAAGTGTAAAAATATTTTTGAAGGGGTTTTATACGTCAAAATCCCACTAAATACTCGTTACTCCAATTTCAAAATATCTGTTTCATTCGTTTGAAACCATGAAAATTTCCCCAATAAAGTATTCTCGAAACAAATTATGAGACACGGCATGGGACAGGTCAGGAAGTAAGCGAAGCTCATTTCCTTCCTAGGCACGTTAGTTTGGGTGGTAGCTGCAAAGCCGCGCTAGACTTTTAGGGCACACGTACATTCTTATTCGACAATAATGCTCATTGGTAGATTTTACAAATATATATGACGATAACTACGTATATAACTGTACGTATATAACAGTTATAAACTACGTATATAACTGTTGCCAAACAATTATTTTAACAATAATTACAAAGTAACATTTAAAATTATAAAAATATTTGTCAGTCAATTTTAAATTAATTATTTACATTTTATGCCGTTACATTTACTCCCCCTACAGTAACGAACGTTACGCTAGAAAGGTTGAAAACAAGAAATGGTGTTTATCATCAAAATAATAACAAGAATAATAAATAACAAAATATCAGTTTTTGAATCTCAACGGTGTCTTAAGAATTCTATCAGTTAGGGATTATCTTAAAGCTGATTTGATTTTCGGTTGAATCAAAGTTGCTCTGGTTTGAATCTCAGCTGGCGTAAGCATATTGTTCACAGAATTTGAAGTTGTAGGTTTCTCTGGCTCAGGAATTTTTTTTCTACAATGTTCTAACTCAAGATTGGTTTCAACTTACTATTTATTTATAATATATATTCGTACATCAGAAAAGATGAAAATTATATATATTTCTTAAACTTAATATTACATATCGTAGCCTTTATCTTAAACTTAAAACTTATAGCTTGAACTTAATAAGTTTTATCTACCTAACTTAAAATTAAAAAGAACATAGAACACAAAAAATATTGTCGCTGCCACATTTGCAAACTCAAATATAAATACAATTCAGTTATTAACGAGAAGCAAACAGGAAATGTTAAACTTAAGTTGAGTGGCAACATTCTCCCACCTTTGTATTGCGGGCATATTTTGCTCTCAAGCAATACAAAAAATAGAAACAAAGTTATAGACATGATACTGCAACACTCCAAGTGATTTAAAGTTATGAACAGTTCACAAGTTCATTCGTTTTACAGGCACTATTCGACGACCACATCGAATTGTCTTTGTTTTTTCCGGAACATTGGCATCACTAAGTTCAGGCTCTGGCGTCGGCGCGGTTTCCTGATGATCTTCACTGAGGTTGTCAATAGAACTAAGCTCCAAAGGATAAATTCGTTGGACAGGTCGTATGATTTCACCACTGGCTACTCGTAGTTTGGCCACACGCTCAACATTGTCCTTGCCGAGAAACAGTTCAATTACCCGTGCCACAGGCCAATTCATTCGATTTGGGCTCTTTGACTCAACTAAGACAATATCTCCCGGAGAAATCACCTTTCTCCTTGAAGCTGTCTTGGGACACCTTAACAACTCTCCAAGATGTTCCTTATAGAAACGCTTTCGTAAATTTAGTCGTAAGGTGTGAAGGCAGCGCACGCGTTTTAGTAAATGCTGAGAGTCAATTAAATCTAAATCAATAGTTTCTTGTTCCTTTAAATCTTGAATGAAGTGAGCAGGTGTAAGAGGTTTCAGTTCATTGGGGTCGTCGGACAAATATGTCAGTGGTCGCTTATTTATAGTCGCCTCACAGTCGTAAAGTAAAGTCAACATTTCTTCATAGGTGACACAGGTTCTGCCCAAACACTTTCGAAGGAGCTCCTTGACGCTGCGAACCATTCTTTCCCAAAATCCACCATACCATGGTGCGGATGGTGGGCTAAATATCCACTTAATTTTCATTAAAGAACATTCTGTTTGTATGAAATCCCAATCCAAAGATTTCAAAGCATTTGCTGTCCCTACAAAGTTCGTACCATTATCTGTATAAAGAGTAGAACATCTTCCTCTCCTTGCCCAAAATCTTCGTAAGGCTTGCATAAATGCCTCTGTGGAGAGGGATGAAACTAACTCCAGGTGGACTGACCGATATACAGCACACGTGAAAAGTACTATCCACGCCTTGTTTCCCCCACGTAGGAAAAGAGGACCAGCCAGATCTGCACCAGATATCTGAAATGCTGCGACTCGTTGTATTCTGTCAGGAGGTAAAGGGGCTGGATCCGGATTAACATTTTTAGAAGTCAGCCTCTTGCATCGTACACATTGTCGCAGAATTGCTCTTACAACTCTCCTTCCTTTAGGAATCCAGAATCTTTCTCTTAACTGTGTTAGTGTCGTCAACACATCAGCATGCATCAAAGATCTGTGAGTACACAAAACCAGTCTTTCCAGAAGAGGATGGTCTGGCAGGACAATAGGATATGTAAAGTTCTCTGGGTCTTGACTGAGAATAAGTCTTGTTCGAACTTTCAAAATTCCATTTTCTAAGAAAAATTGTATTGTATCCTTGTATTTCTCATGTTTTTCAGATGGCCATTCAGACTGCATGATTTTTATCAGAGTGTTTTCTGCCCTTTCAATCTCTTCACGTGAAATCGCATTGGTCAACTTACGAGAGTTTTTCTTAATGTTGTTACAAAATCTCAAAACATAGGCAGTCATTCGAAGAATCCTTGTGTAGCTTGAAAAATATAAAAATATCTCTCCAAATTTCTCTTCCTTTTCAGCTGCTAAATTCGTTAACAATGTCTTACGCAGCTCCAGAAATGCTTCATTAGGAACAGATATCTCAGAATTTGGCCAAGATTCTTCGTTTTCACACAGCCAGGTTGGACCCTCTCACCACTGACTTTGCATGAGGTCCGACCAGTCGCAAAACCGGGTTGCCAAGTCGGCAGGGTTGACTTCTCCAGGTACATGTTTCCAGTCATCTATATTGGTCAATTCTCTGATTTCTTTCACTCGATTTCTAACGAAGGTGTTCCATGGCTCCCTTTTTGTGATCCAACTTAACACTATCATTGAATCAGTCCAATAAAGGGTTCTAGAAGGAGTGGGTAGAAAAGAATGCAGGGTTGCGGATAATCGAGCCCCAAGGGCAGCTCCTAACAGTTCAAGTCGTGGAATAGTGGATTTTTGCATTGGAGCAAGTCGTGCTTTAGCTGCTATTAATCTGACTGTCACTTGACCTCGGTATTCACATCGTAAGAAAGCACAAGTAGCATATGCGAAGGAAGAGGCATCTGTGAAAATATGTATCGTGAGATCATCGTAATTTCCAGGAAATATTCTTCGTGGAATTGTGCATTTAGGTATGAGAGCCGTGGTTTTCTCCCACCGTCTGTACTTCTGTTCAAGTTCTACAGACAACACATCGTTCCAACCTAGCTTTTCTCTCCAGGCTTCCTGCAAAAGCGACTTGGGCAATAATAACACTGGAGTAGTGAAGCCAATCGGATCGTAAATGCTGTTGATTACAGAAAGTAGTAACCTTTTCGTAACCGTCTTCTAATCGACCGTACGATCTAAATTTGACGGTAACTTGCACGAACGTTCGTCATTGACTACATCCCATCTCAAACCAAGTACCATTTGTGTATCTTGCTTTTCATTAGAGTTATTAGAAGCCCAACATCGTATTTCAAATCCACCTTCTTTCATGACTTGTATAGCTTGGGATTTCAGTTGCTCCAGTTCTTTCACGTCATTAACACTTGTGACTAGGTTGTCCACGTAAATTCCTTCTCTCAAATTCTCAATCGTATTTTTAAGGCTCTCTGTCTGGAATTTCTGCAATCCCAGATGATAATTTATTGTGGCATTCAGAAGAAAGGGACTGGAAGAAACGCCGAACACCACTCGGCAGTGTCTATAAATCTTAAATTTTGTGCTTTCAGCGTCTTCCCACCACAAGAATCTTAATACATCTCGGTCTTCGACTCTTAAACGTATCTGTAGAAAGGCTTGTCTTATGTCGGCAATCACTCCAAAGGCGCCTGAACGGAATCTCAACAGTAGTGGCAGTATCTTATGTATAAGACTCGGTCCCACACTCAAACATTCATTCAAGGAAGCAAATCCAGGTTTCTTGAACAAAGCGTCGAAGACTGGGCGAACCTTCGAAGTACTGCTGGATAGCTTGATAACAGGTCTGTGAGGGAGATAATGACCTGGTTTCGTAATCTGATCCATTGGTACAGTTTCTATAATGGCTTCTGATTCCCACAGTTTAAATACAGCATCGTAGGCTTGAAAGTGATTTTCGTTTAACAAACGTTTAGTTGCTGTTCGAAGTCTGGACTCTGCTATATCGTACTTATCATAAAGAGCAGGATGTCCAGCCAACCATAGCAAAGCTACTTCATATCTTTGATCTTGGCAAATCTTTAATGTTTCCCTGAAATGGGTCAAAGATTCCTCTTCAAGAAGGACCTTATTTTTTCTTTCTACGGGATCTGTAATGCCCAAAACTTCCAAATCCCATACCTTTGGCAACTCCATATTTTGCAAGCTTAATGTGACTAAGTTAACCACTTGTCTTTTCCTTCCTAGTCCTAAAATTGTCCAACCAAGGAAGGTCTCTACGACTGACACTCCCGAAGTTAATACCTCTATTCTTCCAGTCAAAATGCCTCCAAGTACATCAGCTCCCAGAATAACTCTTATAGTATCTCTTCCGACATGTGTTAGCTTTATTCCTCCAGAAGCGAGCTCAGCAAGTAACTTTCCATCATGTATTCTAGGTAGTGATGAGCAGATCTTCGGTTGATCGAGGAGAGACAATGAAGTTGAATATTTGCGATTTAAACTTTCAACAGTTACCATATATCTCCTATGCTCAGAAGCAGGAGAAATTTCCCCGCCAAACAGTCCTTGAGAAAACACTTCCCTTCCAGAGGGAGAAAGATTTAGCTCTGCAGCTAAACTCTTTTCAATATAGGAACGCTGTGATCCATCATCCATTAATGCTCGAACACAGACTTCCTTGTCTCTGTTTCGTAGTCTGATTGTAATTGTTTTGAGATATATTTCACGCTCAGAGGGAAGATTTGTTAATAATATTTCTGTAGATTTCTGTTCATCATCTGCTATTCTGTCCTTAGATGAAGAATTAATTCCTTTACGTAAATCGGGGCAAAGTAATGCATAATGTCTCCGTTTACAAATCAAACATCTTACATTACTGTGACACCTTTGTGCCATGTGATCAGACTTGAGACACACAAGACAGCATCCCTTCCGTATAACTTGTGATTTTCTGTCCTCATAACTCATCCCCGCTATTTTCTGACAGTCTTGACTTGAATGAGGACGGTCACAGAAAATACAACTATTTTTTCCTCCAGAGGTGTTGGCGATTAGTGTAGCAGCGGTAGGTTCATCTCTCTGGACCGATTTATGGTAATCCTTTCGTTTTTCGCCGCTTCCCTTATCTCTTCCAAATCCTTCACGAGCTAAACTGATCATTTCCACAGATTCGACCTCATGGCGCAAAAAACACATTAGTTTTTCAAGGGATCTCTGACTTGTAGCGTCATCAGTATTTTCCGAAATTCTACTTCGTTCCCACGCTCTCATAACATTTTCAGGCAAACAGGATTCTACAAGAGGCTCTAGAAAGTCAGCAAATTTCTCTTTTGTACGCCCCAAGCTTTCCAAAGCTCTTAGTTTCGTTTCCAGCATATCGTAGAGGGTCGCTAAATCAGGTGAATTCTTTCCAGCAGTAGCATTCTTCATAACAAGAGAAAGAAGATCTCGAACGTAAATTTGCACTAGGAGATCCTCCCGGCCAAATCTTAATTTTAGCTGTTGAATGGCCTTTGGATAATTTTCTGCGATTATTGGGAAATTGGAAACTAATCTTGCTGCTCTGGAATCAGGTACCATAGATTGGTATAAATACTGGAACTTGTCGATTGCAGATAAATCCTCAGATTCGTGAATTTTTGAAAAAATACTCCAGAATGTGAGATATTCTTTAGGATCACCTGAAAACGTCTTCAATTCAAATTTTGGTAGTTTCAGTTTCACAGTATTGTCCTCTAAAGAACCTTTGGCGACGGATCTAGAATCCTTATTCAAAAAATTTTCGACTTTTGATTCAAGTTCAAGATAATTGTCTCTGTAATTTTCAGCGGCTTCAAAATCGGTTTCGTATTCGGCAACGGTCTCAGATTTTTCTAAAAGTAATGAGGATATTTCATTCAGAACCTCATTCAAACGAGTAAATTTATCTTGCAACTGTGACTTTAATGTATACAGCCGATCAACATCCTTGGCGTCAGTTTCCGATGTCGCCAAGTATTGTGTTAACTTATTCGCTGCAGTCGTGAATGAAATTCTTAACGACTTTCGTATTGCCTTAAGAGCATCCATATTTCTAAATATTTTAATCAGTTTATTATTTAAAAATATTTCGTTTAATCAGCTCTCAATCTCTGCTTATTCTGAATCTTGAGTCATTTTACTTTCTTAAACTTAAATCAAATCGGACATATACTCTTTGCACAAATCAAAACTTCATACATATATCACTGAAGCAGTCATAAATCAAAAATTCAGAAATTACTCGTACCATTTTTATCTTACAGTAATATCCAGTTCGTAAATTTGTCGATTTCAGTTTCACTACGTAATGCAGAGTACAATGTCCATGTCACGGACGCCACAATGTTCTAATTCAAGATTGGTTTCAACTTACTATTTATTTATAATATATATTCGTACATCAGAAAAGATGAAAATTATATATATTTCTTAAAATTAATATTACATATCGTAGCCTTTATCTTAAACTTAAAACTTATAGCTTGAACTTAAAACTTATCTACCTAACTTAAAATTAAAAAGAACATAGAACACAAAAATTATTGTCGCTGCCACATTTGCAAACCCAAATATAAATACAATTCAGTTATTAACGAGAAGCAAACAGGAAATGTTAAACTTAAGTTGAGTGGCAACAGCTGTGGTTGAATGTATGCTGGCTTCAATCTGACTACCGATACACTTCTTTATTCTTTGTCCTGAGAGTAAAATATTTTGGTGAACGATTGATAACAGAATATGGACCTTCATATGGGGGTTCAAGTTGCCTCCGAACTCTGTCAATACGAAGAAAAACGTGAGAGGTTGATCCTAAATCTTTATGTACAAATATTTTGGGAATACCTTTCTGTTAAATTTCTTTTGACCTGATTAATTCCATATATTTTTGTAATTTATTTATAAAAGTTCCAGGTGGTGTATGATGTATTTTTGCTTTAAAGAATTCTCCAGAAAGTTTGATATTTTCTCTATATACCATTTCTGCTATTGTATAGTTAGTATCGTCGTGGATTGCCGTTCGTAGACCTAAAAGAACTGTTGGTAACGTTTCGCTCCATGTTATATTATTATGGGCTTTTAAAGCATCCTTTATTGGTTCTACCTTGCAATTGCATTATGGGTGATAGGCTGTAGTATGTGAAAGCTTAATGCCGCAGATTCTTGACAGGGTTTGAAATATTTTGGATGAAAATTGAGTTCTTCGATCAGAAATTAAATGCAAGGGTATTCCATGCCGTGCTATCCAATTGCTGTAAAATGATTTCGCTACAGTTTCTGCCGAGATGTTTTCTAGCGGAATAGTTTCCATCCAATTTGTGTATCTATCTATACATGTCAGACAATAGGTGTTGCCATTTGATGGTCGAAATGGACCAATAAGATCAATATGTACTTCTCGAAATCTTTCTGGTGGCTTTTGATATTCTCCTAATATTGATTTCGTATGACGAGATATTTTCAATTTTTGACATGGAACACAAGATTTGACCCAATGCTGAACATCCTTCTTAATATTCGGCCAAATAAATTTTGAAAAACTAATTTTATTGGTGATCTAATTCCAGGATGGGATAATCCGTGAAATTGATGAAATATTTTCATACGATAACCTGTAAATTAACCATTACGAGAAAGACCCTTTTCAGGAAGAGGTTTTCATCTCTCACTTGTAATTAGAAAACCTAAAAATTCCAATTCATTAACTCCAAAAACAGATTTAGAAATATTAAGTCTCAATCCATATTTTTGCAATCTATCAAAAACTAATTTTTAATTATTTTTTCGAACACGAAAAGTGTTTTTCGTGTTCCTCTTTAGTATTTGATGTAACCAAAACATCATTCAAATATGGGAAAACAAAATTTAGTTTTCTAAATACCTCTTACCAACGCGTTCACGTTCTCTACGCGTAAAGAGGGCGGTTGTTTACAGGCATCGGAACAGTGACAGCTCATTTCGAGAAACCAAAACAATATGAAAGAATTATAAAATACAGTTTAAAACAGCACATTATCCAAATATCATAAAAATTTATTACTTAGCACTTACTTTTTATTCCTGTAAAGGACAAACGGCATCGGCAATATGTGGCGAGTAAAGAGTCTTTATGAAGGTGAACAAGGCTCTAAAACGACCTTCCGGAGCGTTTTTAATACCTGTGTCGCCACATAAATTCAGCAAAATACGAATCAAAAAGATTTGTCACCCGATGGTAGTGCTTTCTGAATTCTATTTTAACGACGCTCCACATTCCTTCATTAGTATTCGTATGCGTGCCTATTTCCGGATCCTTGAAAGTAAGTGAATGATTGACTCTCAGATGCACGAAACTGTGATCTGAAAGACAATCATGCGCTTTCCAACAATCGGAAATAAATGTTAGGATCAGGGAAAAGTATTTATTTCAATATAACATAGGGTTTCTATGTTATATTGAAAGAAATATTTTTCAATATGACATAGGGTTTTTATGGTATCTCGCCAAATTATAACACGCACCAAAGTATCTTTTGTTCAATCTTACACCACCTCAAAGAAACACTTATTACTTCCTCTTTCAACGCCAACAAACACCCGCTTTCCCTTCACTCGTTTCCCCCCCCCCCCAATTTTCTTTCTTTTACCAAACTTAATCTCAACAATTACACAAGGACCTCCAATCTTTTCAGTTTCTTTAAAACATGCATCAATACATACTTCTCTACAAAAATTCTTCCAGTTGATCCCCGTCGGTTCACAACTTACATCAACTTCGTTCATAATCAAATCCGTTTCCGCCTCAAACACCCAAAAAAGTGTAAAAATCAAAATATCTATCAAACCTAACCTACTCTTCTCAAGCCATGAACCTTTCCTAACAAACCTTTTGATGTGATGGGCATTCGCTCCTTTTGTACGGCAAACCCATTCATACCCATCTGATCTATCTTTACGCTCAACCAAATGCATATCCTTTTTACACACCGGACACTCATATTTAAAAAAAATTAGATTCAATCCCCACTTTCTTACCCATGCATTCCAATTTCGTAAAAAATTTTGTATTTAACTTACCTGACGCCATACTAAACTACTTGGGGAACAGGAGAATCGAAGTTAAGCAAAGGAGCATTCAAATGAAAATGGTAGAAAACTAGTTTAACCGGCTTTCTTTTAATTTTAACTTTTACATTATAACAACCAATAACAATTAGGCGCAATTAAAATGTAATAAAAGGGTTATCACAAGGAGAACCGAAGCGCAAGATCGCACCGAATTGCATAGGTTGCAATACTTGGCACTTTATCGTCAGTTTGGCGGGCGCACCCTATTCTGTTGTGAAACCGCAATGTTTACTAGAAATGTATAGTTATTTTTATAGGTAATAAATAAATGTGTGTTTTAGGAAAAAAAAAATATTTTTGTCCTGGTTTCTTTTGGTAGCTCACTGTAAGATTTACGAACAGTACGGTTGCTTAGTGGCTTCGAAGTTTGGCGACCACTGACATAGGGTTTCTATGGTATCTCGCCAAATTGGCGATATATTGGCTTATTAGCGATGTTTTCGGTGACCAATTTTGGGCAAAATTTGGCGATATCTCGCTAAACTTGGCGAGTTTTCCAAGCCTGGAAATTTCTGTAACATTGTGGAAATCCCCAGACTCTCGAGAAGCTATAAATACAGCCTCGATTGGAGCTCAGATTTCAGTTTTGGAGTTGTGCATGGAGCTTGCCAAAAGCGCCGCTGTTAGCTGTAAGATTTTCTTCGAAGAATTGCCGCGATAAGTGCGACTCCGTGCCACGACTTTTGTGTTGAGTTTTTCCGTACTTCTGTGTTCTAGAGATTATGTTAGAAGCACTGTAGTCAGTTGCTGACGATCTATAAGCTGAAGTATTTCGACTTCCTGTAAATAAATCTTGGTATTTTTCTGTCTTATTCAAAGTCCATTCAATCGCCGAACTCGAACAGGAAACTCGTAACAGTATGTATAGTTATTTTTCTCATACGCTCATTTTTACGCACCACATCAAGTGATCAGGTAGAGAAAACAATGATTAACCACTTTATAATTATTAAGTTTTATAAATGTAGTGCCTGTGGCTCTCAAATTAAAACAAAGAAAGTTATTAAATTGTTTAGAGTATATATCGCCTTTGAGAAAATCAAAACCAAAAATATTTTGTGGAGATTCTAATTTTAAGGCTTCTGGGGGTTTTATTCGTTAAAATCTTTAAATACTATGTCCCGTTTAAATCAAAGTTGTTTCATCAGTCTCAATCATGAAAATTTCCAGTGGTTCTCTTTATCAACCATCTGTAGACGAGGATTCTGATTGCGCTATTGTTTAGATGCAAGTAAATTCACCGTTTTAGATGTCAAAAATTCTCATCTCCACATACATCCATTAAATATTTATTCTATATTCACTACACGAGTTTAAAGATAGGCCATGGATACGGTCTGCAAATATTCATCCTTCCTGGGCACGAAGATGGCAACTGCAAAGCAGTAGTAGATTTTTAGGGGCACATTACATCCGTCAGCGTTGCCGTTACAGGCATCGAAAAATTTGTAACCAGTCGCAGACCTCCAAACGATTAGTAACGAAAGTTTTAAAGGTCTGAGATTGGTTAAAATATTTCGATGTGAGGAACATTGAAGCTGGCGGACACAATGTGAACATGGCCTCAGAGCAGTGGTTCTGAACCTGGGAGGGGGCGAGGACAGGTAGCAAGAAATGTGTGAGAACATATTTTATTGGTGTTACCTAGGTTTTTTAGGCATAAGTTCTGAAGGGGCTTAGTCAAATAGTCATATAATGGTTGAGCATTACTGCTTCAGAGAATTAAATGGTTTTACCGTTGTTCACAACCATATCTGATGTCAGTTTCTACTTTCTGCATAAAATTTTTAAGAAAAAAGTTGTGCGCAACGTCTGATAAGTGATGTTGAGACTATAGGGTCTATTACTACTACATATTATTTTCACAATGGGGATAAAAGCAACCAAACAATCGATTATAACATCACAAGAGTGCTTGTTTACAACTGTAAAATTGTACGTATAGTTCCCCAACCGCGCAATCTTCAACAGCGGTGGATCGTCGCGCTTGGGGACTCTGAAATTCAGCAGATTCAAAGAGAGTTACATTTTGCAAATATTTTAATGACGTAAGAAAATTGATTTGTGAGCATCATTTAGTGTGAGAAAACTGTTCTATAATGACTATGAATACTTTAGAACAAGCACTTTATTTAAATACTAATTACTTACGATACACGATACAATTTTGAACGAAAGCGGAACTGTTTTACATTTTTGTTGATGTGGAGTTGAGAGGCAGTTCTTCTGCATGGGCAAACGAATTTACATTAATCAAGGAGTTTGCCTCAACATATCCTCCCACCTTGCAATTTGATGGAAACATAAAACAATAAAAATTGCAAAAAATAATCAGAGGTCCAATCTAGTGGGTATTTTTATACGTCGTCCGGTTCTAGTTCGGATGTCTGGAGCAACAGAAGGCGCGGGAACTGGACCATCATCAGTTGGTTTGGTTGATCCCGAGGGAATCTCCACAACGGCTGGAATGTTGTCTTTTGACAGGTCGAAAAATTGGATTTCTGGACTTCTATTTCGTAGGGAATAAATTCGCTGGAAAGGTCCAATATTTTCTCCTTCAGCTGTCTTTATTCTGCCAATTCTTGAATGCCCGTCTGCTCCAGGGAAAATTTCAACTATTAGACCCAGCGGCCAGTTCATACGTTTTCCCGGGGATTCCAAAATAACTACATCCTCTACTTGCAAGGTATCTTCCCGACTTCGTCCACGATGCACAAGCATGGCTAAATATTCGTTCCGAAATCTGATTCGTAAATCACTTCGAAGTTTTTGAAGGTAACGTAATCTTTTATTTAAGCTGTTATGATCAATCTCATCTAAATCTGGGACTTAAGCACTCGGAATTCCCTGCATGAAATTTGAAGGTGTCAGCGGTTTCAATCCTTCCGAGTTGTCATCGATATACGTTAGAGGCCTGGAATTTATCGTAGCCTCGCAATCACACAGGATAGTTTCTAGCTCTTCATGCTTAAGAATGGATCTGCCCAAAATTCTTCTCAGGAGCTCTTTCAACATGCGGATCATTCGCTCCCACCAACCGCCCCACCAAGCGGCAGTTGGGGGATTGAAATTCCATCTTATTTTCTTGATGGTAGAAAAACTCATAATACGCTTCCAATCCAGATCTTGAAGAGCGTTGTTCGTGCCCACAAAATTAGTGCCATTATCTGTGTAGATAATACTCACTCTTCCTCTTCGTGCAATAAATCTTCTTAGAGCCATTATAAAAGCTTTGGTGGATAGAGAATTAACTAGTTCTAAATGAACAGCTCTATAAATGGCGCACGTAAAAAGTACAATCCATGCCTTTTCACCTGAAAGTAGGAATAAAGGACTAGCTAAGTCAATTCCTGTTACTTCGAATAAGGCAGCATGTTTTATTCTGTTTCTCGGAGATGAAGGAGGTTCCGTGCGTTTAGCTTTAAATCTTTTACAAATGACACAAGAAGAGCAGATTTTCTTCGCTTTTCTCCTAATACCTATTATCCAGTAATTTTCTCCCAGGTTAGATATCAGAGTTCCAAGGCCAGAGTGTTGCAATTGGCAGTGCTTCTGGTGGATAAGTTGGTGAATAACTGCGTTATCACTTGGCAACAATATGGGACATTTGAAGTCTTCATCTTCATCGCCTAGGACTAATTTTGTTCTCACTCTAATGATCCCATCATTATCTTTAAATGTTTGCATTTCTTTAAGAACTTCAACTCCTTTGCCTTGAAAAGTTTCCTTCTGGATTAACCTCAATAATATTTTCTCGGCATTTAGAACCTCTTCATAAACTAGTTCTCCTTTCCTGGCATATTCATTTTTCCGACAATTGTTGATGAAACGCATTATCCATGCGATCATCCTAATAAGTTTTGAGTATTGAGAGAAGTAGAGTAAACTATCCGTAAAATTAGATGTCTCTTGAGCTACAACGGTCACCACTAATTTCTTCTCAGAATCCACAAGATCTTCATCAGCACTTGGGACTTAAGATACAGGCCATTTTACAGGATCTTCTTTCAACCAGTTAGGTCCCTCCCACCATCGACTCTCGAGCAAAGTTTTAGCATTGAAGCCTCTGGAGGGTAGATCTGCAGGATTCATAGAGCCTGCTACATAGTGCCAATCATCTGGGTTTGTGTAACTTCTGATCTCGGCAACGCGATTTCCAACAAATGTCTTCCAGCAGTTTTTTCTTTTAATCCAAGTTAGTGCTACAGTTGAATCACTCCAGAAAAAAACTTTGCATCCTTGCAAATTAAGTGAGTCAACTACCTGGTTGTATAAGCGAGTTGCAATGAGAGTTCCAAGAAGTTCTAATCGTGGGATAGTAATATCTTTAGTAGGTGCTACTCTTGATTTTCTGGCAACTAACTGCACCGAAGTTTTTCCCTCATAACATGATCGATGAAAATACAGGCTGCGTAGGATACTCTGCTAGCGTCGCTGAAACAATGTAGGCTGATTACACAATGCTTAAAGGGTCCAGTTACAAGTTTTCTGGGTACCGTACAATCTTTTAAAAAGTGCAGATGCTTGAACCAGTCTAGAAATTCTTTTCTCATATCCGGTGGAAGTACTTCATCCCAACCAAGTTTTTCTTTCCAACTTTTCTGTATTATTAATTTTGGGATTCAGTAGTAGGGCTAGTATAGGGTCAAAAATACTTTGAGCTTAGGACAACAAAGTTCTTTTGGTAACAGAGCTTTCTGAAAATGTGGTTGTACCCAAATTACACGAGAGTTCATCTATTTGGACGTCCCAAGAAAGTCCCAGTAATGGAATATATCGTTCATTAGTTTCACATTCTATAACCGCATCTGGAGAAGTTGTCCAACCTCGTAGATCGAATTGGGCTGAAAACATCAATTGTTTGGCTTCAGAGATGACTCTAGCCTCTTTCTTCGTTTCTAGACTTGGGACACAGTTATCAATATAAAAGGAGTTCTGGAGCAACTGAGCAGTTTCCTTCAACTCTTCTGGAGCATGTTCAAGATGATATGTTATTGTTACTCCTAGTAAAAACGGGCTTGGTGAAGCACCAAAAACAACGCGGCAATGGCGTAAGGTTATCATTTCCTCTGTCTTCCGATCTTTCTACCATAAGAACTTGAAATAATCCCTATCATTTGGAGAAAGACTAATTTGCAAAAAGGCTTTTCTGATGTCGGAAGTAATGCCAATTGCATGCTTTCGAAACTGCATCACTAATTTGGGAATTAACTCTATTAAATTTGGGCCTTTTTCTAAACAATTGTTCAAAGAATTACCCTTTTCATCTCTAGTGGATGCATCGAACGCGGGGCGTATTTTTGTAGTCGTGCTACTACTCTTGAAAACGGGTCGATGTGATAGGTAATGCCCAATACCATCATCTTCCTTGACTAATTCTACGATGCCTAAATCTAGCCATTTTTTGAGGATGTCGTTGTACTCTTCTAAATGACCTGTGCGAACAAGTGTTTTTGTGGTCGATATGAGGCGTTTCTTAGCGAGTTCCTTATTATTAGTTAGCTCAGGATGCCCTTCCTTCCATGGAAGACTAACTTCATATCTGTTATCTTCAATCCGCTTAATAGTTCTATGAAAGAAATTTAAAGTTTCAGCCTCTACGTCTTGTCTAGATTTAATTTCTGATGGATCTCTATTGCCAATCACATCCAAATTCCATAATTCTATTAAATCCAAGTTGCAAGAGCAACTAATATCATTTAAAGATTTAACAGAACATGCTTGTTTACCTTGGAGAGTCCATCCCAGTTTTGTATTAACTGCTACCAAATTATCGTCAATTGGAACTATTGTTCCGGTCAATAAAGAACCCAAGTAATCGTCCCCAATGAACAAGCCTATTTCCGGTGTGTTTTCTCCCACATCACTTAGTATTATATTTTTCTTCCTCAGAAGAGGGTACACTTAAGATTCGTAACACGGGGTATACGTATTTCCACAAATTTTTGTTTCATCTAAAACGGAAATACGACATCGAAATTTTGAACATAAGCTTTGCAAAGTAATATTATAGACATTATGTAACTTTTGTTCAGTTTCGCCACCCCCAAATAAACCATGGCTCAAAGTTTCTTGATTTGATATTTCTAGCCCTAATTTGTCTGCTATATCCTATCTAATAAAAGATCTTTGAGAACCTGTATCAAACAATATCCGAATAATACCAGATTTTTCCTTACTCGTAATTCTGGCAAGAACAGTCAAAAGAAGAGTTGGCGAATTTTTCCTAGATATCAACACCTCAGCATTTGGATTTTCATTCATTTCTTTCTTGGCATCTTTCGATTGGCATGGTTTTGGACATACAACTGTATGATGTCGTTAATTACAAATGAAACACTTGACATAACTTTTGCATACCTTCGAATTATGGCCTATTTTTAAACAAGAAAAACATTCCCCTTTTTATAAGAGATAAAGGAAATATCGGCTGGTCGGGAAGAATTAAAGCGTAAAATTATAACTACCGTGAATGAAAGAGTAACAGAAATGTAAGACAAATTTGAAGAGAAATTCCAGAATGTGGAACATAAATTTAATATTTTTGAAGCAAATATTGGCGTTATAAAAGAAAATTTAGAAGAAAAATTTGATAAAATTGACAACAAATTTGAAAATATGGAGGAAAAATTTGGCGTTATAAAAGAAAATTTAGAAGAAGTATTACTGATGATTCTAAGTGTATATCTGTCACCTCCCGGCCAACCATTAAGCTGTCAACCTATGATGGAAAATCTTCTTGGCAAGTTTATAAAACTTAATTCTAGATTGTGGCAAACGCCAGCGGATGAGACTCTGTAAAAACCGTGTCAATTGGCTGCATCCCTGAGAGTTGAAGCGGCGGATATTTTGCAGACAATCCCAGAAGAGCAGTGATTAGACTTTGGCGCACTTTCAAGTGCTTTGGAGTTACGCTTTGGCGAGAAGTGTTTGAAGGACTATAGCCGGCTCCAGCTCAAATCTCGCCAACAGAAGCCAAATGAATCACCACAAGAACTTGCAACAGACGTTGAAAGGCTCTCCCATCTCGCTTGGTC
This sequence comes from Dolomedes plantarius, assembly GCA_907164885.2. Classification (NCBI taxonomy): domain Eukaryota; kingdom Metazoa; phylum Arthropoda; class Arachnida; order Araneae; family Dolomedidae; genus Dolomedes; species Dolomedes plantarius. Next base: position 182,260,043 of record OU015498.1, on the reverse strand, counting down.
ATATTGCCCTGCGACAGTACGGAAAAATCTTGCTTGTGAGTAATTTTAGGAAATTTTTTTACTTGAATAATTTCAACGAATAATTTCAACAAATAGTTTATATCTAAATGACGGATTTCCCCTTCCCGAATACCGATCTTTAAAAAACAGAGCTATTGGGGCGATTTTACGTCTCCCTTGCTTGCAGGGCGCTAAGGCACACTCGAAAATCAACACAAGTCTTTAAACCCAAGAGGGCATACGGAAAATCGGTGTCAAGTATAAAAAACTCTGCCGATTTAACAATATTGCCAATTTTAAGGTAGAGAATGCATGTTTTGTTAAGGTGTATTAGCCCTTTTGTTTGTTTCACGTTTATCACTTTATTTTCTCTAATAGGAACATTCAGTTTATCAACAATTTTACATGGAATTATATTCACCGTAGATCCAGTATCAATAGTAGGATTTAACCATATCCTACTATTTGAACTCGAGTTATCTTCATTTTTTGTTTTTCTTTTATTATGTACGTACGTTTTGTTTTTTATGTATCCGGATACTATTAATTGTCACTTTTCGGGTTGTGGCTTAGGCACTGCTATTTCAGACGTAGTTGGTCAGTTGATGCAAGAGAATTCCCAATGATAAGAATTCATGATCCCTATTTTTGCGCAAAACTTACAGGGGTTGGGGCGCAAACCGCGCAACTGATCCTGCACCGCATGCGTCTTTTGAGCCTTTGTTGGTTTTGCGTTATTATACAATCGTTGTGTAATTTTCTTGTCTTTACTACATTGGAAAGATTTGTGTCCTAGTTGTTTACAATTATAACAACTGATTTCCGGTTAGGTTTCTCTGTCTTTCCATTCGTATAGGGTACCCGATGGAATGGTACTTTTTCTTTGTCCATGTCTTTGCGAATTGGTTCGTAAAATTTCAGTTCGGTTTTAAACTCAACTAAATATCCTCACATCATATAAAATGTCTTTGTTTTGTGTAGTGTCATTAATCCCGTTAATGACATAAGTAATTAAATCACCTTCGTCTATATTACTTTGATTGGCAATTTGTTTCAATTCCGCTAACTTAAACTGTTCTGAAATTTCATTTACTTTAGCTACAAACTCGTCATCTCCCACTTCCTATTTAAAGCCATTAAAATTTAAAACTCTATTACGATCTAATCTCGTGTTTTCATTTTGAAATATTAATTTATCCAATAATTTGACCGTTGAAGCTTTTTCCTTCTTCAAAGCTTTACAAATTACGTCAATATCCTTATGTAACATGGTTACAATATTAATACACAAATTCCAAAATTTTTACACAAAAAGCAGATATAAACTATTTGTTGAAATTATTCGTTGAAATTATTCAAGTAAAAAAATTTCCTAAAATTACTCACAAGCAAGATTTTTCCGTACTGCCGCAGGGCAATATGACCAAGCGAGATGGGAGAGCCTTTCAACGTCTGTTGCAAGTTCTTGTAGTGATTCATTTGGCTTCTGTTGGCGAGATTTGAGCTGGAGCCGGCTATAGTCCTTCAAACACTTCTCGCCAAAGCGTAACTCCAAAGCACTTGAAAGTGCGCCAAAGTCTAATCACTGCTCTTCTGGGATTGTCTGAAAAATATCCGCCGCTTCAACTCTCAGGGATGCAGCCAATTGACACGGTTTTTACAGAGTCTCATCCGCTGGCGTTTGCCACAATCTAGAATTAAGTTTTATAAACTTGCCAAGAAGATTTTCCATCATAGGTTGACAGCTTAATGGTTGGCCGGGAGGTGACAGATATACACTTAGAATCATCAGTAATACTTCTTCTAAATTTTCTTTTATAACGCCAAATTTTTCCTCCATATTTTCAAATTTGTTGTCAATTTTATCAAATTTTTCTTCTAAATTTTCATTTATAACGCCAATATTTGCTTCAAAAATATTAAATTTGTGTTCCACATTCTGGAATTTCTCTTCAAATTTGTCTTACATTTCTGTTACTCTTTCATTCACGGTAGTTATAATTTTACGCTTTAATTCTTCCCGACCAGCCGATATTTCCTTTATCTCTTATTGACTTGCAGACATTTCTTTCTTTATCTCTTCTTGACCTGCAGACATTTTAGTCATCGCAGCAATAAGCTCCTGGAATTTAGCTTCCAAATCTTGAGCTGTAACAGTGATCAGCCATTGATTTTGTAAAAGGCATTCAGTCCCTACACCCACTGACTCGAAAATGTTCCGTTTTCTGGGTTCGATGGGATTGAATAAAAATTCTCTTCAGAAAGTTCACACAAAATACAATTTTGTATCCTATAAATTCTTCAGGCGCATACACAAATCCAAAGGAAAACACGTAACAATTGTTTTCTATAAAGCAGAAAACTCTAAAAACACAAGTCATGGTAACAGAGTCTTCAATACAATACTCGCCTAGCGCGCTTTCAATACATTCAATTCTCAGCAGAAAATAACACACTGATTTGAAAGCTTCAGGAGCTTCAGGAAGAGTAGTGGTAACAACAGTACACGGGCCGGGCCCTCCACTATAGGATGACATAGCAATGCATAAAACTTCAGTGATCAATAAAAAACGAAAGTAGGAAGGAAAATAGAAAGTGGGAAAAACAAAAAGCCTCGATATTACAAGTAAAGCAAAAACATGGGGAAAAAAGAGGCTAAGCGAACAAAGAACAGGACAAACAATTAAAAGTTACGAGCAAGAATGGCACAGGGCCGTTTCTTGTTAGCTGGGTCAGCATTGATTTAAAGTCGATCCGATAGGATTCATTTTCGGAGTACCGAACTTTTCGTTTAACTCCCGTTCTGAATTCGATGAGTTATCAAGATAGGTGCTCTTAAGTTTGGTTACGTGTTAATGGTACACTTTGCGTTAGTTAATTAAAATAATGAAAATAAGTTGCAACATTGGTATTAAAGGTCAAGCACAATTTAACAGTCCTTTAAGAATGCATAAAAGATCAAGTAGTTAAAAAAAAACTACGAAAATTGCTAAATAAATGTAAAATTAAATTATTATAATCATTATAAGAAGTAATATATATAAATAAATATATATATATATATATATATATATATATATATATATATATATATATATATATATATGAACTTAAGAAGTTATATTTATTTATTTACTAGATGTATTACCCGGCTTCGCTCGAGATTCAGTTTCTGTTATTATTTTTTTCAATGATTAGCCTCATGTTATGATGTTCTAAAGTTTTCGCTAAAATTTTTTTGCGATAGCAAATAGAATTAGTTTGTTGTCGGTGCTGTCGTTGTTCATCGCTTTCCTCTCCTTTCGATATTGAAGCTCGAAGACGATCGTATGTTCTACGCGTTAAAAGTTTCTTCATCAGTCTCACTGCTTCGGATCACTAAAATTCAAATTCTGTTGCCTTCCAGCTCTTAGGAATGTTTTTTCTTCAGATTCTTGTGTGCGTCTAACTGCATTTTGAATTCTGTTAGCTTCGCGCGCTTGGGAATGTTTTTCTTCAGATTCTTGTGTTCGTCTAACTGCGTTTCGAATTCTGTTGGCTTCACGCTCTTCTGATTTTTTTTATCACATTGCTCATTTCTGAACAATCTTTGACATTTTGCCCTTACTTCTGCAGAATTAAAAGTTGCTCTCCTCTTTTTGGGCATTTTAAAGCATTAATTTACAGCTGATCAATAACGTTTGAATGGATTTTTTATTATTATAGAAAAAGAATCAATAACGTTTGAATGGATTGAGATCACGTTCAATATTAAAACACAGAAAATCTGATAATTATTATCGAAAAAGTATATACACGTATTTCATGCTCGGAATTCTTTCTCAAAACTAAATCGACTGCTAAGTTTCAATGCCACTTTCAGACTTTCTTAATTATAATATACACGTATTTCATGATTGTAAGGGCCTGTTGACATAGGAGTCCGTTGCGTTGCGTTAAGGAAAAGATGACGTTGAGACGAAAATAAATCAATCATAGGCCTCCAAACGATTAGCAATGAAATTTTTAACGCCTATGGTTGGTTTATTTTGGTCTTAACGTCATCTTTTCCTTAACGCTACGCAACGGACTCCTATGTGAACAGGCCCTAATTCTTTCTCAAAACTAAATCATCTGCTATGTTTCAATGTCACTTCAGTTGTATAAATCATCGCGTCAAATCCAAACGCACGTGTTTCTAGCTAAGTGAACGTGTCCTGCAGTATATTTGAGTTTGAACAGGTAGCTTGGGATAGTTTCAATTCATGAAATAGATAGCTAACACATTCATTGAAAATGAATGACTTTCCATCCTTATATTTTCATTTTTAATAAGAAATATTCCGGCGTTGTCTCGTACATGAAAATAATATATGAAATTCATTCTTGCATGCGCCAATATATTAATAAATCACGTTTTTAATTCATGTCTATTTATTTTTAAGGAAATGTTATAATTTAATTGGCAACAATGAAATGTTACAATGGCTTTGAACATTTCATTGTTGTTAATATCCGTTGATACCGCGCAAACTTGTTCTAAGATAATTCGGGAATGGAACGTCGTAGCTGCATGAAAATAGTCTATAACCTTCGCGCAAGTTCAAGAAATAAGTTGACCAAGTTTCATCGCAATCGGATGAACGGTACGGCAGCGCATAAAATACGAACAAACAAACATTCTTTTTATATAGAGAGATTTATTTATATATATATATATATATATATATATATATATATAACTAGGGGCTTTGCCCCTAGGTTCGCTACGCTCGCTCCTCTTTTATGGCTAATAGCGAGATACATAGGGGTGATTCTCGGGCAATGTAACAGCCATTTCCTGTTGTTACCCTTATGCGAAGGGGAATCACTGATGAATTATCACTATTTCAGCTTTAAAATTCAATTAAAAATCGAAATTTTAAGATAGAGACTTGAAGTGAGGTTTATATGAATAAGAAAGCTTTCATCTTCCAGATGATGCAAATATATTCTTTGTAAGATAAAAACTCGAGGAGCATCGATATTACATCCACATATGTGACGATATTTCTCGAAAAAGTGGGTTTAATATTTTGATGAAAATATTAGTCTGTTTTAAATTATTTTTAAACAAATGAGGTCTTGTTTGAAGGAGAAATGTCTGTAGTCTTAGATTGTAAATAAAAAGATCGAAATTCTACGATTAATTTTTGGCGAGTTATCGTAATCTGAACATGAAAAAGTCAATATTTTTCCCTAAAGCATAAAATTTTAAAAAAAACTTTAAGTCCGACGAAGATGAGACATGTCTTACTTTCTTCCCCGCAGTTTTCTGCATCTATTGGTATCGGTCTCGACCCCATACCCCCAGCGGTTTCGGAGGAGATAGCGTGACAAGCTTTTGACAGCGGCGGAGGCGGCGGCGGTGCCAGTTACTTTTTTTTTAGAATAGAGAGAAACAGTTCCGTAACTGACTCACTCACTGACTGACATACAACGCACAGACCAAACCGCTGGACCTAAAGGTCTGAAATTTTGCATGGCGATTCTTCTTATAGTGTAGGGGTGCACTAAGAGAGATTTTTGAAAAATTCTTCTTAGATTTTTTTAAATTAAATTTTTAAGCTGTTTTAGTAACTTTTTTTAAGTTTGCATTTAAAATAATAATTTGAGGGTTATAAAATTTATATCACAAGAAAGATCATAAAAATTCCTTTAAAATGAATTCTTTTTCGAATCTTTATCTCGATTTTCTGATTTTTGGTGAATTTTTAAAGATTAATTTTTAGAATTTAATTTATTAAATGCCGATCACGTGATTTCTTTTTCTGGTACTTTAAATAAATTCATCGTCACGTGCATAACAACTAAATAGACAAAAAAATATTTTTTCTTGCTAATGCGGCAGACGATTGGACATTATTTTGTCTATAAAATTATCCCTTACGATTTTTTTATAAATATATATATTTTTTTCTACATCAATTGTATATTTTGATCGTCGTATTTATTATAAATATATATATATATATATATATATATATATATATATATATATTTATATTGTTTTGGCATTAATTGCATACATTGACCGTTGTATTTAATTTGAATGTACCCCGTAGCGAAGTGCGGGTTTTCAGCTAGTATATATATATATATATATATATATATCTATACTTATATATAAAGAGAGAGCGATTTTGTACGTGGAGGGTAATCTTCAGAACCACTGTACCTATTTGAAAAATTCTTTCACTGTTTGAAAGGTACATTATTCCAGATGGACATAGGCTATATATTATGTATATCTAATCAGTAGAAATAAAGTTAGGGGCTTAATCCTAACAATCTACATTGTTACCGCTACTGTCCTCTACCGTTTTTTGTGCCGTAGTATTCAACGATCCTTAGCGTGGTGCTATCGCGGTGGGCTTCTGGTCTGACGCTAGCGGTTCGAACCTAGCAGTTAACGGCACGCCTTTTTCTTTTAAAAAAATTATTTTAATTATTAACTAACATAAAATCAATTTAAGGTATTATTTAGGTTATTATTAAGGTAAAAAAAGATTTACAATTTATTGGCTATCAACTGGAAATTTATTGGTATAATATTTTGTTCAACCCGGACAAAGTCGGGACGGGCCGCTAGTATATATATATATATATATATATATATATATATATATATATATATATATATGTATATATATATATATATATTATTTTAAAGTAAATTTATAGCACTGATTTAAATGATTGAGCAGAATTGGATATGATGACCGGAGTGTCTTGACCAGCTGGTGTACTCCTGTACGCAAGATGTTATGTAATCAAAGATAATGTGCTCAGTAGTTAAAATTACTATTCTATTTACTCAGAAGTTACTATTACAATCATTGTGCAAAAATGTTAAGTTTAACACCTTCAATAGTTGAAGGGGAAGAGAAAATTTAAGATAAAAAATTAAGCAATTATTAAGAATAAGAATTTAAGTTTAAAAAGTTAAATTAAAAATTTAGAAAAGGTAAGATGAAAAATAAACAAGTTTAAGATAAGGTGGCCCTCAGGAAAAGAAATAAAAAGGCCCTCTTCAGGGTCATACAATTCGTAATGAGATGATTGCGGATTTCCGAGGGGGAAAAATGAAAATATCAAGGTAGGGATTCTCCAAAGAGCCTTCCAAAGCGCTCTCTATCGGCCAGCGAGCTAGAAATTGCTGGAACATTTCAGAAAGACTTAGAAGGTTGGCGACCATTTGGTACCATATCGCCAAATTTGGCGACCAAAATAAGTCTCCACATCCATCGCCAATATGGTGATAACTCTCATATTTGGCGAGATTACCATAGACTGGCAAAATTCGTAACAATATCTAGAAATCCAATTCTGCAACAGTCGTCGCTTCTTGATCGGTAATCAAGTAAGCTTCAGGCCACTTCGTAAAAAAATTCCATGACAGACAAAATGTATTTCATAGTATCCTTTGTCCGTGGACGAGGACCCAAGATGTCGAATGCTATTCTTTCGAATGGTAGTCCTACATTATATCGCTGAAGCTTTCCACGGATGCGTTTATTTGGTCCTTTACAAGTACCACTGGCATCGCAAGACTTCCACCATTTTTTGACGTCGATTCTCCCTTTGTTCCAATAAAACCGCTCACGGACTCTTTGGATGGTCTTCATTACTCCAAAGTGACCGCCCGTTGAACTATTGTGCAACTCCTTCAATATGTCAAATATTCTTGATCTTGGAAGTACTAATTGCCTCCTTGATATTTTGCCATCTTCGGACTCTCCCTCTCTATACAGTACGCCGTTTCGAATTTGAAAAGAATCCCAGAGAGCCCAGTAACGTTTAGTTCCAGGACTGAAATTAGAGATGTTTTGCCAAAGGGGCCTTGTACTGGACAATTCCATTATTTCGATAATCAGTTTTATGTCAGGGTCCTTCATTTGGGCGTCACGAACCTGTAGATCCCGCTACGGATCTAGCTGTGATGTAACCGAATCCGTGATCTGGCGCACGATTGGTCTTATCAGCTCGTATTTCTTCTCAGCTGTGAAGCAATAACGACAACCTTCCGAACAGGTTTTTCTCGATAAGGCGTCTGCATTTCTGTATAAGGACCCTTTGCGATGTCGGATGTCAAAGTCATACTCCTCGAGTTTTTGTATTCATCTGGCGATTTGTCCGTCTGGGTTCTTGAAATTTTAAAGCCAGGTGAGAGACGCATAATCTGTTCGGAGCAGGAATTTTCGCCCGTAAAGGTAACTGGGAAAATTCTCAACAGCTTTCACGACGGCAAGAAATTATTTTCTAGTGAAACAATAATTTCGCTCGGGCTTCGACAGGCATTTGCTCCAATATGCGACGACACGTTCTTGGCAGTCGATTTCCTGAGATAACACTGTTCCTACGCTCTCATGGCTAGTGTCTGTATCTAATATGAATTGTTTCTCAGGATCAGGATAACACAGAATAAGCGCTTATGTTGAGGTCTCATTCAATTTGCTAAATGCTATCTCGCATTCCACAGACCACACAAAAACCTGTGTTTTCAGTCAGCCTATGAAGTGGTCTTGCGATTAAAGAACATACTTTAACAAAACTTCTATAATGGATGCAGAGTCCCAGGAAACTTCTAAGCTCGTGCACGTTCCAAGATTGACTCCAGTCTTTAGCCACTGCTACTTTTTGAGGGTCGGATCTAACGACATCAGCCGAAATTATGTGACCGAGGTAGCTTACTTCAAGGCGGAACAAATGACATTTGGCTGGATTTAGCTTTAAATTGACCTGCTTCAATTTTTCTAGCATCTTCCTTAGGTTGTTAAGATGTTCTTAAAAATTTCGCCCTGCGATAATTATGTCATCTAGATAAACAAAATAGGCTTCAGGAGAGAGTCCTCTCAACACTGTCTCCATCAGGCGCTTGAAAGTGACAGGTGCGTTGCAAAGGCCAAAAGGCATATCTAAACTTCCATAGTTCTTATCCTCCAGCTATGAACTCTGTCTTTTCACGGTCTTCGAGATCCATTTCAACTTGTCAATAGCTACTTTTTAAATCCAGTGTAGAGAACCAAACATTCCCGGAAAGTGTGTCCAGTGTGTCATCGATTCGTGTAAAAGGATAACTGTCCTCTTTGGTAATGTTATTCAATCGTCGGTAGTCCCCATAGAATCTCATTGAACCATCCTTCTTCCGGACCAAAAGTCGAAGGTTCAATGACATCCTTATCCTGCATATCCTTCAAGAGATATTTTACTTCTTCCACTTTAGCTAATGGTAGCCTTCGATGATCTTGTTTGATAGGAGGATGGTTTCCTGTATCGATTCGATTTTGTGTTAAATTTGTTCTTACGAAATCCTCAGATGTTTAGGAAAATAGCTCTTTAAATTCTTCAATAACTCTCCCTGCAGCGCTTTTCTGATCGTTATCTAATTCGGTGGTCTTTAGCAATTCCATCGTTCAACTTTCGGAAGACAAGTTCGATGTCTGGTGGAAACTTCTCTCGACACAGGTGACTGGGGCACATGTGGCTAACACCTCACCTTTCTTAATAATTTTCGGTTTATCACTTACATTGACAATTCTAACCGGTATAGTTTCCTTGGAGAGATCTACAAGCGTCGAAGCTACCATAACTCCTTTTGGAAAATTCTCGAAATCAGAAAATTCAAGGAGTCCAAGTCGAAAATTTTTATCTTCGTCGGTAGATCCCTCCAAAATCAACTCTTTCCTACTTGGGATAGTAAGATCCGTTTGAGCAATTATTCGATGGCAGGATTCGATCTCACCAGCTCCTTCCTGGAATAATGTTACGTCTTCCGAAGTAGAGTGCAGCGAATTATCCTTAAAGTCCAAAACGAGGTTATATTTCTTTAAAAAGTCCAATCCGAGAATGAAATTGTCCGTAATTTCTGACAGAAATACGGAATAGTCGTAATAGTTATTTCCAAATTGAATTTTGATGTTCATTTTACAATAATCGGGATTTTGTCACCTGTCACAGTCTGCAGGGTGGCCAGACAATTTTCTCTTTGAGTTGTCGCGCAATACCTTCACGCATGATGGTTACATTGGCTCCTGTATCGACAATCATTCGGCAGGGAGATCCATTTACGTGGGCTTCAATGAAAAATCCATTTTCGCCACCACTTCCTGAAGAAATTTGAAAAATCTCAAAATGGGGATTTTTATTAACTCCCCGCAAGACCGCCATGTTCTAATTTTCATGTTCCTTATTTCTAGGTACGTTCCCAACTCGCTGGTCTTGGCGAGCTTGACAGTTTCGCTGGACATGGCCCTCGGTTCCGCACCTCCAGCATTTATGGTCTTCTTCTGATTGTTTTTATCCCATTTCGTACCTAGTGTGATAATCAGGTCACGCAATTCTTTACTTACTCCAAGCACATGATCCGTATGGTTTATTTACGCACCCCTTACCATGTGTCGATCTCTCCTCGAAGCTTGTTGGGCAGCCTCAAACCTCATGGCGTATACTAACGCTGACTTCAAATCTTTCAAGCCAACCTCAAAGCTCTCTGAATTTCTACATCTCTCACTCAATCAATGAAATACTGCAGAGACAAAAGTGTCTCGCACGTCAGCGGAACAATTGGAAAATGCCAGATGAGAGAGCCTCTCCACATTTGTCACCAGTTCTTGAGGGGTCTCATTGGGCCTTTGTTGGCGAAGTTTCAATTGCAGGCGGCTGTAGTCTTTCAGGAATTTCTCGCCAAAGCGTAACTCGGGGCATCTGAAAGAATTGTGAAGTTTAATTGCTGGTCCTCTGGAAAAGTTCTTAAAATATCTGCAGCCTCGGCCCGCAAAGAGGCAGCTAATTGGCGATCTTTCGTAAGCGAGTCCCATCCATTCGCTTCGGCGACGATAGAAAACCGCGTCTTATATACTCGTCAGGGCGTTTTCCCATCATAGGTTGATAATTTGATGCTCCGTTTGGTGATAACGGGCGTTGGTTTGAAATTTTCCGGAACACTCTGAATGGATCCGCAAACATCCGGGAGCTTATTTTCACTGGCAACTTCGGAGTTTTCAGAAAACTTTCCATTCTGCAGTTCTTCCTTTACTTCCTTCACAATTTCTCACTCAAATTTATTTTCAATTTCTTTAATTTATTTAATTTCCCCTTCCATTGCTTCAAATTTCCCTTCAATTGTTTCAAGCCTTCATTTTTCTCTACTTCCGCCGTAATGACGTTCCCCTTAGTATTGATAACATTCACAATATTAGCCTTCATTTCTTCTAATTTCTCTTCTTGCTGTCTCTTCATCTCTTCCTGCTCTTTCTGCATTTCTTCTAATTTTTTTTTCATGGCCTCTCTGGCCTGACTTTATTTCATCTTGCCCTCTCTTCATATCGTCCAATTTTTCCTCTTGGCCTCTCTTCATTTCCTGTAATTTTTCATCTTGCGCTCTCATCATACCGTCTAATTTCCCCTCTAATTTTTCTTCTTGGCCTCTCTAGACTGTCTTTATTTCTTCTTTCATCTCTTGAATGAGAGCCAAGAGTTGCTTCATTTCCATTTGAGCCATAGCTCTTATCTTCACCATTCAATCCCGTTTCTGACACCAATTTGTTACGAATTCCCAGTTGGTACGGCGATTGAATGGACTTTGAATAGGACAGAATAAAAACAAAAATTTGTTTACAGGAAAGCGAAATACTACAGGTTATAGATAGTCAGAAACTGACTACAGTGGTTTTAACACAATCTCTAGATCACAGAAGTACGGAAAAACTCAACACAAAAGACGCGGCGCGAAGTCGCACTTATCGTGGCATAAATCTCAGCAATTCTCAAAAAAATGTCACAGCTAACAACGGTGCTTTTGACAAGCTCAAAGCACAACTCAAATCTGAAATCTGAACTAAACCCCGCCGAATCGAGGCTGTATTAATCGCTTCTCGAGAGTATGGGTATTTCAACAATGTTCCAGAAAATACCAGGCTTGGAAAAGTTGCCAAGTTTGACTCCAAACCGCCAAGTTTGGCGATATATGGTCAAGTGTGGCACCAAAAACTTCGCCAACAAGCAAATATCTCGCATATTTGTCGAGATACCATAGAAACCCTATGTTAAATGCATGGTACTGCATAAATTTAGCTAATGGGACTATTTGCATGGAACAAACGAAAATAATGCATTATTTTACAAGCAGAATAACAATTTTAACGGTAAGTTAAGCTAAAGACATACAATAATTTACAAAATTCGTAACAATATTGAAAGAGAGTTGAAAGTGAGTGTGTGTGTGTGATAGGAGAAATTTCTGCCGAGATGTCTCTATTGAGGAGTGCCTGCGATAGAACATGAAAATGGGTGGATGTGGTGAATAATATAGAAGAATGCAAATTCGGAAAAAGAAAATTTAATAGGCAAAAGAGTTCAGGACAAATGGATGTTTTGTGGAGTGGAGAGAGAATCGGATAAATGTGTTGTTGTGGTTGAAAGTAAGTCAAAAGAAATTTTGGTAAATTTAATTAGATAGAATGAACCACCATAATTTCAGACTGCTGGAAGGCGTACTATTGCCTTCCAACTCCCCTATAGCTAAAGGTATTATTATTTTATACAACTGGGAGGATGGGTTCGCTGGCGTAAATGAGGGAGAAATCAACCACGACAGTCTTCTTCAGTCTTCCAAGAGCTTTGATCTTAACCACTCTACATTTTTTATAATTAAGGTGAAGACCCCTAGCCACTGCCGCGGTGGTAAAACTATCCAAATGTTGTTTCAAACCAGTCTCCGTGGACTCAACCAGCGCCACATCATCGGCATACGCTACATGATTGATAAGATTTCCGCCCCCGATGTCAAATCCGATACTCCTATCTAAACCAAGTAAAATTTCCTCAATCACTATATTGAATAAAAGGTGGGACAAAGGGTCACCTTGTCTCACCCCCCTATTAGGGGAGAGACTCGATAATTCTACCCTCCCACATGAGTTTGGTCGTAGCCTTAATGTAAAATAAATAAAGATAATGAATCAATGAGGGAGAAAGCCTTTGCACTTAAGGGCTATCCACAAAGACTTGTGCTCGACCGAATCAAACACCTTTTTAAGATCAATGAAAAGTAAACAAATAGCTTTGACCTTAGTTTTCGCAAGCGCCCACCCCGTCAAAATTACAGAAACTCATTTGAAATGCGTGGTCATTAAGCCCATTGATCCGGGAGCACAAGATCTTGTGAAAAACACGGCATAAGAGAGACGAAATTGAGATGGGACGAAGCCCGGCAGGATCAGTGACATTTTCTCCTTTAGGGATGAAAACGGTTTTGGAGATAGTAAGGAAGCGAGGTATTCTCCCGGCCAAGATAAAGCCGTTTAGCAAAAAGAGGAGAATTACTCTGAGACATCTCGTTAGTTGACCAACCGTTATGCCGTCGGGACCAGGCGAAGAGGTTCCAGAAGGCAACGCTTTATTCAGCTCGTCGATCTCGACAGGCTCCCAGAAATTTATATCATTTTCACCAATCCCATCTTCATCTACCCAATAGAGCGTTCAGGAAGAGGGGGGGGGCAAAAATGTCTTTCCAAAAACCATGATCCTGCTCATTATTTAATTTGGCGGTGTTATTGCCATCTAAAAGCGCCCTAGCGGGGTTTTTCGTGAATTCGAACTGGAAATCCTTATATTTTTTCAGTTTTGCCTTCCTTTTCGATAGAGTGCCAGTGGAAGCATGTTTCACGCTTACGACACCGGAGGCGTCTTTTAAGTTTGGGAAGACCACCTCACCGTAATCACCGCAGGTAACGTTATTCAGCTTAAAATAATTTATGATAAAATCGTTCAAACATTTGATAAAATTGTCATTCATATAAAAGTTATCAGCATTTCTATTAAAAATGTCCCTGAGGTCATCCAAACCCCTGCAATTGTCAGGCATAGGGATCCCAGATAAGTAATCCATTATTTTCGTTTCAATTTCGCAACGTCTGCTAGGACCAGCAGACCGAGCAGGGTCGGGACCAAAAGACTCGTTGGTCAGATTATTCAACGAGTGGGTAGCAACAGTGTCTTCAGAAGGAAAGATATCCGGTGATTGAATAATGGAAGAATCAACAGGGTTATCAATAGGATCCGAAGTAGATAGAGAAGAATCAAAGGAGTCATGAATAGAGCCGGAGTCACCGGACGACGACCCACAGCAGAAGGGTCAACGTCCGGGACCATGACGCACGGACGGCGGTGGAGCATCCGAGATGTAAAAATATTTGGCGTATGATTTAGTAACGGAATGGGGGGAGATAGCATTTTGGTCCAGCCTTCTTGCATCATCCTCTTCACCGTCAGTGGTGGTTTAGACCTCGAGAAGTCTAAACCACCACATTTAAGGTGACTGCCTACGTTGAAAATGCCATTTTTGACTATTTTGATCAATTTAATTTTTTGCAAGAATCTTGTAATTCAATCTTTTTTCTTTTCAAAACAGTTTTGATTTTCATTCTACATCAATTAGAAGCAGAGTTATAGCTATTTTAAAAAACATCGTCTAATACAAAATTTAAGTGACAAACAACTTTAAATGCGACCATTTTTTGACCATTTTGGTCAATTTTATTTTTTGCAAGAATCTTGTAATTCAATCTTTTCTCTTTTCAAAACCGCTTAGATTTTCATTCTACATCAATTAGAAGCAGAGTTATAGCTATTTTAAAAAACATCGTCTAATACAAAATTGAAGTGACAAACAACTTTAAAAGCGTTTTTCTCAGAATTATGTTTTTTAGCAAAAATCTCTACCGTTATCATGATATTTCAGATAATAATGCATATAATTTGATAAAATTTTCAGGAAATGTTTTAGATGCTATTGTTAATGAAATGACGTACAATAATTGATGTATAATAAATAGTTTTTTGTTTGGGGCTGTTTTTATAAGGAAAGGGATGACGAATTGGGGAAAATTTTCATATTGGAACATAAAATTGTCTGTATTATTTTTGCATTTCAAAATTTCTCTTAGATTGTAGGTCATTTTGAAGATAACTGTCATATGTATCATGTGCGAGAAAGAATTTAAAATAGTAGCATTAGAATTTTGTTCATAGTGATAAGCGTTTTAGCTAAATTTCATTAAAAATTACTTCAAATTGACCAATTTATAAAAAAGTATGGTGTTTACAGGAAAGTTTTTTTTTTTTTATTTTTAAATGCTGTTTTACCATATGAGACCAAAAAATCCTTAAAAAAACAATTTTTTAAAAAAATTAGCTCCGAACGTAGGCAGTCACCTTAAGTTTCCCACGGAGCTCACACTCAACCGCCTCAAAAATCCTCCTGTACCGACCCGTCTTACGTATTTCTTTTATTTGACGGGCGGTCCGGGATTTAACTAGACCATGTAAGTGGACGTTAATCAACCTTACGTCCTCTCCAGCCGCAACCTCGTGCTTAGCTAATATTCGGAGATCTTCATCAGGCCAAGGGTGGTTTCGCCGGTTCTGTTCGTCTTCAAGCAAAAACAGGAGGTCCCTTTGCTCGCTATGAGCGTGACGTTGGTGCTGCCCGAGCCCCTGGCTGCTTGAAAAAACACAGTCACACTATCATTACTACTCCCGGGGGAGGAAACCACGCTCTCCATAATTCGCTGTTAAATCTGATAAATTCTAATAAATTCGCTGTTAAATCGGACCTTGGAAGTATTCATTCCTAAACGCATTAATGTGGAATTTATACCATCACTAAAATTGACCTCTGTAATTTTTTCTAAAGAAAACAGCAACTTTTTATGCTCCTTTACATTTACGTCCATCAGCGATGCATTCCAGTAAATACTATGGCACTAGGGATAAATCAGTGTTATTGGAAATAAAATCTACTTGCAAATTCCATTTAGAATATATTACATTACCCGCATAAACAGAAACAACATAAAAAAACTATTCATAAAAACTAAAAATTTTCAAGCGTATCAGTTCCTTCATCTTTTACAGTGGTAGGCTTAGAGAAAAATTTAATGAAATTTTAAAAACATCATCTGCTCCAGAGCTTCATGGAGCTCTTTAGCTACAGAGCTCTTTAGCTTCATGTCTGCTCTTATTCCTGTACCAAATAGCATTCTTCATATTTTGTACTAGGGTAGGTTTTGCCCCTTTATCAATTTCAGGACGTGAAGAGAGATAATATTCATTTGTTTAAAATATATTAATATTTTTTTCCGGCTCGTAATACGAAGTTCGTAATACGTAATAATAAGCTCGTATTATGTGTTAGTATTTTTTCGACATAATACTTCGATGACGTATTCGCAATGATGTCACATTAGTACGGCATTTTATCTGTAAACCGCTAACCAATTAGGTCTACAAATTGCAACTTCTGATACGGCAATATTGGCAACGTTGCCGTTATAAACAAACATGTAATAATTGTCAAAGTTAAAAGCCTCTTAGGATATGATATTTATCTGTCATTCCCTTTTGTAGCAGATAAAGATTCCTGTTGGAAGCGTACTTATCTGCACTGATGTATAAGGGATTGCGCTGACACTGACGGGCGAGGATGTTTTGAACGTTCACAGGTAAGACTTCTTGAATTTAATATCAATGTCAAGTTTAAATGACAAGAATGGTAAATCATAGTCACTAAAATATATGAAAGTTAATATCGGTGCGGTAAAATGTTTATGCATAGAAAGGCTCTCAAAGTAAGTTTATATGAGTGGGAATCCATGCCTAATATACCTGCTGCCCTGCGTGGTCTGAGCCCAACCATAAGTATTCGAGTCCCACTGTAGACATGGATGTTTGTAAGCCATTCGGAATCGGCTTTAAACTGTAGGTTCCGGTCGAATTAGCCCCTCGGGTAGCAAAAAGTTGACCGTAGTGCTCTAAACCAAACCGAATCGTTGTGTAATTGGTTGGATACCTTAATTTAGTTTATACGGCTGAAGAATTAGAATTTTAATTATTGATTTTATGACAAGTGTTTGGTGTTTTGGTGTCTTCAAAAATACTTGCATGTGTAATTCAAGCGGTGTTTCATAAATTCTTTAAAAATTTGAAATTGGGAAAAACTATTATACGTGTTAATTATGTGATTTAAAGATTACCTTTGCAGCGTTTACGAAAGTCTGAATGTTATATCCGTTTGTAATTCGTAATTTATAAGTAATTATTCCATGCAATATTTTATTGGGTGTTGTGTGTAAATTATTTAAACGGTTGTCCGTAGGCCTCCAACTAGCTATTCCAATTGATTTTATCAATTATTCTTGCCTCTGTAAAACTGAAGTTATAGGCAGCTATAAAATTTAACGTATCATTTAAGGTATAATTTAACGTATCATTTAAGGTAGAATCAAAACCAGATTACTCCCTTCCCCCTCCCTTCTGTGCTAATATATATGTATATAACCATAATTCTGGATGTATGAGGAAGATTTCAAATGAAACATATAGAAATTTTTAGTCATGAAGACTATATATGTATATATATCATAATTGCTATATACATATATATTGTAGCTTTAGGTGGCTGATTGTGTAACTACTTGTAACATTATTTTTTTTTTATTGAAGGTGGAAAAATATCCTACAATGGAAGAAACTACAAAAAATCTAGATTTACCATCTGAAGCCCATCATTATCATCTAAGAATTGCTGGTCATACACATATAGAGGGCGAAATAAAATTGGGTATGAACTGATTTCTTTTTTTAATGGTTCTAAATACTGTAACTGATGACTGTCTTTTATTTGGTATTTGTTATTATTTTATATTACTCATAAAATTTAGGGTGATATTTAAATCTTAAAAAAAAATCTTGTCCATTAAAGGAATTCTAATTTTTATACCAAAATATGCCTTTTTTTCCATGTTATGTTTTTGTGACAAATAACTTTTTTTTTTTTTTTTCCAAATAGACATTCTGAAACATGATAATGGGAACATTCTGAAACCCCTGTTAAGTAGGGATGTAAGATCTGTAAGAGAGCTGTCATTCTATGAACAGATCTTTGAAAATCATAATTCTGATACTGATATCCATGATTTGAAAATATTTATGCCATCTTTTCATGGCATATGGGAAACAACCATAAATGAGACAAGTAAGTTCTAGCCTTTTTTTTTTTAATACCCTGATAATTTTTTTAATGATTTATATAATTTTAATTGCATTTTTAATAGTTTTATAAATTTCGAGATCTAGACCTTATTCTCATCTTCTCATCCCTTCTCAGCCTATATTTTAATGAGGTATTTGTATTTAGGCATAAAATCTTAGTATATGAGACTGCCTCTGTAAATTCACCCATATTATAATACTAAGTTTATCAAAACTTGAATCAATCATAGAGTAGTCATTTTACTTTCTACACTCCAAAGTTTTAAGGTATTTTATAATTTGTGGAAAAATTGTATAAGTAGTATGTCAATAAACTGTAATACTATAATAAAACACAAGCTGTGTTCAAATTGGGGAACTTTAATACACATGAGAATTATTCAAAAGAAATTAATATTATATTTTTGATGAAAGTAAAATGAACTGTTTTCTTTCTTATGATTTCAAAGTAAACATTTTTTCTTCTTCAACGTTTCAGTTTTATTTCATGGAATAATTGGCCTATTGAAGGTTTCCAGATATGGAAATTTAATATTATACAAGAGATAAAAAATAATTACTTAAAGCATAATTTAAAAAAAAAAAACATGCAAAGTTATTTTCTAAATAAATATCTACATACAAAAATTGTAGAGCTAAAGCATAAGTTAATAGTAACAGTTGTTGATAACGCTGCTAATAACTTCAGTTTCATATGTAAATAGTTCTTCAAGCAAATAATAACTAAGGAATACAGCTCTAATAATGCCTATCAAAAAATTAACTTACACAAGAAAGAAATAGGTAACAGAATCTCTGCTTTTAAGAACAATTTTAAATTTAAGAGTACTGGCATAAATATACTTATTTTCTATGATAAAGTTCCATAAAATAGGAATTAAATTTAGTTTTGTCACATTAGTACCAACTGCTACAATACCTTGTGTAGTAAAAAAAAAATTTATCTATTAAGGATTATTCTAAATAAAATTAAAGAAACTGAACATAGCTTCATTACTAATAATAACCAAGAAGTTTTAAATCTTTTAAAGAATGAGAATATAGAAAGTATATACACTTTTGATTTTGTTAATCTGTTCACTAGTATTCTACCAATAACCTGATGAATATCTGTTTGGAAATGTATAATTCATACATGGATAATACAATAATTTCTAAATATGAATCGACTGAACTTTGGAAATTTAATATTTTTGAAAGCTACTTATTTAATGGTATTGGTTTATTTTTTTAACAAATTAAAGGTACCTATGGGGAAAAGTTTTTCTAGTGCCTTTGCCAATATTTTTCTATATACTTATGAGACTAAATATCTTAAGTTGAATAGAGTTTTCAGGTTTAGATATATTGCTGATCTTGTCATTTTTAATTGGAATGATCTGGAATATCTCAATCAAACTAACTTTGAAGAAAACAAATGACATTTATTATGCTTTTTATTTGGATCTTAAATTAAAACTCAAGGAAACAGAATTAAAATTGGGATGTATGATAAAAGATTAGATTTCAAATTTGAAGTTCTGTTTACTAATTTCCATAGCAATTTAAACTATAAAATTTTTATAAAATTTTTCACTCGCAATGTTATAGAATCAAAAATATTTGCAATAATAGTAATGATTTTTTAGAAGCATACAATATATTCAAGGAAAATTTACACAAGAATAATTTCCCTAGCAACTTCAGTAATTTAAAATTGCCTAAAAAAAAATGGTATTTGTCAGGTATATTTTAAGGTCTGAAAAATGCCCTACCTGATAAAGTCAGGTTGTTCTTTTTCCTTTTTCTATTTAAATTTATATTTCTGCATATTAGTTAGGTGGCTTGGAAGTTCCTTAGTTTTTACTGTGGTAGTACTAATTTTTCAGGATAAATAGCTGGTTTTTCATTTCTACTGTCACTTTTCTTTTGATTGGGGTATTGGTAAGTTTGCTCGTAAAATTCTGTTTTTGTATTTTTAATGTTCTGTTGTGATTTCAATTGACCTAATGCTTTTGACTTTCTGTTTTTAATTTGGATAACTCCAGGCCTTGGGATGTTTTTTGACTTGACCTGCATCCCATTAGAAAGATTGCCCTGACACGACCAACTCGGTTAGGCCTCCAATCGATTGCCTCGTTTTTGTTTGTTTCTTTCTTTTATATTTTTTTTGTGCTTTTCCATTTCTTATTTCAATTATTTCTACAGAATCTTGCATTTAAGTTGTGATGAGCACTTAATGCTGATTTCTGTTAATTTATTCCAGTTAGTATCTTCAATTTGTTTATATAATTTAACTTTTATTTTTTTTCCCCTTGGGTTTCCATATCATAAAACTAAGTTTATCAAAATTGAAATCAACTGTGGAGTAGTCATTTTACTTTCTACACTTCAAAGTTCTAAGGTATTTTATGATTTGTGGGAAAATTGTGTAAGTAGACTGATATCAATGAACTGTTATACTATAATAAAACTCAAATTGGGAAACTTTAATGGACATGAGAATTATTCAAAAGAAGTTAAATCATATTTTTGATGGAAGTAAAATGAACAGTTTTATTTCTTATGATTTAAAAGGAAATATTTGTTCTTATTCAAAATTTCAGTTTTATTTCAAGGAACAAATTTCTCTAGCCTTGTTTAGTTAAATTTATATATTAAAAATAAAAAGCTCTTTAGATGTTGCAGTTACCGTAATTTGGGTGAGATAAGTTGCACTAGCATGTAGGCTAAAATGATGATAAAAAGGCTTAAAAAAATTAAACTGAAATATTGATATACCATTTATGCCTATTAGGAGAAGTAAGAAATTCTAAGATCACTTTATTGAATTTTTGTCTGGTTAACATGAGAGTCTACAGGTTTGAATTCCACTGCAGGCATATATGTTTGTAGTCATTCAGAATCAGCTTTAAGCTGTGGTTCCTTGTCAGTTATCCTTGCAAACCAACCAACCAACCTATCTGTCTAGTTAAAATGATTTTTATTATGCCTTGGGAAGCTATATTTTGAAACAATTTTAAATTGACCCCATGAAAAATTGAGATTGATGTAAGATTTTTGATTACAGAAAACAGATAGCGTATGACGAGTGGCTGCAAAATTTACACATATTTAAGGAGAAGGAGGTAGTGAAATAAGAGCATCATTCAAATCATATGCTCATAATTGATAAAAGTAATTTTCTTTTCTATAGTTAGTTTTTTTTAGTCTGAATGATGTTTCAAGAACAGATTGATTTCACTGTTAATAAGAATTAAATAATTATATTAATTTTAAATTCATTAAAAAATTGTCTTGTTTTTTTAAATTGTCATTGACCATCCATGACAATCTGAAAATGATAGTGTAAACGATGCAGATAATTGTTTTGTTATGAATAATTGTATCCCTGTGTTTATTTGTCAAATTTATGGCTTTAATTATCTTCATATGGGAAAATATTATCATTAGGTAATGAAGAAATATTAATACACTCCTAACAATATTAATTAGAGATAATTTTTGCTTTTGCCATTCATAATTTATTATCTAAAAAATAAATGAACTAAAAGCACTTTACAGTAATTTTAAATTATTTTGTTTGCTTACAGATGTTAAGTACTTATGTATAGAAGATATATGTGGAACATTTGAAAATCCTTCTGTTTTGGATGTAAAAATAGGAGCTATAACATATGATCCTATGGCATCTGAAGAAAAAATAAAGAGAGAAGTAAAGAAATATCCATCTGTTGAGACTTTCAAGTTTCGTCTTTTAGGAATAAAAGTAAGTGATACAATACTGAAAAATAGGATGTGAATTAAATGTTATGAAAGCAATATATTTGTTTTTGACAAAATTTAAATCTTATTACTGTAAATATAAATCATGATATACATTTAAAATTTGCAGCAGGTCATGAATTTCATGTCCAGTCATTGTAGTTTTGGGTGGCTCAGAGTATTGAATAATAATAGATTGTTCAAAAGGAATACATCACTTCCTGGAATTAAACTTGGAACAGATAATGATATACAGTGAAACTTCTCTAGTCTGCTACTTTTCACTGGAATCATGACTGGCTGCCTTACACAAGTTTCACTGCATTTCCTTTAACTATACACTCATGTCTTAGAGGAGTTTCTTTCTCCAAGTAATGAAATTTTTATTGAACTAAAAACTGCATGGGGATGATTATTCATATATAGAGAACAAAAGGATTTGCTGGGGAAAAATTTGAAAATCTCTTTTGACAATTAGCTATTTATTGTAGTTAAATTTTCATGCAGTATTTTAAAATTTTATTTGTTGAGAGTGGTGGTTCAAAAAGTTTCAAAGCTTACTAACAACATCTCATATTAGAAATATTTTTGTGAACAATAGTTTTGACAATACATTGAATAATTACAAGATAAAAAGAACTTTTTAGATACCAGTTTTTAAATTTTCTGTTGAATCATATAAACTTGACAATTCTATGTATTAATAAATACTTTTTAATTTTTTTTGATGAATTGTCCCATCAACTTGAAAGAAAATGAAGTTAATTGGAAGTTAACTTGTGTTTAACTTTTCGTTCCCATCCCGGTCGATAGATGGCTGCACCAGTCTACAAAACAAAATTAATTGAAAATGAATTCGATTCTGCTTAAAGATGGCTAAAAGTATTAAAATAATGCATTGTCATAGTGTTCTGAGCTATTCTAAAAGTTTCAAATGCCTAGCTAGTCGGGAAGTTAGTTAAAAATCAATTGCAAGATTTGTACCGGACAAACACACACAAACAAACAAGAAAGCGAGTTAATAAAAACATGATTAAAAATTAATGTACTTTAATCACAGTAAGTTGACCAAAACTCTGCAGTCATATCCACTGAAATTTAAGAAATATGATTGCTTTAGCTAGGGGCTACATCTAGGTTCTACTGTGTAGTAGAGTGTATATGCTAGGCTTTCCTACTGTATTACAAAAATCTGAGAACATTTTCTTCACATGTGGCATATTATATTGCTGGACTGCAATATTCCCCCTTCCTAGTGATTGCAAAATGTCTTTCAGAAACTGTAACATTGCCAGAGTTCATGACATCTCAGATGTCATAATGTACTCAAATATTTAGTTTTGATTTTTAACCTATTTTTATGCAATATAGTGGTTAGGATTCTCATAAACATTTTTAAATTTGATAGTTTCATATCCTGGTGGACTCTATTTTATATTAGATAAAATAGTTTCTCAGAATTATTTATAATCCAGTAAACATTGTAGTGTATTTGCATACATCATTCCCAAGTTATAAAAGTTCTGTCAGAGACATGATTCTCTCAACTGCATTTTGATTGAGAAATTTTTCTGGTAAAAAATGATTATTATTAACATGATACACTTCCTTTATATAGAATGAAGCAATTTATATATATATTTTTTAAAAAAAGTTGGACTCTCATCAAAACCATAGTATTCTTTTTTTCCACTCAAATTTTAAACATCCAGTCAACATGAGCAATGAACTCTGGATGCATCCCTTATCCAAGTTTAAAAGTAATGTAATAAATATGTTCATGAGAGATCTGTATACCAAAACTGAGCCTAATCAGGAATGTGTTGTACTCAGTATACATTAAAAGAAAACCAACTACACTTGAAGTTACACATCATTGATAACATACCAACTATTTAGTTCTTACTAACCAATGTTTTGTTTTTCCTATTTAAACATCTTGCAGATATCATTTTGATTTGTTTTAATATCAATATGTTTAACTATTTTCATATCATTAGGTTTATGATTACTGTGAAGGACTGTACACGACAACAAGTAAAAAATTCGGATTAAGTTTAACAACACCTGAAACAGTAAATGCAGGTAATCTTTTTATCAGATTGTTTGTTTCCTTATTTAAAAGTAATTTTGGCTCCAAAATTTGTAATTATAGTATTTTAGAAGATTTTATATTTAATTAAGCAAAATATCTTAGTAATTTAAACCAAACTTTCTATTCATATGCATAAGCATTGGAAAAGTAATCTTATATTCTTAGTCTAACGGTTTTTGGGCTAGAAATAAATCAGTTCACACATGGCTGTAAACAAATCACTGTCTAATTTAATCTTAATTCCAATTTAGAAACTAGACAAGTTTTTAATTTAAATTGCTATTTTAAGGCATGAATATAGTAGCATTGTTTTCTGGTGAAATACGGTGAACCCTTATAAGAGAAATTAATCAGAGCAGATGCATATCTTTATCCTTTGCTTGTTGCTGTGTTGTCTTTTCCCACTCATGTTTTTAGAATAATTGGAGTATCACACAACAGGTAAAAAAGCTATAGAACTAATATATTTCAAAATGTACTTTGAACAGGGTGAAAGATCATACCTTAGCAAATTAGATATGTCTAATTCTGCAATACATGATATCAAGGACTTGTGAAGCTATTTAGTCAATCAATTCTCAATATATCACTAGCCTATTTACAATATGTCAAAATTTACATTTTTTAAAAAAATCTTGCAAATTATTAATTCATCAAAAATGAGTATATAGTTTAATAACATAACATGCAGAAAATGTAAATGAGGGGAGCCTCGTTTATTAATTGTATATTAATTAAAAAGTATTTTTCTGTTACATCTTATAGCAAATCAGCCATGGATATGTTCATATACCAATATAACCATAATTTACTTCTGAAGAAAAAAGCATAAGTATTATTATACTATAGAGTAAATTTCATAATTTTTGAACTATTTGTTTGTGCATGTGAAAAGAATAAAAATATTCGTTTTTAGGTTATATTTTAGGTAAGAAGTGGTATTATTTATTGAAATTTAATTTTCTCTGTCTTCTAGGTCTAGGCAAGTTTTTCAAGAACAAATTGGGCCAAATCAATTGCTTACTTTTATCAGGGTTCCTGCATAAATTACTGCAGCTGAGAAGCTGGTTCATTAAACAACGAAAATTTGTGTTCATCTCAAGCTCACTTCTATTAGTATACGAAGGTAACTTAGCATCCTGGCTCTCGTGGATTGCGAAAAAAAACATGCATGCAATGAATTTAGAAACATGTAATGAAAATTCTCCAAAAGAACACATTTCCTTACATCATGCTGACTGCAGTCCAGCTCTTTTTAGTAAAAGCTTTGATACACATTCTGAAAAAAATGGCTTGTGTAGTGATTGCAATTTACCGCAAAATATTTGTGGTGAATTGCAAGAAGACTGTGCATTGTTTCGAATTTCCATGATTGATTTTGCTCATGTATTTCCATCTTCAGAAGAAGATTCTAATTATATTCTTGGCCTTAATAGTTTGATATCACATTGGCAGCTGTTGTTGATCAATTCAATTCAAACATATTTATGACATTTTTTGTGGCTTTATGATAAATGTTATACTTAATTTTGTTAATCCATTTTCTCTATATACATTGTTGAAAATTCAATCTTAATTTATGCTGAGTGTATATTATTTTTATAAAATATGTATAGTTTTATACACTTAAAAATATTAAATTGTATTAGTGTTTTATATTACTACTTTTAATAAAACATTAAAGGTAATTTTGTTGTAATAATTTTTTATTCAACTGCATTGTTTCTGTATTATAATTATTTATGAAATGAAAGTTACTATGCTACAAAATAAACTGAATCAGAAAGTTGCATTTTAAAACTTTTATACACAAGGAAAATTTTCTTACTTCCAAAGGCTATGTAAAATTATGTGAAAAATTAATATGGTATTTTTCATTCAAAATGGATTTGTGTTAGTTTAAACCTTATCTGTCACTTTTACTTAAATATATTTCAAAGTAAATCATTTCTATCCTATTAAATACTTATACATTTTTTTTAAATGATATATAAGTGCCTAACCCTTTTCAAAATGGAATGGTTTGGTTTGGGACTTTTAGCTACACGATGGTGAAATAGACTGGGACTTACAGTTTAAAGCAGACTCTGAACTGCTACAAACATCCATGCCAACAGTGAGACTAACCCATAGTATCTGAACTGAATGCTAGTGCCCTAGCCATCACCTGGCTTTCAACATGGAACGAATCAAATTGTAATTTACATTACATTTATTATGTTGACTTTTTTCAGTTACAAAAAGGAGAAAGGAAGATAATATTTTGTCACATAAAAGAAATAATATAGAATTAAAATATCAGTTTTTTAGAATTCAACACTTAATTTTCAGTTGACTCCTACTGTATCAAGTTAAGAGTAAGCTCTTGTGAAACCTGGAAAAGGCTTTAAAAAAACTCTCGCTATACTGCAGACCTCCCTTCAGAAGAGACCTGAGACCGGTTTTAAGGTTGCTGCCTCGGGGAGGTCGATTCTCAAAATGAGGGGTCGGGGATAATCAACACTCCAGTACCATTTCCCGCGGAAAGTATTTATCGCTCTTTAGGCATTAAGAAAAAAATGAAGGTTTTAATTATTCAGGCTTTAAGAAAACCATCGCATGTTTTGATTCCATTTTCATGTAATCAACATATTTTGGGACTTTTTACCCTGCATGGTATTACTTACTATTTCCCGAAGTAATGTAAGGGAGTTTCAGAAAACCTCAATAAAATTTAGTCATGTTTATTTTTATAAATACTGGATCATACAAAAATTTATTATTATAGATACAGATTTCAAGTATTTTGGTTCTGCAACTGTTATTTTTTTCTTTCGCCAAAGGAGACGTGATCTTTTTCGGTAATTTTGTTTTCATTTAAGGGGTCTCGGGAGTCTTACTATTTTACTGAAGGTGCAATTTAGCATCATGTCACATTTAGTTTTATTTCTCGTTCCCTATAAAACATAAATACATGAAATTTTTGTTACTGAAAGCTTAATATATGTTCTATGTAGAATAATTATTTCAATGTTCTACAACTGGTATTTTAATTAATTTTCCATTTTTAATTTTGATGAAAATTTTAAAATTGTGTTTTGGCTTGCATCCATTGTGTGCAAGACTGTAGCAAAACTATTGGTTCTAGATTCCCAAAAAATATTGATATATCAAAGTTGTAAAACTAATGTATATGTAACGTATACTCCATTTTTAAGCAATTAAAAACTTAAATTTTTTAAATTAAAATTAAAATTACAAAACTTTGAAAAAATGCATTTTTTTATTGAAAACATGTTAATTTTAAATAATTAATGCAATTAAAAATACTAAATTTGAAGTATACATTATTCCTTTCATCAAAATAAACGTATTCACCAAGTTTCATAGAAATTGCTTTATCAGTTTCTTTATCAGTCAAAAAATGACTGCAAAAAAGACACAACTCTACTATAATTTTACCCCAATTTCCCCCTCCAAATTTCGGAATAGAACTTCACTTTAAAAGCGCCGGCCTTAGTTATTGCGGGGCCCAACTGCAGAAATTGCGATAAAAATATAATGTACAGATATTTTGATAAAAATATAATTACACACTGGCCTGTGGCGTCCTTGTGGTACAGCGCGCTGGCTTTCGGTGCTGAGGGTGCTCGGATCGAATCCCGGCGATGCGCCACTGAAAATGACTCCGTTTATGTCGTCCCTTTATAGGGGGATAGTGCTGGTCCGCTTATATGGCACCCCCATAATAAAAAATTTGAAAGTGGTATATGTCCACTTTTAAAAAATGAGTTAACAGTGATTTTAGTAAGATATAGACACCTTTTTTTAGTACAATTTTTTTCATAAAGTAAACAAAAGAATTTTGGCTATAAAATGTTATCGCAAAAAAAATTTTTTTAAGTGGAATAAGTCCATTCCTAATAATTATAATAAAAGCAACTTGCTTATTGCAATTATTATTGATTATTACGACTTCAGTGTACACTACGCTTTAGCATATATTACTTAGCTAGTGTCATAAAAACAACATCGTTAACAAGATAACGGTATTATTATTCTGATTAAGTGGTCAGAAGTAATTTCTCTGATTTTGTTTGGTATTTTTTTGCAATTCCTACTGTTTGGTTTGTGTTTCTTATACTAATAGATTGCAGCGTGAGTATTATTTAAATATTTTTATTAAAGCAGAAAATCAAAGTTTTAGATAAATAACATTTAATACAGTTGTTACAATGAGTTTACATACCTATAAAAAAGACGATAATATGTCAATTTGGTCTGATAGTGATGTTGGTAAGTAAGAGTTTACATTAAAATATCCATTTCACTGAAGCTAATGTATATAAAAATATGGACTTGAATTTCCACTTGTTTTTATTTTTTATAATATGTTATTTTTGAAAGTGATATAAGTCCATTTGGAGCCTAAAAAATCTTTTATTTTTTAAATAATTTTAATAATTATTATTTCATAGTAAAATTTAAAAGGTGTATAGTGTTAAAAACATCACTCGAATTGATTAACGTTTACCAATAATTTTAAATTCATTCAAATACAAACCTTTAAATATCTCGATACGTGAAAAAATGGACTTATGCCACTTTTAAAAATAACTGCTCATATGTTAAAGCCATTTCAGTTGAGACATATTTTTAATTTTCCAGATCAAATAGGTTCAACTGGCAAGGTCGGCCCTGCCCTTTAAAGTGTGCTACCCTAATGACCTCTCCTAATCAAAATTCACAATTAACTTTATCAACACTATAAAATTTTCCCATTTTCCGCAATTTGAATAAGGAAACTTTTCTTCAAACTTTAATTTCCCCCTCTTTGAAATATTTTCTCATAACTTGGTTTTTGTTAACTTTTAAACTGGCCAAAAATATGGCTAATAAAAACGGGAAAGATGTTTTGCTTGGTTGCAAATTTATACCTTGGAAAATAAACTTCAGAAATGAGCATTTAAACATTTCAGATTATACAGCACATCATGGCAGTTAATATTCCAAAAGGTATAGTTCTAATAGGTAATATAGTGTTTAAAATTTCCTTTCAATTGTAACTGCAGATGTGTATTTCTCCCCATCTGTTTCTTGTAAACACTGCGTTTTCTTTAGACTAAACCATTGTCAATCGGCAGAAAAACACCTGTTCGACTCTTCCTTGGGACAAATGCCGATATTTGGCGAAAAGTGGGGGATGTTTGGGGACAATCTCTTCCTCTCTCGTTGACCTTTGCTTTAACGTTCCACCCCTCATCAAAAAAGAACTCTCCCCGAGTGACGAGTTTCTCAGGGATCTTCTCTTCAGAGGTGACCAGTACATAAACTTTAACATGGGTACAAAATCAGCTTTCACCTCCACCCACACTTACTAAAATTTTTAAGACTGTTCCTTATTCAGGAGGGTGTGGAAAATTAAACACATTTTAGGAACTTCTTCAGGATTTAAGTACTTAGCACCAGTCTATTTATTTATTTTTCCTAAAAGCTCATCAAAATCAAAATTGTCACAAACAGCAACATCTGGAAAACTTTTAAAGGAAGTTTAGAAATCATTAAATATTTAATGTTAATGTTTTTCATTAATACATTGCACCTGTGTGAACCGAGTTCTTATAGAGATTTTTTTAACATGATACATTAACTATGGAATAGATTGTCATTTGTTATTCTTAACTCCACTGATAGAGGAAAATTTAACGTTGCATTCCTTTTTTCTTCTATTTCTAGTGCATTCTATAGCTACAAGATCAACTTATCTAAATTATTAATTGTATTGGTTATTTTGTATAAAAAGCTTATGTGACACAAATTTTATTCCCGATTAAAAATATCTATCATGGGTAATTACAGTCATACCTCGATACTTGTCTGCTTCATTACTTATCTCATTTCAACTCGAAAAAATTGTTTCAGTACTCAATGTTTACTTGATACTCATTGCATTTCAACACCATAAAAATACTTCGGTACTTTTCACACATGCTCAAAACATGTACGTCCCCACATCCTGTATCTCAGGATGAAAAGGAAGACCAAAAGATGTTGAATTATAAAATTTTATTGAAAAGTATCCCCCAACAAAGCTCAAGCGAGCCGAAATGGGGACTTTAAAAACATTTTGAAATGTAGGCAGAGCAAAGTTTCTTGTGATGGATTTGTAGTGAAACTCCTGAAATCAAAATCTACAGCAGGGTTTAGTGGTGTTGAGAGAAAGAATCCCTGTATGCCTCACGTTTTATTGGAAAGAGACTCCCCTTCTAAGCAAAACCCCCTCTGCTCTATCCTATTAGGCCATCAACTCCTTTCAGTACAGGTTGAGTGATGATAAATTTTATTTTGTTTTATATATAATGATTGCTTTAAATTATGCCTACCTAGTTTAAAGATTTTGTATCAAGAAACAACCCCCATAAGTTTATAAATTGCCCAATAAATTTGGAAATTTCTGGTTTTCAGGAATAAATTAATTTGATTTACATTACTCCTTATGGGGAAAATGCATTTGGTACCTGTTGTGCCTTCTGAAACCAATTAACAACAAGTACCACTGTATATTTAAAACAAACTCTTATATCTGTGGGTTAATAATGATGAACAGAGAAAAATGTTTTTGTTCTGAGTTCATTTTTTAAAAATCACTTTGAATAGGCAATAGGAATATGTATAACTTATTTCTTACTATTTTTAGTTTTAATACATTATTTGAACATGATTTAAACTTTTTGCAAAATATTTCCAATATATTTCTTTTGCATAGCTCCCAAATAATTCTGTAATGTAGGCACTAAAATAGCCCTCTATACGACTTTATTTTCCATATTTTTAATCCTATCATCTGAATCTAAGTTATTGAAAAATAAATGCTTTTGAAACAGCTCATATTTTAAATAAATATTATTGATAAACATAAAATAAAATAATTTTTTCAGATTAATTTTCTACAATAATTTACCATTCTGTTTCTCATATTTTATATATGCCTTCTTTCACTGCATTTTTTAGAACCTGATGAGTAAAAAAGAGTAATCAAATCAACCTATTTCAAATTGAAATTGTGTTATTCTGCATATTCATTCCAAATGGATTCTAAGGATAAATAACTATAACAATGGCATAAAAGATAAAATCCTAAAATTCATCTACATTGGATTGTTCTCAAGTTAAAAGTTGTAATAAAAAAATAAATCAAAAAAATACCTAAAAAATGGTGTAAGAAAGTGATTCTATTTATATCTATCAAATTTTGAAATGGATAAATAAAAACTCTAATTAAAGGATAATAAATAATTTTATCATCTTTCAGCATGTAGAAATTTTGACTGGATATAATCTATATTTACAATCACTGCCATATATCATCTATTTAGCATTTCATAATCACTATTAGAAATCAAGGTCATGTGAGTTTTTTACATGAAACTAAATCTTGGGTCCGACAACAAGGTATCAGGGTATTTAGGGCAGCAGGTCGTCTCGGAGCTAATCCAAGAAGTCCTAAAACTTTGGATTTTAAATCTACATTTTTTGAGAGTACCTGTTCATCATCTGGGATCATCTAAAAGAGAAAAGCAGATATTAATGATCAGGCCTTTGTGACATTAAAATATGGCTTAAATGCTTTTTAAATTGCAATAGAAAGATAAGAATCATAAAATAAAATATTTTAAATATTGGCAATATATGTTAAAAAAATTACTAGAATATCTACAATTAAATACGTGTAATTATGTGTCTGAAAATAAGTATATGCGTGAGAGGAGATACATAATACACATGTCTCAAAAGAATTGCAAATATTTCTTCAGATACACCTTCCATCAGCAAATGAAACCTGTTGATCACTAAGACTGATTAATTACAAATGGTCAGCCAAGCATCAGTACTGTTCTAGATGCACAACAAAAGCTCTTGACAAGTCAAGCTGGTTGGAGGTTGATTTTGTCATCTTTTACTACATGAGACCTGGATTTACAGCTTAAAGCTGATCCCATATCCATACAAAACATCCATGCCAGCAGTGAGATTCAAACCCAAAGTCTAGCCCTACTCATAACAATCATATTTGTCCATTAAGAAACAGAGCATATATTAGGGACTACTACTGGAAAGCATTATAAAAGATAATCATAGTAAATCAGAGAGATACTGGTTTTGATAGGTGCATTAACAGGCAAGTGATTCAAAAGATATGAATGAAGGTACCCTCTATTAGCAAACTCTTCTATTGTTAAAGGAAAGAATGAACTAAAAGAGGCAGAGAGAAATGTTTAAAGGGATTTTTCATTTATGAAGTTACCAAATACAGCATTTTGAGATAGAAATGTTTTACATAGATGAATCCCAGATGTGCAATTACTAGGTTTTGATAAATGCTTGCAAGATTATTTGACTACTAGTTTTACAATTAGTATATGCTTTAGTGTTATTATATAAAAGAGTAGAATTAAACAAATCAAGAAGAAGGCTAATTTATTCCATCTTATAACCAAAAAAGCTCCTGAAAGTGCATCATTTAAGATGATATATGCCAGGCACATGACTACTAAATAGTTCAACTTGTAAGGATTTCAGCTTAGTTTCTTTAGTGTTTTCCAAAATACCTGGAAAGGAATGACTTTAGAATTGTCACCACATTGAGAACTAATATAAAATACACAGTGAGGGGGAAAATGGACCATATATATGTCATTGATGCTATTATTATAGAAACTTATCTGGATAAGTCAGAATTAGATGAAGAAAGAAAATCAAATAAAAATAACTAAATTTATGAAACTGGCTTTTTATTTTTTATCCATTTTCAGCTTTCTAAATTGTAAATATGTATTGTTATAAGTGCACTGACTTATGCATTATTTCAATAAACAAGAAAAAAAAAACTTAAAATATTAAAACTGGAACTGAATTTTGAAACCCCTCTCCTAAATTTAAAAAAATTATGCTAGCCACAGATGTTTTAATAAAACTACATTCTTTAAATTTTAAAAAGGTGGAATGAATAAGTGTGCATAGGAATTGCCCATATGTTTAATTACAGTGCCCTAATTTGTACCTCTCAACAATCTGTCATATGAAGGACAGATCCAGGCAACCTTATCCAACGCTTTTCTTGTGATGGTGGGGCCATACTCCTTCCTTTGTTATTTTCAGCTGTTCTAAGTTACCCTTTTAATACTCATGAAAGACTTTAAAAAAATATCTAACCAAACAATAGCAAATATTTTTTTAAAATTATATTATTTATCTTAATATCTAATTCTAAAAGTATGATACAACCTGAAAATAATTAAATACATGAAGAAAAGTAAGTAATGATTTTCTTTTTCAGATAATTTTGACTGCAATAACTGCTAATATGAGAGAGAAATCAAAATTATGTGTATTGATTATCAATATCAAATTATAGCACTGGCCAAAAAATTTGCTAATAACAGTATTTAGAAATGCTTTTACAATTTTATAATAGATGTTAATGAATTTGTCTAGATTTAAAATAATATGTAATCAATAAATGAGGTTAAATGCTCATGCTCAATATTCTCTTCGAGAATATTCAGTTAGTTAAAACAAATCTTGCTGTGTCAAGTGTTCTCAAACTTTTCTTTATATTGTCACAACTAAAAATGTAATATACCCTAACAGTATAAACTTCAACAAACAACAGAATTTTAAAGAAGTTTTATGACTACATGACAAATTATTAAGTTTCATATAATTTTATTTCATTATAAACTGTCTCAAATGTGACAAAATTATTAAAAGAATCCTACTACTTTAATTGTTTTCACATCTCTGTTTGGAAACAAAATGATCTGATTGAAAAAAAAAAAAAAATTGTGAAAAGTCTGCACAAAAATTTTGAACATTTTCTTTGAGAATTCATTAAAAAAAAAAAACTTATAAAACTTTCAATTCTTAATAAGGAACTGAGTGATTATAGATCATCAGTCTTTAGTAAGAATGTGCGTGTATGTACCTGCATGGCTTTGCACAACTTTCGGGTTTCTTTGGTAAAATATGGCTTAAGTAGTATGTACATCATTGAAAATGTATTTTTATATTCAAAAACAAAATCATTCTGTCAGTTTTTAAGGGACCAAAGTAACATATTTTCTGCCACATTCAGTTTCTTTCATCATTTGTTAGTTTCCCACTCATATAGAGTTGGCCACATACCCTCTGAAAGTTTCCCTGAGGAGTACACAGAATATAGTTTGAGAACTAGTGCTCTTGGTGAATGAGAACCAATAATACTTCCTAAGAAATAAAAATACAAACCTATTTATCACCTTTTAAACTGCACACATTTTACATTTACCTTCAGTTGATTTCAATACATTTTATTAGTTTAAATACAGCTAACGAAAAAATGAAAGAGAACTTACTTTATCACAAATATGCCTATAAATTAATCCATCATCCCCTACACTGAATACAGAGAATCCATCCAGCCACCTATAAAAATATATAAAACAGTATAGAACATTTCATATGCAATAATAACTCAACATATATGGACACACAGAAAATAAAATGTTCAAAAAGATTTCATTAATAATGAATATCCAAACATTTGTTCAATAATGCCAAAAATGGCCATAAAATGAAGCAATATCACTTGATTTCCATATTGAAAAGAAAGGCATAAGATTTTCAGAATAAACTATAAATCTCTTGTTTTAGCTGTTGACTGTATGTGGAGTCTATTTTTCTTCAGATATTAACAATTCAAAATGGAAAGTAACTCCAAAACAGTTTTTGTTTTGACACAGATTTCAACTTATAATAAATCAAACCAATGTAGAAAATTATTATTTAAAAACTCACACAGTGCACCAGAAAATTAGTGAGATGTTAAAACCACAAATCACTTGTTTCTATGTTTCATAACAGAAAAAATATAAAAATACAAATCTAAATAATTGGGACTTTTCTTTCCTCATACTATTGAATTCTCCACCCAACTACTTGCCTGCTTAAATATTTCAATAAGTTCTTTTCGAGATGACATTCTCTAATGTCATGTGCTATTCATAGATTCTCAGTTCGTGATTTTGAAAAGGAATAACAACACTTAAGAGATGAAAGTATTCAAATCATTGCTCACCCTAATATCAGATGTGAGAGGTTTTTGTTCTTATAAAAAAATAAATAAATAAATAAAATAAATAAATAAATAATTAAAGATAAAGATGGCTTTTAAGATGGGTCATCAGAGAAAAATGGAAAATAATTTTTCATTACAAAGTAAAATATGTAAAAGAGTAAAAAATTTATTAGAAATGAAAAAAATCATTATGTTTGTTTTAATTATGACAATATTCCTGAAGCATGTAAGATAGCTTCACATTTTAGATCTGGTTCTAGTATACTACTGCGTTAGAGAATAATGCATGGTTCCTTTCTAAGTTGAATAGACAAACTGCTATTCTTCAGACACCAGTAAAAATTAAGAATTCACTTACGGCTATACTTTCTTTTGTAAAGTGAGAACTTTATCATCTTGGAAGGAGCGAATTATTTTAATGTGATAGAAGCTACAAAACACCAATATATAAGCACCATAAGTTGTTTTTTTTTTTCTAATGCAGAGGCACTTTATCGGGAGACATTCACCTTTTGCTACTCACCACTGGTTTTACTGGGCACTTTATTATGGGAGCACCATTAAGGTGAACCAGCATTGCAGGAGATTAGGGGAACAACATGGAAATGACCAAGCCTTATTTGGGATTTGAACCCAAGCCCACTGCATAGCAACTCACTTCACTATACAAGTATGCTAAACACTATACAAGTTTGCTTTTGGAGTACCATAAGTCATCAACTAGATTTGAGATTCAAAGCCAGATTTTATAAAATGTTACTGATAGATAACAGTTATCAAACCATAGACAGTAACAATAAATTACATTTTATGAATAGTTATATTAAGTTATGAATTAAATTTTATTACTTTTTCAAAAATAATAGTTTACATTTTATAATAAACTCACTCTCTATCATCAATAAAGTAACACATGTTATCTAAATTGTTAGTGCATCATCTTATTTAGCTCTACAAAATAATAATAATGTATCAGTGTTTGTACATAAATTCAACTTATTACAATATCTTAGATTTCTAAACCAAAACTCAACAAACTAAACAATATTATTCCTAAGTATTAAATTATGTGATTTAATGTTTAAAAGGAGTAAAATTTATTAAAAATAACAGTTTCAATATTTTAAATATTTTCATACACAATATTTAATAAAGGACATAATTTAATACAGAAAACAAATACAGATAATAAAATTTTAAGTACAAGGAGTTCAACATACTCTGTGTCCTCTTTAGGTAATGAATGCCAGTTCACACCTCTGTGTTTCCATAACATGATTAAAAGTTTATGACGAGGTAATCCATTAACTCGCCACCTGACTCTAATGCTTCCATCTTCAACATGATGAGTCACTTTTAAAATTTCAACTTTCACTTTGGCAAAATGAAGAAAACCATACAGCCTCATAAGATACATACTCTGAGCATAAGCACTTAAGCCTCTAGAAAAAATATATAATCAAAGGATTTTACAAAAACTCAAGTATGACAATTTTAAACATCTTTATTAATAACTGATAAGTATGTTTTAAAATAATGGTAAGCATTTAAGGTCACATTCTATAAAACTACATATTTAGCTTCAGATCAATATATCAAGTTCTTCATATTTTTTCTTCTTGAAACTTGGATAGAATTAATAGTTATCATGAATGTAAAACTTAAAATAGAATTAAAATATTTTTAACAAATTACAAGTAAAAAAAAAATATACTATAATCCTGAGAATATTTTACTGTTTCTTACCATTATAATACTTCATAAAATTATAATTTTTAAATTTTTGTAAAAGTGATAATTAGCAGACAAAAATAGTTAAGCATGGAAAATTAACATGTTAAGCACTATAGAAGTTATGGATAAATGACGATAAAATTTCCATTCTAGCTGTGTCAATCTTGAGTAACTGATAAAAATGTAAAGAAGATTTAAGGTAAAAACTTTGAGCACATCAATTTTAATGAGATATCTTGATACCAAATTTTTTTATTTACATAGCATGACAATTAAAAATCAAAATGGTAATATTAATACAATAATCACTTTAACAGAAAATGTCAAAACATTCAACACAGGGAAAAACGGTTTTGTTCACAACTATTGCAATATTTTGTTACTTCATAGGATAAATCAGTTTACATTGTCTTCATATTTCTTTCAAAATTTTCAAACAAACGACAAGTTTCTTTAATTTTATTTTGGTGTCACTTTTTTATAATTATTTTTATCTTCACAAATTAACACACATATTTCAGCAATTTGTAACGTCAACGGCAAATCTCTTTTGAAA
This sequence comes from Dolomedes plantarius, assembly GCA_907164885.2. Classification (NCBI taxonomy): domain Eukaryota; kingdom Metazoa; phylum Arthropoda; class Arachnida; order Araneae; family Dolomedidae; genus Dolomedes; species Dolomedes plantarius. The sequence goes on along the minus strand of OU015498.1, from coordinate 182,222,747 downwards.
TACCATGATAGACATATTAGGTCTGGTTACATTTTCAAATAAAATGAGTATATTTAGAATAGAGTTCATAGAAGCTTTTTTTTCTATGACGGGGCAGCGACAATATCAGCGATAAAACCCCTCTGGCAACCTAATAAAAATTAGCCTTGTTATGAAAGTTGTCAGGAGGACAATTCAAAAAAGAAAGCACAGGACAGCTTGTCAAATGAGTAAAATCCATAAGAGTGCCTGAAGAACACAGGATACAGTCAGGGGTATCTACCACACCAATACAGCACAGGTGATCCTGTAAAAAGTCATGGCCAGTTAAAAGTCTAAAATTAGCAGTGAAGACCGAACGAGGAGGTTCATGGGAAATGGCAAACACAGTAATGAACTCCAGGCCTTACCCAGCACAGCTTCAGCATAGTGATTTCGAAGGGACCTTTGCAATTTATATTTTATTACATCACAGATTTGCTGGTAGAACAGAGTAAAGTGTGGCTGCTGCAAGTTACATCCGTTTTTTGCAAGGATGTCAGCTTTTTCATTTCCTGGAATCCCACAGTGACTAGGAATCCATTGAAGGACAATTTTCCAGCCTATAGAAATTGCTTGGTTAAAAAGCTTTTTAGTTTCTTCCACATGGTAGGAATCACTTATTGTATGTGAAGTAATAACCAAAATTGCAGACTGAGAGTCTATAAAGAAAGCAACTTTCCTAAGTGAAGTACATAGATTTAGTAAGTTTAGAATGGCTTGCTTTATGGCCTCAATTTCAGCATCAAAGTTTGTGGCATTAGAGACCACAGGATAGAATTCCTCGAAGAATCCCTTACAGTAAAGACCAGCCCAGTTGCACTCTCCATTGATTCCAATAGAAGTTCAAACACTATCTTAATATATGCTTTTGATTGCCTTGCACAGTTATATGCATTAATCTGATCAGATAAGTTACCAGTAAACTTTCTTTAATTGAAATCCTCTACTTTTTTTAACAAAATGTAAAGATAACTGATCAATTCAAGTATTTTCCTCTGAAGATCAAAGTTCTACAATATGATCGTTGGGACTGGATAAAATGAACGACACATACGGAAAAACGATGGATCCGAAAACGATGGATCGAGATTCCACTGTATGTATATATATATATATATATCTGATGAGTTATGTAACCTGCACCACTTGGAGTCATTTGACCCAGTTTCTTATCCTTTGATTAATTATGGTCATCCATGTAAAAATAGAAAAATTCAGAAGTAACAGATGCATGTCCAAAAAAAGAAAAATGGCATAGGCAATGAGACTTTTCTGAAATCTGTCCAAGGGTAAAATGACCAGTAAAATATAAAACTATTGAGTTGATAACATTTAAAATTACCACATGATTAAAATTAAATTGATTGGCCTTTAAATAAACTATGTGATCAACATGTACCAAACACTGCTATAAAACAACTAAACAGAAACGAATAAGAAACCATATAATGAAATATTCATCGCCAAAAAATAATCACCTAATTTCCGACACAGGATATGGGACTTCTCCAACTAAAACTAATTACATTACTTAAAGGACGAGATTTGAAAACATTTCAGAACAATCCTACTGAACATAAACACATTCACCTCAATATTTGCGTGAAAGAATTTTTACACAGAAACTTTACACAGAACAAACAACTTTACACAGAACTTTTCACAGAAAGTTCTGTGTAAAGTTTTTCAACTTTACACAGAAACAAAAAAAATCATATAGGAAATATAACATTTTAAATAGCTGATTCTTAAAGAATTTTTTTCCCCAAGATATACAGAAGAAAAAAATTTTTAGTTCCCATGACAGTTACCACAGTTTAGTATCTGGAGTAAACAAATGCTGGTGATTTGTAAAAAGAGAAAATTTTAAATAAGCTATTGAGGATAAAAATTGATAATTTATAAGTGGTAGACGTAATACATGCAATATTAAGTACTACATCATTTCAGAAGATAAACAGCTTCTAAAATTTAGAACCTTCTATCTTCTCCACTCATAAGAAAAAAATTTTCTTTTTATACTTTAACAAATATCTTAAGCATACATATGAGGCAAAGATTATGGACTCTAGAATTTTGAACTTCCTCTTTTCAGTGTATTTGGGTGACAGAAGAATCTGTCAACAGATGTACTCGAATACAGTATGTATATTATAAAATATTATTAAATAATACATTTGCATTAAAATGTAATTAAATCTAACATAAGTGTTTTTTTAAGCAAACTTTTCCCCCTTAAAATGAAAGAGTTTCTAAAGAACTCACAATTTTTGGTAACTACCAAAAATGAAATTAACATAAATACCCTTTTATAATGGTCTATTCAAAGCTCTTCTATATGAGATACACAAAGGAGCAGGGGGGAAATTGTAGAGAAATGAAAAGGTCTTATAAATTTAAAAAAAAAAAACTTTTATTAGCAGATATAGTTCATTGAGACAGATCTACAGCAGAAAAAAATTACTTAAGTAGCAAGAGAAAAGCATTAAGTTCATTTATACCACTTTGTTGAGCAATAACAAATAATTTTAAAATATCCATATAAAAATTTATAGTTTATATCCTACTGAGTGCATTATTTTATTATAACAGTCATTTATAAAATTTGGTAAAAAATATATGCCTACTGTATAGCTATGCTAATACAAGGGGTAAGGTCCCCTACTCCCTTTCCCTCTTGTTGTCCAACAAGTTGAAAAAAAAAAATACTGTAATACTTTAATTATACTGAAATTATATAAAATGATGCTCACCTTATAGTGACTCCTTTAATATTATTTTGAAACACTATATTTTTATGATAAATAGAGAAGTCCTGTGGTTTCTCAAAGAAGTTGATTAACTGTAAAATTCAGAAACAAAATTCATTAATATTATATACAACAAATATTTATTAGTCATAATCCTTTAGCTACACAAAACACAGTAGGTTAGAGTCAAATACTTACAGCTCATTTAAATGAAAAAGAAATTAATGAGCTAATAACATTTAAACAGTATACATAATTGCTGCAAAAAATATACTCTGACAAAATTTCATAGATGATAAACTTTTTAATTTTTGTTTTTATTTATATGCATAATGTAACAAAATTACAGACAGATGTTCTGTGTAATCTGAATAACATTACAGATATTTGAATATCAGCTATATCTAAATTATCCGAATAATAACAGATATAATTTATAACAACATAATTTCGTCTTTTATACGAAATCAGTTTTTTACTTGAAAAAATTATAAAATTACTTACAGAATGTGTCAGTCGATTTATAATGTACAGCAGTTGTTCTTCAGATACTTTTCCTTTTACATTCTCTTTCATTCCAGAATTACTAATAAATACTGTTTCAAATCCATTTATAGACTGCTTACTCACAGAAGATTTTTCATAGGAATAGAGTATTTCTTTGGATGCATGAGGATAAACATCAGAAGCTTCAGTAATAACATTTTTAAAGCCTTCTACAACATTAACATCATATGAAAATGATGACCTGCTTAAAATCTTCTTAAATTCCTCTGTCCATAACAATTCTTCAAAATTATTGCACTCACTAGGAAGGGTGACTAATTTAATATAATGAGAATTGACAATATTAAAATTTTCTTTTAAAAAGTTTTCACGTAAATAAAATGAAGATTGTTCTTTCTCTACTTCTTGAATTTCATATCTGTATAATCGTACACTTGAATGGGCATATATTATCCTAGGAGTAAGATCACTAAAACCTTGTAATACCTATTAAAACAAAAGTAATAACATTTTATTCCAGAAGGAACGCTGTAAAATAAAATTACATAATTTGTCATAGTTTAAACACAGAATTATAGAGTAAACAAATGGATACAGGAAAACCAAAGTTTAGCTAATAATTGTTCAATAAAAATTCTTTAATCTGAAATCATGGATAAGCTTCTGATTTTATAGGGATTCATATATGTTTTATACAGATCATTTTAAAAGAACAGACCTTTTAACCAGATACAATGTAAATTATTAAAATCGAGCAGCATGGGCCAATATTTTATTAACATCATTTCTTTTGGTGAGTTTTCTATATACCATCAACCAAATAATATTAAGATACATTGTACAATTAACAAACAAAACTCTTATATTAATTACTGAATACTTAAAAATTTCTATAATAATTTTTATCATATTCTCATTTTTTATCATACCTTCATTTAAATACAGTAACCACCGCTTATAGTGATCAGTGGTTATAAGAATCAACCGTTTATAAGAATCAATATCGCAAAAACAGAAACATATGTATTATTTCCATGTTAAAATTTCCGCTTTAAAGAATCAATCCACCGGTTATAAGAATCAGTTTGCAATTTTCGCCTTCCTTTCATTTTTCCAAAAAATGCCACTTGAACTCTCAAAAGGTACGAAATTCTTTCTTAAGTTTTTGAAAAGAAAGATTGATAAAACTTTGGGGTGGAAAACAGTCGTAAAATACATTCCTTTAGACATAACATAAGAGTTTCTCCTTATACGTTTTTGCTAAACACTGTCTTATTAGCTTTACCCAGAGGCATCTAACCTGCCCGGGTCTGATTTCGCTTTTCTCCAGACAGGCACTCCTTTTTTCCCACCACTTACTTCCTGGTTGCGGATTTCTGGTCCCTGAAACACATAAATCTTCCGCGAAGTGTCCACCATCACTTACGCAAACGGGACAGTGGATTCAGCACTTCAAACCGTGAAACGTAAACGGATCCATTTTGCTGAATCATATGAACCAGATGCTGAATCAAACGTTTCACGGTTTGATTCAGAGTCAAACCGTGAAACGTAAGCTATAAGGTGAATCTTCGTCTGAGACTGTAATAAGCATACGTCGCTAGTATTCACTTTAGTTTTCTAACAAAATTGCCAGTTAGTGTTAGAACTTTTTGATAGTCGAATTCAAATATGATAAAAACAAGGAAAACTCTTAGTTTTTCTGAAAATCAGAACTTCTTAATTAGATATGATGCTCTTCCAAAGTGTAGTCAAAGAGAAGCTGCCTCTTGTTGATTTTATAATCATGTGTTGTTACTTATAGGTCTAGAAATTGAGTTATAGTATTTGTTTAGAAATTGAGTATTTTTAAAATTATAAAAAATAATTTTAATAAATGATAAATAACGTAAATTAAAGAGTATTTAATGGTAAATTATGTATATATGTGCCTGTGTGTTTATATATATGTACAAGTATATATTTGTATATGTGTGCCTGTCCAAAGGGAAGTTTCGGTTATAAGAATCAACCGCTTATAAGAATCAAAAACAGTAATAACAAACGTGATTCTTATAAGCGGAAATCACTGTATTGTGCTGTTGCCAGTGCATAGTCAGCCATAGCATATTAAACTTATACTTACAAAACAAGGTCTGAGTAATAAGTTTTCATTATCAAAAGGTTTCTAATTCCAATAGAAATGAAGGGTGATTAATCTTACATTGCATCTGATATAGTCTTTCTTAAACAAAGAACAATGTTTTAAATTTTGTATATCTTTCAAAACTTTCCCCTCTTGAAATGTTAAAGTTGCACAAAAGCAGAATGCTATTGAACTTTGAATCCAATGTGAACTAATTTTCTGTTTAAAATAAAACTACAGAAATTCATTAAATATATTATAAATAAAATATTACTAGGATAAAAAAAATTTTTTTTTACCAATACAAGAATGTTTTCACACAATTAAAAAAATACATAAAATTTAAGAACATAAATTATCCTTTATGCAGATGAAAAGAAAGATATAAATTTTTTCAGATTTAACAGATGGAATATTAAAATTTCCAACTATATACAAGGAATTAAAAGTTAACCTTCACAAAGAAAATTTTTTCACAGAAATGACAGCTGTCTAGTATAATCAATAATCTTTAACGAAAAAATAAATAAGAGAGACATCTGACAGAGTCTCAAAAGCAAAGCAACAAATTCTGATATGATTAGTATGCAATCCTATTTTAAGAAAAAACATTCAAAAGAATCAGATTTTAAGGTTTGATATGGTTTGGGTTGGAGTGCTACAGTCAACTTTTTGCTACAAGAGGGCTAATTAGACCGGGACCCCAGATTTTAAGGAAGTACAGTGGAACCTCGCATAACGAGCATAATTTGTTCTAGTCTTACTCATAATGCAAAACACTCATTAAGCGAAACAATTTTTCCCATATAAATTAATGTAAAATACAATAATGCATTCCATGCCAAAAAATACTCAAAATTTTTTACATGTAACGCTTATTATTTAAAGAAAATTACTTATAAATAAATTCTTAGGGAGCAAAATCATCCATATGTAGTTTATTATTTACGAATTTATGACACTTATCTAATTTTTTACTAGAAAGCTATCTTTCAACATTTTTTTTTCTCAGCACTTCAAAAATTGCTGAAAATGTATCACCAAATTGCCATTGAATAAATTTATAGCGTGCATAGCCACCGTCTTATCAGGGTGATGCTTTGTAACTTGCGATGCAACAGTTTCCCATGCTTTCAACATTTCTTTTATTGCCCCAGAAGATTGTTTCTTTGCTGTTTCTTCGTCCTTCTCCACTGACAAACTCTCCTCTACAACTGCTTGCTGTGAAAGACTGCAATTCTATTAGCTGTTTGGTGGCCAGCTCTTGGTTGTGTTCTTCCACAAGCTCCTCAATATCATTGTTATCCTCCAGTCCCATGATATTTGCTTCTCAAACCATCCATGACTACCCTTAAATACTTATTTTTCGGCTGTTGATGATCCTGGTGACGTGAAGAGCCGAATGACATGAAGAGGGGACTTCCTTCCACGTCACTTGTTATGTGAAATGTTACTTGTTAAGCAAGCCATTTTTTTACAATTTCTTTTGCTCATTATGCGAGGTTCTACTGTAATATTATATTATTCTTAAATTTATAGCTTGCCAAGTCAATGATAAATCTAAAGGAAATTAGCTGAGATAGGTAAAACAGCATGCATCATGAGTACTTTCCTATTTAAAATGATGTGCATTTCTTTTTGCTTATAAAAATCATTTAAATAAATTTTATGTAATAACAGTATTTTTTTTTAATTTAGGAAGATTTTCAATATCTACGTTATTTTTTTTATGTATTTCATATGCTTTTAGAAATTTCTGTAGCACAATTTGTAATTTATGATAATCCATCAGTCCAGACAGAACAAAGCACTTGAAATTATCTAATGAGGGTATTAGTGACATCAATAGACATGTTGACCAAAATATTAAAATGTGGCATTTTACTTCTATGACATATGGAGACAGGGTGTTATTGCAGAGAACTTGACAGAAAAATATGCATAGCTAATAAATAAACAGTGGTTTTGCACTTTTTTTTCATCAACTGATTCATCAAACTTATTTATGAAACAATGATACACAGTCTGTTGACGGAATAAAATTAATTTAAACATAGTTCCAGGTTGAAAACTAAACAGTAAAATATGTAAAGTACAAAAAGAATGAAAATTATAAGAAATAAATAAAATTTATAAAACTTCACTATTTCCTTAACAACTTTGGTTAACATTTAATAATAAAATATATGGAGGAGTTGTTATGATCTAATCATTTAATACAAGTGGGAGCATAATCAGTTCAACACATGTAACTATGAAACTATCTCCACAACCAACGGAGACATATATTTGTCAACTAACAGTGACATGGGCAAAGAAAAATCTTTCGATTCTAAATAAAAAAACATGATTTTAAACTAGCAAACAAATACTTAAGAGTATTTGATAGCATTTAGAACGAAACCCTATTTTGTACGAAGGTAATATAAAGATGTAATAAAATTGTTGACACGTGAAACTATTCAATTTAATTTGTATCACACAAAGTAATAATAAAGCACTTTAACATTTGCCTGAGATGACTGAAATGAAATTATTTTAATATGCTCCGGAGGACATACAAGACTTCTGAATGTGTAGTAAAATTTAACGTAACATCCCAAGGACATGTGTAAGCATGTATGAAATGTGTAATACGAAATGGAATACCTTTCTACTGCAGAGTAAATTCTTATTCGAGGTAAAAGCCCATTTTAATCGCTGTGCCTGGCTTACAATGCGCAACACTGGCGCATTGCTACATACAGAACGAATACTCATGCTCACCAACTAGACGTACCCTCCATAAGTTTTATAAACAAACACATTTGAAACCGCGTCACGGTTAACGTGAATGTAACTGCCCAAACCATAGAGGTATATACATCTGGAGTAAAGTGTAATATTGTTTCTGTTACCACAGAACTTGCTGCTTGATCCAGAACATTTCTTTCACTAAGTCATGCTTGTCTAAAGTGCGGCCCAAAACGCAAATTATGAAAATATTTAAATTTACACATTTTTCTGAAAAAAATAAATGTTTGCAATATTATTCATATATAATCGATTCGTTGACATTTATTTTGAAATAAAAATTTAAATACTTAAAAACATCTTATTATGCCATGAGAATTTAAGTTTCGAATTGCGTGTGTATCCACTCGACGGCGAATTTTTTGAAGAATTTCAATATTTGTATGCAGTATATTGCATTGTATTTTGATTTCCTAATCCTTTTGACCAAGGGAGCCCTTCAGAGAAAAAGGGGCCATCGAACGTTCGCGAAAGTTCGCCAAATCGATCCGACCCGTTGGCTTTCCTCTCGCTGAATCGCGTTCTGCGCGTGATCTTGGCGCATGGCCACGTGCCCAGTTTCTACGTCACGCACCGCACCACCGTAGACTTGCCCCAAACGCGCGTCTGCTACAGCTCGGGGTGTTCCAGAAAATTCTCCATGCTCTCCGAGTCTATAAAAGGGATCCCTGACCGGTCTACGATCAGTAATCATTTCTGAAAGAGTTTCAGAGTTGACAGTTCAGGATCTCTCTACTTGAGATTGAATTGAATCGCTTCTACTGCGAGTTCTGTTACGCTACTGTACCGGTAGGTGCCTTGTGTCTCAGTTTCATTGTCATTAAAAAAACCTCATGTCATTAAAAAATCAAGCAGAACCTAAAAAAAGAAAAATTGAAGATGAAAAAAGAGTTTTTAATCAAAACTGGACGGAGAAATACTTTTTTATTGAGGATAATTATAAAGCACTTTGCTTAATTTGTAGGGACTTTGTGCCAGTTTTTAAGACTACAGTTTGAAACGACATTATAGTCAAAAGCATGCCACAAAATACGATGTATATCTCGGCATTTGTGGTAAAGATAAAATCACAGAACTAAAAAGAGGGCTATCGTCTGAACAAAATTTTTTTAAAAAGACAGCTACTCAAAATAATAACATTGTAAAAGTAAGTTATGTCGCAGCAAATTTAATAGCGAAAAAATGAAAACCTTTTATTGATGGCGAATTTATAAAAGAATGTATGGAAAGCGTAGCAAACATAATTTGCCCTGAAAAAAAGTTGGATTTTTTCTAAATTCAGTTTATCACACTAAACTATAGCCGCAAGAATTGAGGAGTTGGGGAATTCAGTTGAAAAATCTTTAAAAAGCAATTATACTAATTTTAAATTTTATTCGTTAGCCATGGACGAAAGCACTGACGCTTCTGATACGGTACAATTGGCAATTTTCATAAGAGGAATCGATGAACATTTTAATATCATGGAAGAAATGGTTGCTTTAGTATCGTTAAAAAACACAACCAAGTCTGTAGATTTATTCGATGCATTAAAAACGACGATGAAAAGGTTTTCCTATCTATGAAAAATTTATCAGCTATGTATCATAACCGGTGGAGCCCCTGCCATGGTTGGTAAAAATGGGGGACTCTTTAAAATGGATAATAATGAAGCCGTCGCTACCGGCAATACGATCTTGATGGCATATCATTCTATTGTACATCAGGGCAATTTATGTGGAATAATTTTAAAAATGGAAAGTGTAAGAGTTGTTATAAAAACCATTAACTTTATAAGAGCAAAAGGACTTAATCATGGACAATTTCAAGAGTTTCTTAAGGTAATATGCACTGAATTTGCAGGTGTTAGTTATTATACAGAAGTAAGATGGCTCAGTAAGGGAAAAATGCTTAAAAGATTTTACGATTTAAGAACTGAAATAAAAATATTTATGGAAACAAACGGGAAACCTGTGACTGAATTTGAAGACGAAGATTGGGTTTTAGATTTAGCTTTTTTAGTAGACTTAACAGTACATTTGAATGATTTAAATTTGAGACTTCAAGGAAAAAATCAATTTATTAATAATATGTTCCAAACAATAACAGCGTTTGAAAGAAAGTTGAAATTTTGGCACAATCAAATAAAAGTAAAAGATTTGACACATTTCAATACTTTGGCTGCACATAAACCTGTGAGTTGCACAAAATATGCTGCATTAATTTTTGATTTAATTCAAGAGTTTGAAAGTAGATTTCAAGATTTTCGAAAAAATGAAGAGTATTTCAACATATTTTCTACCCCATTTTCTCTAGAAATAAATAAATTACCTTCAAATCTTCAAATGGAATGCATTGAACTGCAAAGTGACATTCAACTGAAAGAAAAATTTGGGAATGTTTCTTTACTGGAGTTTTATAAAGATTACCTACCCCGCGATAAATATCCTAATTTTCACAATCATGCTTTATTAATGTCTTCAGCTTTTGGCAGTACCTGTATTTGTGAACAATTATTTTCAAGAATGAAGCATGCGAGAAACAAAAATAGGACAACGATCACTGACAAACATCTTGAAGATGCATTAAGAATTGCAACCTCGTCTATTGAACCCGATATCGATTTGCTTGTTCAATAAAAGCAAATTCATCCATCACATTAATTTGAATTTTTTCCATCTTTATGAAATCCAAACTAAATGAAACGAAACTTTTACAAATTTAAAATAAATATGTATCTATACATATCTAATTCAAATTTTAAAAAAATTTATAATAAAAGAAGTTAATTTATTTTAATAAAACTACATAGAGTTAATTTTTATTTCAATTTGTTGAAAAAATATTGTATGTGTGGCCCAGCAAATATTTTTTTTTTTGCAATGTGGCCCTCAAACGGTCATAGTTTAGACACCCATGCCCTATTAGTCCTCTATTATTTTTCATGGGATTTTAATTTAACTTATCCTTATTCACTAAAAGGGTATCCTATGTCGCACATAGCTGTTTGTAAAATACACCGCATTTTAGAGCAAACTTGAGTAAAAATAATTTGGCATTCACGACTGAATTAATTAAAAGTTTAAAAAGTTTTTCCTAGAATTTTCTATAGTTGTTTGTGTTATTGTTAACTTTTAGAACGTATTACATTTTTGCTGTGGACTGAACTATTTTGATATTGTCTTTTAAGATAGACTATTTAGATGTGAGTAGACCATAAACATTGACGACGGACCAGTTGTTAGTAATTAGCAACATTTTTATTAATCAAATAATTTTAAACAAAGTAAATGGGGAAATTTCCCGCTCGTGGAATGACATCCACACAAAGCAACGTTTTGGCTACAACTGAAGTATTTTGTCTACGTCATATCAGACGCCGCCTAGCGCATACGCTCAGACAGATATTTCTGGCTTAATATTGTTTCACGCATCATATATTAACTGACTACAAATTTACTGTGAAGAGATATATTGTTTTCGAATTTCAGTTCTTGCCAGATGTTTTCTGTAAGTTATTTTGAGACTGGGGAGGTCACAAGGCAGCGTATTATTTAAAATCGTAGATCTTCAATTCTTTATGTTCAGCTTTGTGAAGATTTTCTTTCAGTGTTTTCCCTAATCACAGTTTAGCAAACGCATATTTTTTAAATCAGTTTCTTTCATGGGAATAATACACATTTTTTCTACGCGATGCAAACCCCCATAACATTACCGCCTGAGAGTCTTTCCCCCAGAATTACAAACGCACTGGACGCGTCTAACTGGATTTTCGAATGTTTTGAACGTTACAAATGTGTTTAACACATTCTAAATTGATTTTTTTTCAGACAGAACTTAATGGCATTCGAATACAATTTCTTCTGATAAGAAGTAGATTTTTAGGCGAAATTTTGAGAACACATACAGTGTAAAATGGCTGGAGTTTGGGGTTTTCGAAAGCTAAAGGCTATTCGAACTGACATTTCTAGTGATTCCGAGAGTGATTTTTCAGATTTATTCTATGACAAAGGTGATGAAAAGAATATAGTGGACTAAGTGATGAATAAACTATATAAAGACTGTGAAGTGGTTTTATGCATATTACCTTGCTTTAAAATATATCATACTAAGAAATTTATGAACAAATAAATCTGTACATTATATAAATATGCATATGTATTCTTGAAAATTTTATGTTTAACTAATTTTGTGCTATTTATATTGATTCAAACAACTTAACTGTATTGTACTCGCGTTTTCGAACATTCCTTCAAAACCCACATCCTCCAAAACGCGTTTCCAAAAAATAACCGAGCGCTGGGGGAAGAACCAGAAGGTTAAAACTCAACGGTCTAAGGGTTAAAAGACCCACCAAGGTTTTGGCCGGGGATTTGTGTAATTCTCGTTGCCCCGATAACTTGTAACGGTGTGGGCAATAAAGTCTTTGCTTGAGATTTGGCTGGTTTTCCATGTGTCTGGGGCTGGAGGGGCCAATAAGAGCGTTTTAAGAGGGCCTTCAAGTGCCCCAAACCGACAGCGAGCTCCACCGGCCAACCCGACTTACAGCGCGGAAACTGAAGTACGAACTACATCTCTGTGACGCATCGGCGGCCATCATTGGTCATTAGGTCGGCCGCTGCTATTTTGGATAATTCAACAGCACAAGTAAAGAATGTGAATGTCCTGGGTTAAAGCCATTGGACGTCCGGGGCAGGATGACTGCTGACGTGTGTGGTGGAATGACAGCCCGTGAAATGACTTAGGGCCTGTTCACATAGGAGTCCGTGCGTAGCGTTTAAGTATTGAAATATATTTAACCAATGACAAACCTCCAAACGATTAGCAGCGAAATTTTTAACGCCTATGATTGGTTTATTTTCGTCTCAACGTCATCTTTCCTTTAACGCTACGCAACGGACTCCTATGTGAACAGGCCCTAATGGCCTGTTATCATAGGAGTCCGGTAGCGGAAGCGTTAAAGAAAATATGGTGCTGAGACGGAAATAAACCAATCATAGGCGTTAAAAATTTCGTTTAAAGTGTCCAATATGACCATTGACAAACGACTGAGAGAGCGGAATCTACGCTTACGCCGACCGTTACGCCGTTTACCCGTCACGCCTGTACACCGTCAAACCGATTTCAGTGGTACTTAACTCTAACAACTTGGAATTGCGCTGACTGGGGACGTATAGTCTTTAGTGACGAGTCCCGTTTCCAGCTGTGTCCTAACAACCACCGAAGACGTGTCTGAAGACGTCCAGGGCAGCGTGGAGAATCTATCTTTACTGTCGCACGCCACACAGGTCCACAACAGGGCATTATGGTCTGGGGTGTCATTTCTTTTGATAGCTGGACCCCTTTGGTAGTCATTAGGGGCACACTTACAGCACAGCGGTACGTAGAAGGATTCTGTGACCCGTTTTGTTGCCGTTCCTCTTGCGCCACCCAGGACTTACTCTTCAACAAGATAATGCCCGACCGCATACAGTACGTGTTCCTATGAATTTTCTTCAAGCTTACCGAACACTTCCTTGGCCACCTAGGTCCCCTGATCTCTCCCCCATAGAGCACATCTGGGACGTGATGGGAACGCGATTGCAACTATCTCGGAATATTGTCGATTTAGCCCTACAGTTTGAGACAATTTAGCAGGATGTCCCTCAAGACCCCATCCGAGAACTTTATATGTCTATGCCACTCCGGGTGACAACTTGCATCCAGGTCATAGGTGGACCACCGCCGTATTGACTTCCTCACTTTGTAACAATCAAACTCTGGAATAAATCATTCAATTGTTCTGAAATTATAATCTTTTTTTCTGTGCACGTTTTTCACATCCACCAATTTTTGTCCCAATCGGACAACTCCATCTTTATGCGTCATTCTTTTTTGTTATAGAGTGTTATTCAAATGATTAAACTAAAAATAAATTGGGAACGAAACCTAAGCACAATGTAAAGAGAGACCTTACAATGGATGCATGGAACTTAAATAAGGAAATTTCAAGATTAAAATACGAGAGAAATGATAAATGTATATTTTATAAAGACAACAAGAGATTTCAGAATAAAAACAAGAGCCAGAATTTTGCCTCTAGCTGAGCAGTGTGTTAAAAAATAGAACTTGTTTTGTATCAGCATCGCTCAAAATTTTGCGAAATTTACAAGTAGTTCGCATGGGTTCCTCTGCCTATCGTATCGAATTCTAAAACGTGTGCAATCCACCAAGTATACAACGTCAAAATGGTAGAAAGGTACCATCTACCCCTGCTAGATGCGTATCAGCCCCCACTGCTACTACTGACAACGGCAACCCGCTCCACTCCCGGTCGTAACCCGGTACACATGCCCGCCCCGCGTCAGCGGGACTCTTCGCCTCCATCATATTCCCGTCACTGCCACTTGATACCGCTCACATGCTGTCTTACGATCAGAGTCATCCAGGAGCCAGAGCTTTATAATCAAATTTAATACCAATTTAGTCCGCAGCCACCACTCTGCGAAATACATTAACACATTTTTATTCAACTTCTACAAAACTGTACAGATGTCCTGTACCAACCAAAACAAGACAACAAACAATAAGTAATAAACATATATACAATCATCGCCACAGCTTGCGATGGAAACATTAATAAACAACACTATCAAAAACAAAATATCTTCATATCTCAAAGACCCAGGAGTCCGAACATTCCAACTCCCATAGTCAGTCAACTCAATTATTTTCTCGACTTCAGCTTGATATCTACAACTTTGGTCCGTGGGGAGATTCTTAATATCCAACTTCTTCCCCGTCTTCTCTTGATATCTTGCGCAATTCGCGCAAGTTTGCTCTCTTTTGCAAGGCTGATCTTGGTGTGCTTCTTCAGCGCAAGCTTTGCACATCTTCTTATTCCGACAGTGTTTGGCCACATGGCCAAATACTGTTTTGAGCGGGGCCACAAAGCCCCAACACTTATAACATAATACTGGCTTTCTGTAATCTTTCCAATTACAAATTTTCCAGCCAACCTTTAACCTTTTATCACCTTCTATGTTTCTATAGACGTCTCCTTTAACACTGATAATCCAATTATTTCCTCTCTTCGTCTTAAAGTTAGTCAAAATATCGATATCAGCGTCGATCCAACTCTGTGTCTTGCTTCTTCGAAATCTCTCCAGATTCCTCCTTCTTAAAGGTATCTTCCACATCATAGATAATAATTTTCGGGTCTCTCAACTTGGGTTTACGTGTTAAGGCGACAATGGACCATGAAAAACTATTTTTTTTTATTTCTTAACCAATTGCTATGAAATTTTGTATACTTATACAGTGTTGTTTAGAGATGGAAATTCTAAATTTAAAAAAAAATCAGAATGTAATTAATTAAGATATTAATTAAAATCAGTTTGTTAATTACTCTATTTAAAAATGCTCCATGAGCATTAATTTTTGTCTCAGATATCTAATTTTATCTCTTAAGCTAGCTTTATATAGTTATAATAAAAGTTAGTAGTAATATTTGATTTACAGTCTAATTATAAAACCTAGAAAACAAATCGATAAAAATAGGTCATTTTATGCAAAAATTTATCAAAAAAAATTTTTTTATTGTAAAAATTTTAAAATGTTTTAAAATAGTATAATGAATTGATTACTAAGTTTTATTCTAACATATATAAATAATCATTTTATGAAATTTTATGAAAATTCAAGAAAAATTATGACGCATGGAACATTTTGAACTTAACGAAACTACCTGGTGTCCCAAAAATGACCAAGGATTTAAAAAATCAATTAAAGAAAAACGGATAGTGATAGAAATGTACGGTTTGCTGCATTCTGCTTAGGTAACCAGGGAATTTATTCTCACCAATTTCCAAAATTAGTTACAAAGTTCGTCAACAGATGACTCTGCTGACTGGGAAAAAATATAAAACAATGTTTTCAAAGCAAGAAGCATACGCAAAGTGGCATGGATTAGCCTCCCTATTCACCAGATTTGACGCCATGCGATTTTTTCTTTGGAGGTACTTGAAAGACCAGGTGTATCGTCACAATCCAAAAACTGTAGATGAACTGGAACAATATATCTCTGCTGCTTGTCAGAGCATTCAAACTGAAATGTTTGCACGGGCGTCTGCGAATTTTGACCTCAGACTGCGCCACGTTGTTGCTGCAACCGGTGGTTATTTTGAAAACATTGTTTTATAGTTTTTCCTAGTCAGCAGCGCCATCTGTTGACGAACTTTGTAACTAATTTTGAAAATTAGTGAGAATAAATTCCCTGGTTACCTAAGCAGAATGCAGCAAACCGTACATTTCTATCGCCTTTCGTTTTTCTTTAATTGCTTTTTCAAATCGTCGGTTATTTTGGGTACACCCGGTACATGAAAACTTGTTTTGAGAAAATGGCATTTAAAGTTTTAATTGTACTAACATTTCTATTGTTTACGTTTGAAAAAAATACTTATAACTCGGTTAAAAATGATCGGATCAATATAATTTTTTTTAATTTAAAGCTGAAGAGTTGCAGAATCATTTTCCGAAAGGAAAAAAAATCATTTTGGAGACATATTTTTGTCAATCTGAAGGTCCATTGTCGCCTTAAGTATAACGTATTGACTTCTCTATTTCTGTCAAAAGCTTTAACAAATTTCTTAAGTTCTTCCTTCGTCTCCGTTTCCACCAGTAAATCTCCTCTTCCAATTCTCTTACACTTTTTTTTTTTTCAAAATGGTAGAAATAAAACTACAGTGAAGACAAGAAGAAAGCATATGCTTTGTAAAAATTTCATGCAAAATACATTATTTTGAATTGGATATTCATTAGGTTTAATTTAATTTCAAGGCTTCTCTTTTTCCGCCAGGGAATTAAAGGTGTTTTTTTTTTCAATGCGGAGGCACGCCTATAATTCACTTCAGTTTTGCTGGCCATTTTATTATGGGGGCACCATATAGGCAGACCAACATTGCCCTCTATGAAGGGACGACACAAACGAAGGCATTTTAGTGGCGCTTCGCCAGGATTCGATCTGAGCACCTCAGCACCGAAAACCAGCGACCACAAGGCCGCCACGGCCCGGGGATTAAAAGTAAAGATTATGCAATTCAGAATGTGTTTAAGTCATACGATTCAACAATCCACCGTGAACATGATGTGCAGGGGTGCAGTGGGGCCAGAGCGCAGCCCCGGTACATTTTTTAAGATGGGGTGCCGCCTTGGTTAATTAAAATATCAGCTTTTAAAAAAAAGTCCGCAATTTGAAAAGTAAGCATTAAATTTTGTGGGCACTGAATCTCAGAACTTGCAGAACTAGATGTTTGACAAATTTGTCACCACTCCATTTCCGGCGAGCGAGACACTTGTACTACCTAAATTATGTCTTTTATTCTTTTCATTTCCGATTATTCAGTATTCTGAGAATATTGGCTATGCATAGGAACTGTTTCTCTTTCTCCAAAACACCACATTTATTTGCTTCTTTCGGCAGTGATGTGAGTTGTGTTTTACCGTTATCTGATGTTCATTGTATTGTTTTTTGGAAGATTTTTTTTTTCTTTTCAGTGCGGAGGCACTTTGTCGCGAAGACATTCACCTATAATTCACCGCAGTTTTGCTGGCCATTTTATTATGGGGGGCGCCATATAGGCAGACCAGCATTGCCCCCTATGAAGGGACGACACAAACGGAGGCATTTTAGTGGCGCTTCGCCAGGATTCGATCTGAGCACCCTCAGAACCGAAAACCAGCGCGCTGTACCACAAGGCCGTGTTTTTTGGAAGTAAAATGTGGATTTTTTTAATTAGGTTTTTGGTTGAATTTTTTTTTAACGTTTAACAATGAAGAGAACTGCAGAAAGAAAAATTACAAGTTTTTTTTCATCGATTCCATCAAAAATTCCGAGAGTAAACGATGAGGCTTCAACATCATCTGTCAAAATATGTGAAGAAACGGAAAGGCAAGCAAAAATGAAAATAATATATCTATTCCGTCGATATCGAAACCCAAGGAAAATGTCCCTAGTAATGTACTTTTTAGTGTCGAAAAAGCAAAGAATAAAGAATCAACTGCTATTTGGAATGTTTGAACAGAAAGCCAATGGTCGATACGGAAACAGAAACACGCATGGTTAATAACAAAAAATGCTTTTTTGGGATGCAAGTATTGTTCTGAAGTGCAGACATTAGGCTCATATAAAATCCAAGGTGTCTCATTTAAGTCCAGAGTGGATTAATTGCTTAGTCACTTTTGATGGTTCAGACAGAAATCAAAAACTAAAATCATTGCGGACTAAAATTTCTGCACATCAGTTATCAAAAGCTCATCAAATTGCTTTCAAAATTCTAGAGGAGGCTAAGAAAACAACGTTGGATAAAATCAATATTAAACAGAAGGAAGCTTATATTGAAAATACTGAGAAACTTTTTCACACGGCATATTACACTATAAAAATTGACAGGCCCTTTACAGATTATGAGAGCTTAATTGAAATGCAAACTCATGAAGTATTGACAAAGTATCATTACATAATACATTTCTGTGTGAATGCGATCCCAAAACTGAAGCCCTCACACCCAGCTGCTGAATGATGACATACAAGGAGTTGCTCAGGTGTTTTGGAGTGCGTTCATATGCCCTATAACCGCCGATAATTTTTGTGAGGACACCTTTTCTTTTGTTCTCACCCGTCAACCTTTTGTATCAAAATTCCTTCCCGGGGACACAATTAACTTTAACGAGTGTTGTAAATAATATGTACTTAACTTTATATTTTTATTTACAGTTTATGTACCGGAAGCGTAAAAGGAAAGGTGGCGCTGAGACGGAAATAAACCAATCATAAGCGTTAAAAATTTCGCTGCTAATCCTTTGGAGGTTTGTCATTGGTTAAATATAATTCAATACTTTAATGCTTCTGCTACCGGACTCCTATGTGAACAGGCCCTTAGTGTTCGGTGAATTATTCAGGCATGGAACTCAAAAGTGAATTGCAAAAGCATAGTTTAATAATAGCAAAGTTGTTAACGGTGTATTCGATATTTGGAGGAAGAATGAAATTTGTATCCTCCCAGGACCACCAGGAACGGAAGAACGCGTATATAAAGCAAGATTTATGAATGTAACAGACTTGCTCTCTTTTGCTCGAATTCGTAAATGCTCCAATCAAAATGTCATTGTTAGTGTCATTCCATTGTTTTCCTATCGTATATTAACTGATTGTGCGAAGAAGCCAAAGGAAAAATGAGTACACGACTGCTGAGTGAGTATGCAAGAGAAGTCTGCATCTGTTGCATTTAAAAATCCACATAGGGACTCATATAACTGTAGGTTTGATGGAAGTGCGGCATTATAGAAGAGGCTAATCGATACGAAAGAAACCCGAGTCCATGAAAGCTGTTGAATACGACAGACTGGTACATTCTGTGGTGTGCTGGAAAGTCATAAATCGAACTATTTATGCATATAAACTTGCTGTAGTTTTGCATGATACCAGTTTTTAGGTTAAACCTTCAGCTTTGTTAAAATATTTGCTGTTTCTGAATGTTCAAATTTTTAATGTTTGGAGAGGTACCAATAAACCACTACTGCAGCGGATGAAATTTTCGTCATTAAAACTTTCAGCTTTCGGATGATGGATAAGCGACCTGAAAAGAAAATGCAAAATAGACTGACCAAGGATTTAAATGTGATAATTGACAGATTTTTTTCAAGTTTGTGACAAATTTTCTCGGAAACTACTAAATGAAAAATCCCCATTCGACTCTTTTAAACGTTTTCATTTTCTACGATGAACGGAACACCGGCTGAAATGAACTTGCACTTTGGCAACATGCCCACACATTTGTCCGTATAAATGACTGTTCTTAACCCTTCCAACTGCGAAGAGTCTGTTAAGAGTTTTTCGGAAAGATCGCTGTGAACGGAGAATCAGCCACGAGAGCTCTGCCACTTGACAGCAAGGCCGATATATTTTCCCCCCACTCTTTTTGTTACAGTGGGATTCACATGATACATTACGCTCTCCATTCAGAAAGGGAGGTGACGTCATTCTCCCAACTCTTGACGGCAAAAATTTAGTAACCGGGAAATTGGAAATTAATTTTTTTTCTTCTAAGTTTTGGAAATTGATTTCATGTCAAAGGACTTCTATACCGAATAGACTTGGAACTATTAAGATTTTTAATTTTTTCTATTAATAACTGTATAGTTTTTTAATCCGTAACACAAAATAATTACTTTACAGTAAAGAATAAAAAATATGCACGAGAAAATTTTCTCCCAGAATGCATTGAATTAATTGAAATTATGAAAAGGAATGGATATCCTCTTAATCAAAACCGACATCCGCTGTTGTCTCCGTTGTAAATATTATTTCCTTTCGCAGTACGAAACATCAGCAATAAATACTTAGAAACTCATTTAATTTTCGCGTACGGCTAGTTCCACTCCTCTCTCTTTTCACTCTGCAGCGGCGACAAAATAAACATATGGCCCCGCCATTCCGGAGAGCTGTTCACGAATGTGCGCGTGCGCCCATCGATCCTATCCCTGATTCATCGTTCGGAGAGAGACGCCATGGTAAGTTATCGTCTGTCTATAAAATGAAATGACAGCGAGTTTCTTTATTCACCTATATGTAAATGACAGTTGAAATTTTGTTTCCGAAGCTTTTTTTTTTTTGTTTGAGTATTTTTCTTTGCTTCTCGGATGAGACCGCAAAAATGCAGTGCATTGGCAGAGCGCAACAATCAGGAACATGGCTTTGTTTACAGTTTTGTTTACAATCAAACCGCTTTCCTTGCGCGTATATTCTTGATCGTAGTTATAGAAACCTATATATTTTGTATTACTATGCTCTGTTGTGATGTATCCAGAAACATTATGTGGTCAATTTTTAAAATTTTTTCTTATGCCAATTTATTCATTTGAAGAAATTTCTTTTTTTCTGAACACAGAATTTAAAATCGTCTAGTTCTCCGGTTCTAGTCAACTGCTGAAGCAGTAATTCGAGCAAAGCGTTCAAGTTTGTCTGATTTCTTGATCTCCTATGTGTCAGATTCGAAATTATGGCGATTTCAGGAATTTAAAAGCAAAGATCAGAAAATTGAATAACTACTCTAAGATATTTTAATAAACTCGGACAGATGATTGTTCAAATAACACGATGAATTAAAAATACTCACCAAGGATGATATATTTATTGAAATCTTGTAATTCGGTTCCCTTTCTGTTAGTCTAATAATAATTTTTGTACTGTTGAGTAGCATACGTCTAATTTTCTGTTACTATTGACCGGGTGCCTTGCATTCTATTTGACATTGTTCGGTATACTAGCACCAGATATAAACAGAAATGAAAATAAATATTCATGTATCGTAATGGAACGTTTATAAAAAATATAAAGGATATTAGTCTGTACAAAATTTTTAAAAAAGTACATAACCAATAACATAGGAATGTTTCGGATAAAATCCTAGATCAAGTAATTTTCATTCAGAAACATTGATTATACCTCTTATATATATATATATATATATATATATATATATATATATATATATATATATATATATATATATATGTGTGTGTGTGTGTGTGTGTGTGTGTTAGTTAGTTAATTATAATTGGTCATTTTCCTGATAAAACTCCTCTTGACTTTGCTTATACAGTTTTTGTGCTTAGCATTTCAGATTTCGTTGAAAATATCAAGATTTACTGTCGCGTTGTATCCATATCCAGTGGCAATATATGCTCAACAGCTCATCTATAAATGTAAAACCTGCATCCTTGACTGTCGTCCGAATATGCGAGAGATCATGTTTCGTTCCATTCAGTGGTTTCTCTTGTGAGGGCGTGTCATGACATATACGTTATTATTTTTTATGTGATTTTCATTTTTACTCGCAGGAAAAATATATTGAATACTGGTAGACTTATTCATCTGGAAGTAAGTAGCTGAAATCAAAATTTCCGAGGAGAGGAACGGAATAGCAGCGTATTAAACAAAATCTCTATGTTTGAAGCCTACAGACGAATCATCTTTTAAAGAAGCCGTACAGAATGTTAGAATTTCAATGTTAGAGCTTTATAAAAATCATCTGCTTCATTATTTATTCTGTGGTCTTCGGTTTAGTTGAATATTTCTCCTGATATGCTGTACGTATAGATTTTCCGAGTTCAAAATGATGGACCAACCAATAAATAAGTCTCCAAAAATATTATGGTTTGGACCCAGTGCTTAACGACGCTCTTACAAATGAGCTATTTTATTATGTGAAATAATTTTAAGTGAAATTGTAAAATAAGATTTCACTTATGTCCGGTTCTAGAATTTTCGAGGGGCGGGTTATCACAATTTTTTTTTATGGTGGCTTGAGGCATCCTAGTGGTTAGAATTTGGCACTGAGGGTGCTCGGTTCGAACCCCGACAAACGCCACCGAATGATTTCGTGTCAAAGCCGGGTATGGGCACTTTAAATTTGTATCCTTCGGAGGGTTTGTAGTAGTGGGAGGAGGTTACGATCCTACCTGATGGGTAGCTGGATCAAAATTTTGGTGGCCTCAGACCGTTGTGGTGGTCAAAGCTAAAGAGGAATCTTATTTCTTAAGCTTTTCAATGGACCTTATTAAGATTTATCTGGCCAGGGGGGGGGGGACACTTTTTTTTGCGAGCCATGTAAATAGTAGATATATTCTATAAAAAAAATCCGTCTGTCAAACTCAATCCGTGGTGGAATTTTTACAGACTTAAAAACAGATGAATGATAAGCATGAACTTCTTTTACGGAACTTTCATCTTAAAATGTTCGTAAATTTTGTCTCCATTATAAGTTGGCAAAAATATATAATAATATATTGACACAAACCCAAATACACTTAAGAAGGGTCTTGAAAATATCCTTTAATTATATTTGTTACAAACATTACGTAACGCGGAAACAATACTCCGCGTCCGGTGGCAGTGACGTAGCGAGAGGGGGGGGGGGGGGCAAGGGTCAAAT
This sequence comes from Dolomedes plantarius, assembly GCA_907164885.2. Taxonomy (NCBI): domain Eukaryota; kingdom Metazoa; phylum Arthropoda; class Arachnida; order Araneae; family Dolomedidae; genus Dolomedes; species Dolomedes plantarius. Next base: position 182,199,600 of record OU015498.1, on the reverse strand, counting down.
TAACTATTTCTATATATTATATTACTATGTATTTTACGGGGTACCGCCAAAAAGGTATCGTGTCCCAGGCGCCAGTTATGCTCACTACGCCACTGTCCGGTGGTTCAGTACTCTCTGAAAAACAAAGATAGTTAGCATACAAAGCGACGCCCTCTCGAGATTAAATAAATATGTTACACGAGTAATTCCCCATTACGAACAGCCCGAAAGAAGATTCATTGAGGAAAAACATGGATCATCTATGGACATCATAAAAGATAAAGCTGATTTTAAAAGTCTTAACCATAGTAAAAATTATTTTATCAATATTTTACGACGCTTTACTTGGCAACTGTTATTAATATAACTTCATCGTTCTTGTTTTTTACGACAAATGGGACACCTCAAAGGTTTCTAGATTCTAATTTTAGTAAAATCTATGTTTTTAGAAGAATACATGAAGGTAAAATTTTCTGTGTTTTGTCGCAGAAGGACCTAGACTAAGGGCCTGTTCACATAGAATCTGTCAGCGTCAACGTTACTATTGAAATATATTTCACCAATTACAAACCTCCAAACGATTAGCAACGAAATTGTTAAAGACTGTGATTGGTTTAAAATATGCCAATACCAGTAACGCTGACGCTGATGGATTCTATGGGAACAGGCCCTAAGGTTTGAACAGTCATCTAAGTACGTCAACAATTAATTATCGTTACTCTTACATATGCTTTTGAAAGCAAATTGGTGAAAAATCTATTACTTTTTTTTATTTAAATAAGAATCCTTGTTTCTAATTGTGTTTAAAATTTATTTAATCTCGCAATATTCAGACGATAGACTACTAAAAATAAACAGTTTTTGGTTATGCGAATGACCAAATGTTTATCATACCATGAATTTCATATGTGTAGATCAAACAGTCGAAAACTTTTTGGGGTTCAATGAGCGGCGTATCTAGCGCCCCCTTAGTAGCTCAAGGCTCGTGTCAAGAAGAAATTTGAAACAAAGAATTGGAAAAATTTATGGTCATGTGCCATCCAGTTCGAAAGAATAAATGATGAATAGTACACGGCAGTCTAGATGTTCCTTGTTTTTGGTTTTTTTTTTTTTTTAGAAAGGTGACCTAATGTGGCCTAAGAGTGAACGTTTATATAGAAAACAGACGAAACTTTGGTATAAAACCGGTGTCTTTGTATTTCTCAGTGCCATGAATGTTCATTTACACGTGAGTTTCAAAATTTCATTACTTAACTACCCCTTTCAAAAATGGCTATATTTCCATGTAAGTCCGAGTCAGTTGTTCAATACGAGTCTCATTTCAGATTGGAGAGGGCAATCTTTTCTCCTCCTTCGTCGTCGCCGTCCTGATCGTGACGGCCGCCGCTTTGTACTACGGTCGCAGGAAGCGCCATGGTTCCTTTCTCCCGTGCATCCGATCCAGGCCGCTGCTGGTCTACTACATCTTCTTCAGGAGCGTTTACTCCAGCACCCTGAAGCACGTACCTCCGCTCTGCCGTAAGTATTACCCTCATGCGCAAACGGGACGTTGGTGGGTTGTCCCAACACAACCAGGCCAGCTGCGTATTGAACGCCGCCGATGGCCGAATGGCTGGGATTCTGTAGTAGAGTCTGCGGGTTCGAGTCTGCATGGGTCAGGAATCGGCTTTCAACTATAGGTCCTGTCTCGTGAGTTCTCGTGTAGACATAGCTCTCTCCGCTAACCATCAGTTGTATTGAATGGGTGCCAAAGGAAATGAGTGTTTTGTACTAGCTCATCACTTCCCTTTGCCGTCATTGAGCAGACAGTCTTTTAAAGGACCATAATCAAACGTATTGTATTTCTCCAGAAGCAAGACAAATTTATACAATGCCCCGAGGTTTGTTATTATTTTGTTTAGGCACAAATAAATAACTGACCAGAAAGAGACGTTTATTTCGGACCTAGGAGGCACCGATGGGGGCATCCACCTTCCTTAAATACGAAGTAAAAAAGAATTTTGAAAGGCAAGAGTGCCAAGACTTATGTCGCCTATTTACAATGGTCATCTTCGTAATCGACATTAGGGGATTATACATATTAATTACGGAGTTCGAAAGGGCAAGGCTCAAAGGGCCAGCTATCTAATGAAGGAGGGTTAATGGCACCTTTTATTAAGGATGAGAGTAGGGTTAATATTTTTTTCAAAAAAAAATCTAGAATACTTTGAGCATATGATTATATATATGTTTGAATAATTTGTTTTTTAAGTTTAGTCTTGATCTTTTTCATTTTTGGTATTAAATTAATTTTTTGCGTTCATTGGTTTTTGAGATCACCCATAGAGGGCCTCTTTCATCACAAAAAAAAATAGTGTGCATGAACATAATGATCAATGCGTACTGTTTTGTATAATTTTAGGTCCTTTTCGGTTAACCGGGCACAAGTGATAAATTGCCAAATATGGTTCAAAAGTCGCATTTTCGAGTTTTATTTATTTATTTTTATATATTAACAACTCTCCAGATTAATGTGCATGAATGATCAAAATATATAAGTAAATATGAATTTTATTCATCGTAAGTGAATATTTAGTTAGGAGGCCAAAAATTTCTAATGTCCTTTAAAATGTCTTCAAAATGACCCTCTTGTTATTATTTAACACAGGGGTCGGCAACCTTTTTAACTAGGAAGGGCATATTTCAGAAATGCGGGAGTTCGGCGGGCACCACTGGGTGAAGAGGAGGAAGGGGGGTTAATATTAAAACAAGAAAACATTAATGCGACATAAATGTTTAATACATAAATTCAAATTTTAATTTAAACAAAATAATCTTAAAATTCATAACTGATGCGATATTTGACATTGCAAATCTGCGGTCAACTCGTTGTAATGTGTCACATAAGTTGAATTCCCAGTTCTCAGGCATTGGTCCAAGTGAGTGTCAGTGGGGCTTGATCGGTACTTTGAATTTAAGAATTTCATATTTGAAAACAAAGATTCATAAGCATAAATTCTTGGTATTAAATTCTTCCAATAAGGAATCAAAATGTTTGACAAACTAATAATAGGTGGTAGCATTTCCATCGCAATAATTTTCTAATTTTAAATTTGGGAAAAGTGATAAATAATCTTTCTCCATATGCGATTTCCAGAGCGACAATTTATCGTTTAATGCATTTATCGTACTTATCATACGAGCAAGAAGAGAACGGCGCTGTTGAGAAATAAAGCTGCTCAGTTTTTGATTTTTACGGTTTTGCGATTTTTAAATTTTTTTTACAAAAATTATTCATTACAATCAAGAGCGTTTGTTCTTCAAATATCTAAAAATTTTCGAAATTTGAACGGTGGGCACCTTAAAATTGTTTCGCGGGCACCACGTTGCAGACCCCTGATTTAACATATCCATTTTCTATTTAACTGTTTATAGAGTTGTCAAGTTGGCGACTTTCAATTTTCGACAGTGGCGATACTTGTTAGCAGTGCTAGATTTCTAGAAATAGAGGTGCCGGAACGGTAACCTTCCGTGTGTGTGTGTGGGGGGGGGGGGGGGGTATTCCAAATTATTGATAAAGAGAGGTACCTAAAGAGAGGTACCGGAACGCCGTTTCGGCGCGTTCCGTCTCAAATCTAGCCCTGCTTGTTAGTACAAACGCCAAATGCGCCCGGCTAACAGAAAAGTACCTAATTTTATTCCCGCTCACGCGACTTCTGTGCATACATGTGTGTGTGTGCATTTACACTACTGCTCGATAGCTGAGACAAAGTGATTGTTTACCCGAAAAATTGGTTGTCAGATTCTAGTTATAAGAGGTTTATAAATTCGGCTATAAAGAGATGAAAAATTTAGATAGGATATTTTTAGGGAGCATTTCTAAAAATAAAAACGGAACATGCGAAAGTGTAATAAAAAAATATTTCAGGTAGTCGCCTCTAACGGAACTACCGGGGGTTATTAACGTAGGATTACTTATCGTTTGCTTACCTCTTTTTTTATGCATTCTGGTACTTTTTTCTTTAGCTGTTTACTGCTGCTGGGTTTGGCGTGCTGCCAAAATTATAACTCGCGACGCAGGACAATTTATTTTCTCTCCGGAGGACCGTTATTAAGGAACATAATCCTACGTTAAAACCGAAACAAGAGTCTTCCCTCATAAGGCTGCAGCAACTGCATACTTGGTTACAATTCTATGAGTGTTTACCTGAACTTCATTGAATGGGATTCAAAACATTGCCATTGAAAATTTTGCTCTTTAAAAGAAAATAATTTTGTATTTTCTCTTCTCCAAGGTTTGATTTTCTATTTTTCTGTTGCAGTCATACTCCAGGTTCTCTGTGGGCTATGTAAGATTTTCGACAAAGAGAGGATTGCACGTGTATGGGTTCTGAACAGACCATTCGTATTCTTTTACAAGCCTGAAACCGTAGAAGTAAGCGAAACATTGTTGACATTCACAAATGTTATGCCTGGAAAAATATATTGAGGCAGAGTTTGTCTGGAAACACATTATTTTTATTAATTTTGTTATGAATTGAGTGTCTATTTAATGTCATTCGAGATGTTAAAGATTTCTAAAATAGTTGCATAGATTCAAAATTAAACGACACTGGATTAAATTGTTGAGTTTAGTGAGTCGAGTTCTTAATAGATTGTACTTATTTAAGATCATCGATCACCTCGGGTATAAATGAATTTATTTATAATTGCAAGAATATATCTCACTTGAAACAATGTGTAATGATTATAACCAGAGCTCTTTGGGCGTCTAAACTATGTACAATAAATATCAAGGCCGATCCATAGAATATTGATTTCAATATCATAAAAAAGTTTGATTCTGTACACAAGGAGAGCCACATCTCTGTCTTAGATCATTAGAATAGAACTGAATGATGATCATTGTCTAGAGCTAATGTATTTTGTCTCGTGTATATCGGTTGGAAAAGCTTAAGATGGTGCCCACAAAATAGCTAAAGATAAAAAACAGCGGCACAATTCAGAAGCCATGATCATATGGGGTCATGTATATATGTGCCACACACACACGCGTAACAAGTATCTCTCTCTCTATCTATCTGTCTATCTATGTCTCTCTCTCTCTCTCTATATATATATATATATATATATATATATATATATATATATATATATACAGTGGAACCTCGCTTAACGAGCACCTCGCATAACGAGTATTTCGCATAACAAGCGAAATAAATCGTAAAAAAATGGCTCGCTTAACGAGCAACATTTCGCATAACGAGTGACGTGGAAGGAAGTCCCTTCTTCACGTCACCAGGATCATCAACAGCCGAAAAATAAGTATTTAAGGGTAGTCATGGATGGTTCGAGAAACAAATATCATGGGACTGGAGGATAACAATGATATTGAGGAGTTTGTGGAAGAGCACAACCAAGAGCTCACCACCGAACAGCTAATAGAATTGCAGTGTCTTTCAGAGCAAGCAGTTGTAGAGGAGAGTTTGTCAGTGGAGAAGGACGAAGAAACAGCAAAGAAACAATCTTCTGGGGCAATAAAAGAAATGATGAAAGCATGGGAAACTGTTGCATCGTGAGTTACAAAGCATCACCTTGATAAGACGGTGGCTATGAGCGCTATAAATTTATTCAATGACAATGCGGTGACACATTTTCCTCAAATTCTGAAGCTCCTAGAAAAACAAATGTCGCTAGATAGCTCTCTAGTAAAAAAATTAGATATGTGTCATAAATTCGTAAATAATAAACTACATATGGATTATTTTGCTCCTTAAGAATTTATGTATAAGTAATTTTCTTTAATAAAAGTTACATCTAAACAATTTTGAGTATTTTTTGGCATGGAACGCATTATCGTATTTTACATTAATTTATATGGGAAAAATTGTTTCGCTTAACGAGTTTTTCGCATTACGAGTAAGACTCTAGAACGAATTATGCTCGTTATGCGAGGCTCCACTGTATATGTATATATATATATATATATATATATATATATATATATATATATATTTGTTACGGCCAAAGTCCGAAGTCTTGGCCATTCGCGAAATGACTGGCCACTTCTACCGTTGGCCAAGTCGCTTGGCCAAAGCCCGAAATATCGAGTATTGACGACTACTTCGGGCGCTGGTCGACCCATTCACGACTCGCCCTAAAATCAGTGGCCAGTTTGCGAATTAATTACCCAAGAAAAATTGTTCCTTTCTCTTTGATTTTGAAGTTATTTTTTCTACTATGACTAAACTAAGCGGATTTTCAGAGTGGCAATAACATGAGTTAGGACTTGTATGATCAACTCCTGTAACTGCATTATCCAGCTCCACAAAACTTCCAGCTTTGGCCACTTTTTCTTGGGCAGTTCGTGTACTGGCCATTGATTATCGGGCACATCTCGAATAATAATTAAAATTTTTCAAATAATGATGATTGTTGTGCATTTTTTCAGTTACCTCCTTTTAACCTAAGTAATTCTTAATAAATATTGAAAATTAACTAATCTTAATTAATCTTTAATAATCAACTTAAGTAACGCTAATTCATATGTTCATTAAATGAAGTTCTTAGGTAACAATCTCTTTATCTGCCATTTTCAATACACCAGCAGGAGGTAAGACTTATTGTAATAAGCCTTACCTTAAACCAGGCTGTTTGAGCAAACTATTGCAAATTTATAACTAGCCTAAAGGCGTATGGGCTCATTGCAATAAGCCTAAAAAATACCAGGCTCATTGCAAAGGGCGTCGATCATTTTCCAATCAGCCTGGTACATTGCAAAATGACGGCGCTCTTTGCTATAGGCCGGATTTGTCAATTCGCCTACGACGTATATGTAACGATATATATACTTTTATATATACATGTGATAATAATCACAATGGGGAAATTAACACATGGGAATTGCTGCGTACAACTTATTGGAGATGCAGTTGGTCGAAGTGTTGATCTAGGAAAGCACTTGGGAAATTTAGGAGAGAAACACACTCATGGAGCCAGATAAGAGATACACAGATTACCCGGATGGTATCCATTAAATTAGCTTTATTCATATCTCTCATGACGAAGGAATTAGCTGCAGTGGCCACCGGATATCCGACAGTAGATCTGCAGCAGCCACAGAAGTGAAGGGCAGCAACGGCCACAGGACCTGCCCGTCGCCCGCCAGGACGGGACGCGGAGACAGCAGATATTTATATGACATAGTTAAGAGAAAAAATGAGAAATAGTCTTTCGTCCAAGCTATTATCAAATGACTGTTTCTGATCTGCGCACCAGGGATGGAAGTTACTTAATTGGTCAGATTTAGTCGCGGGGTGTCCAACGTCGTGGTTTTCCCGGGGATTAATTAATTGCTATGGTGAAATAGGCGCGTGGGGTTGAGTAATCTCGCGTTGTGTCCAGACCACGCGCTTGCTTTGCGTTTTACCAAAAGGAAGAATTTGAAAGCGTGTTATTTATTGGAACGAAGTTCTTTTACGCGGCTTACAGTAGAGTGAACTGGCAGAAATCGTCACGTAAGGAAAAAGCGTTATGTCCTTCCAGGAGACTTTCTTTGGCTTGCTATTGCTGGCTTGTGGCGTTCGCTTTTGGCTCCCACCCTGTCACCGTGAGTTCGATCCTCACTGGTGCGTTGATTCCCCTCCTGCACTCGCGGATGTTCAACTCAGGCTTTTCTGCTATTTAAAATCTCAACTTAGTCTTAGTTTAATGTTTTCTTCTAGTTTATTAATTCTTAATATTTATTCAATCTTTTTTTATTTGGTGATAATATGAATACAGTTAGTTGTAATTTTAATTCTAAGCTTTAGCTTTGTGGCAAAGTTTTCACTCGTCATTTCAGTTTGAAAAGGCATTTGAAAGAAAATCGTAACCTGTGTGTAATAAATCAGATTTTAAGGTATGTTCCTATCTTTTGGGCGCTTTTTTGAAAAATGTGAAATTTTTATTAAACACATGTTTTTAGTTAAAGCAGGGAACATAACTATGGATTGCCAAACCTTCTATAGCAAAATCTAACCAATATATTTCCCTTTTTTTTCAACAATATAATAGTAAATCACTTATCTGTGTTATGAAGCAAACGATTACCAATACCTCTTAAATTTACTAAAATATACCAAATTTTGTATACACAACATGGTTTTCTTTAAAAAAATTGATAAATTTTTCAATAAAAATAGCTCTTAAATTAATAAATACTCAATTGCAACCTATATTTTGCTTAATAACATACCATTAAATAAGCAGAACCTTGTGACATAATTTTAGTTTGGATGTTTGTTTGGTTAAATTCTCCTAACGAATATCGTAATCTAAGGTGGAGGGAAATGTGCAGCTTCTATTGATCCGAGGACCGGAGCACCAATAGGTAGAAGACTGTCTTGGCTCCTTCGCCTACTGATTTTAGATGAGCATAGTAGTATTGCCTTCACGCCTAGGGTGACCCTACCAGGAGTGAACTCCCGACGTACTTCACCCGTTCCGCCCAGGAACACCCTCCCGCCGCAGTGGACTCGGATGGTACTATTAGTTGGCAAAGAAACCTTTGAAGGGCTGCGGGGCGCCTCTGAGTGGGTACGAGATGGAGATGCTAACTATGGGGCGATGTTTGTTACAGTGCCCCCCATTACAACTCTCGCGGTGCATTGGGGGAGAAATGGATTTTTGTTACACCTTGATAGCTGGTAGAACTACGTAATTAACTCGTTTCTGATGTGTGTCCGAAATTGTGTCAAACCTAGGCTAGGTGTCAGGTCTAAATGATTTCCTTTTTGTGTTACTTTCAACGTGTGCCAACTCCTAATGCATAAAATATTTCCATTTTAAGGTTGTATTGAGCAGCACGGTTTCAATCGAAAAATCCTGCGAATACCAATTTTTGCATCCGTGGCTGGGGACAGGACTTCTCACAAGGTATGGCACTTTCCTTTTTTGTATCTCGCCAAGTTAGAGAATGCCTACATCAGGGGTGTCCAACCTTTTAGCTTCCTTGGGCCACATTGAAAGAAGACGAACTGTTTTCGGCCACACAAAAATATACCTAACATTAAAAACAGTTACTGAGTAAAAAAAGTATAATATATAGTTAACATATTTCATGATAAATTTTATTTATAATGCTAAAGATAACTATATCAGTCATACTAATGCTTCAGTATCTGAGTGAAATGAAGTGGTTGCAATTCTCAGGGAGTTCTCAAGATGTTCATCCGATATTTTGGTTCTAATTTGACTCTTGGTGTGCTTCACTCTTGAAAATACAGTGACCACCGCTTATAGTGGTCAGTGGTTATAAGAATCAACCGTTTATAAGAATCAATATCGCAAAAACAAAAACAAATGTATTATTTCCATGTTAAAATTTTTGCTTTAAAGAATCAATTCACCGGTTTTAAGAATCAGCTTACACTCTTCGCTTTCCTTTAATTTTTTCCAAAAAAGCCACTTAAACCCTCAAAAGGTACGTTCTTTCTTTATCTTTTTTGTTAAAGAAAGACTGATGAGATGGGATGGAATACAGTCGTAAAATGCATCCCTTTCTTTGTTAGACATAACATAATAGTTTCCTCTTAAATGCTTTAGCACAGCACTGTCCTATTAGCTTGACCTGGGGGCATCCTTGCCCGTCCGCATCTGATTCCACTTTTCTCCAAAGACAGGGACTCTTTTTTTCCCACCTCCCACATCCTGGTTGCTGCTTCCTGAACCCTGAAACACATAAATCTTCGGTGGAGTGTCCACTATCACTTATGCAAACGTGACATTAGTAGATTCAGCACGTTATCAAACCGAGAAACGTAAGCTAGAAGGTGAATCTTCGTCTGAGACTATAAGTATTGAAAGAGGTATAAGCAGCCTCCTGAAAACTTCATTACGTCAAACTACGGTAGAAAACTTTTTCTTGTTCCCTTCCTGTAGTTGAAATGTTAAAACTGTTAAGCAGGTATGTGGTAACTAATATTGTATTTTTTTCTTCTCTTACTATAATCATGTGTATCTACTTATAGGTCTAAAAATTAAGTTGTATTTTTAAAACTATAAAAAATAATTTTGATGAAAGATAATTAACGTAAATTAAAGAGTATTTTATGGTAAATTATCTAATATATGTATATATAGGTGTGTGTGTTCCTGTCCAAAAACCTAAATTTCGGCTATAAGAATCAACCGCTTATAAGAATCAAAAACAGTAATAACAAACGTGATTCTTATAAGCGGAAATCACTGTAGTTGTTCACAGATGTACGTGCTTCCAAACAATGATGACTGAATAACGCATGACTACGCAGTGAGGAACATTTACCTCTGAGCAGGTGTGATTTATAAAATGAGGCGTTTTCTTTATTATTAAATTTTCCTGCATTTTTTGCTAGCAAGCATAGAATCTATCTATATATATAAAACGCGTAGGTATGCAGCATAAAAATCGACGATATTTCTACACTCCGAATGGCAACGGCTGCAACTACCAGATGTAAACATTAGCGGCCGTCCGCAATTTGCAATCGCGTGTCAACATGGATATACTCACTGAAATCAGGAATGCTCGAAAGCGAGCTGCACAATCAAATTGGGAACAGTCTCAAGAAAGAAAGCGAAGAAGAAATAATACATTAAGAGAGATGCGTGAAAGAGAGAGCATAAATGATCACGAGGTTAGACTTAACTGTCACCGGCATAGCAACCGAGAGCCAGTAGTTAATTTTGTACACTTTTTGCAGTACTTGCTGAATTTTTACTCCATTTTATAAGTGAAGAAATTTTCCCAACAATTTATTATTTGATATGATTAAGTGTAGATATCTGAATTGTGAACAATAGTACACACAGAGAGTGATGTAATCCACACTATATTTTAGTACTTGCTGAATTTTTACTCTATTTCTTTAAGTGAAAAAATTTTTACCGAACAATTTCATATTTGATGTAATGATAAAGTGTCGATATCCTAATTTTGAAAAATAGTACATACAGAGAGGGATGTAATTTTTAGAATCATTGGTGTTGTTGTTCTCAGTCTTATCTGTTCTTAACTCTGTTCTGAAGTTATGAAAATTCACATTTTTTAATCACGATGTTTTAGAATCAGCCTTATAGAGATTACACCTTAACAACGTATATTTATGATGACAGGTAATGGTAACATTCCTTACATATGTTACTTTCAGTTGAGTTGTTTTGCAAAAGAAAATATAAAACTAAAAGCGACCATGCTGGTCGCGCAGCGGCTAGTTTTATAAATATGAATGAGCTATTTCACGTTTGTCACGAACTCGCGATCATTGGTGTCACTTTAGGTAAACATTGAACTCATCCATCTTATTTTGTCTTCAGTAAAGGTGACAAATGGCGGTTCCGAAGGAAGCTTTTAACTCCCTCCTTCCACTTCCGAGTGCTCGATGATTTTTTGCCGATTTTCGACGAACAGTCGCAAATCCTGGTGTCGAAACTCAAGACCTCATCCGCCCAACCATGGGTCGACATTGTACCACTCATCACGATGTGCACTCTGGACATCATATGCCGTGAGTTTTCACGTCGATTTCAATTGCAGTTATTTTCTTCTTGTAACTGTATTTCCCTTCCAGAAACGAGAAGAAAAAAAGATACGTCCAAACAAGTCATTGAGTCCCATTTTCCAAACGTCTACAACAAAAACGCTGTCTTGTGCAGCTTCGCTTCAGTATTAAAGTTTGGATACGATATTGTATCGAAGGAGACTTAAAAATATATTTTAACGTGCGCTTTTAACCTCCAGTATTTCACGTCCTTAAACTGAAACAGTTTGTTTCTTCTGTGCCATCGTTCAGTACCTTTAGTAGTTGAAATTTTAGTCCACAGACTCTTAGCCCGTCTGCACACGGAGCAACTCAAAAGAAACTGATAACTGACTCAAATCACAAACCAGTCCGTGATGAGTCGTAATCTATGTAATTGAATGGAGCCACGCACACGGCGCAACTGGTCACAAACCCGTCGAATGACAATGCAGTTGAATGACAATGCATTCAACTGGTCACAAACCCGTCGAATGACAATGCAGTTGAATGACAATGCATTCAACTGGTCACAAACCCGTCGACGGGTTTGTGACCAGTTGCGCCGTGTGCGTGGCTCCATTCAATTACATAGATTACGACTCATCACGGACTGGTTTGTGATTTGAGTCAGTTATCAGTTTCTTTTGAGTTGCTTCGTGTGCAGACGGCCTTAAAAGTGGTTCAGAAGTTTTAAGAACAGGTGGATATTCAGATATGCATGATATGCTGGCTATCATCAAAATACATTTTGTTACAGGAATCCTGTTGCTACCATGAGTAGGAACTGCGGTGCTTATCTTATCACGTGATCTGACGTCCCATGCAGAGCATCGACATTGCGCCCTCTATCGGGAAAACTGATAACTATATAGGAATATGAGAATAAAATACACCATAGAAGGTGATCGTGGGACGTCTTTCAAGGCTGAAATATATCACCAACTTATTCATCACTTTAAATTTAGTGCCTAATATTAAATATTGTTTAAAAAACGGGAAAAATAAAAGAAAATCTGAGTGCTAATTCCATGTGAAAGCTTCAAAAGAAAAAATGTTTAGGATTACTAACGAATCCCATCATAGTTTCACAGTAAAACAAATTAAGACCGCTCTTTTACCTTTTGGCGATAAAAGGTTTATTTTGGAAGACGAAATTAACGCTTATGCGTATGGACATTTTAAGATAGAAGAACGCGTCTTATCATAAGAGAAAAAAAATTACTTTTTCCCATGTTTTTATTAACTCGCGTTCTTGTTTGTTTGTTTGTGTGTTTGTCCAGTACAAATCTTGCAATCGATTTTTAACTAACTTCCCGACTAGCTAGACATTTGAAACTTTTAGAATAGCTCAGAACACGATGACAATGCATTCTTTTGATACTTTTAGCCATCTTTAAGAAGAATTGAATTCATTTTCAGTTAATTTTGTTTTGTAGAATGGTGCATCCATCTATCGGCCGGGACGGGAACGAAAAGTTAAACGCAAGTTAACTTCCAATTAACTTCATTTTCTTTCAAGTTGATGGGATAATTCATCAAAAAAATTTTTAAAAAGTATTTATTAATACATAGAATTGTCAAGTTTATATGATTCAACAGAAAATTTAAAAACATGGTGTATAAAAAGTTCTTTTTATCTTGTAATTATTAATTTAAATTTAGATTTAATAATAACTTGAAACTATATCGTCACTGGTATACGGATAGGTGGATTGGGGGGGGGGATTAGTTTGGTTTGGAGCTCTACGGTCAACTTTTTGCTACACGAGGGCTAATTATTAGACCGAGACCTACTGCTGAAAGCCGATTCCGAACGGCTACAAACATCCATGGCAACAGTGGGACTCAAGCCCATAGGATCTGAACCGAATGCCAGCGCCCTAAAGGTGGATGGGGGAAGCATACATTTATTTATTTATTTTTATTTATTTATTTATTTTTAAGGTGGATGGGGGAAACATACATATTTTTTTTTATATTAAAGGGAAAATATCACTACAGGGGAATCTCCTCGGGTCTTCTGAATGCAAAAATGGGGGATTATATGCCTCTGCGTGGTGTAGAAATCAGCATTAAGAATTTCTTCTATTTTTCAACTTTTTTTAAAATAAATATAATTTTAGGTTAGAAGTTTAAAGTGGTGATTAGTTCGGTGAGGCATTTTAGATTCAACGCCGACTGAAAATAATTCGAAGTGTCGAAAAACATTCCCCTGTCACCTTTTACGGAATATTTTTCCAGAGTCCAGATATAGTCCTCAGTTTTCCAAATAGGGAGCGCAATGTCGATGCTCTGCAAGTGACGCCAGGTCACGCGAAAACATGAGCAGCACCCACTTCCGGCACCGCAGCACCGCTTGCTGAGCCAGAACTCTCATTTCTCTACTACTACCGTCGAATTAAAAGTATGCGATACTTCCATTCTCAAATTTCCTCTTTACTTATGAAGCAACTGGTTATTGTACTGGTATATAAATGTGTGGTACTAGTAATAAAGGTTATATTAATGTGCATGTGTTTTGCCAAAAACCTAAATCTCTTGTATTTCCTGCATATATATATATAGAGGCTTTTCGCACATTTTTTAGACGATTTTGGTAAGCGGTAATAAAAATTCGTTTGCTGCAAAAGAAATAATTGCAATTGTACTATGTTTTTAAAAGTCAAAATTATAGTCTTCGGCTTGAAAGTTTTATTTTTATTCAAAATGGCGTTTTTAACAAAGCAGTGGTTCGAAGGCTACATTTATGCTCTTTCCGAAGAGAAATATGCATATTCCGTTATCCAAAAACGATGTGAGAGTCATGGTTTTGTGATATCTAAAGCGTCGATAGGTAATATCGTCAACAAGAAAGGAAAAAACGTGAAATTGGAGCCTCAAGGGGGACAAAAATTCCAAACAAGTATCTAAGGAAAAAACGGACATCTTCGACTATTGCAAAGGTACGTTGTTTAATGTTAAAAGAAAATCCCCCTAGTCAAAGGACAGTTGCAAAATCATTAAAATGCTTGGTGTCCACTGTAAACAAAATGATAAACGTTGATTTAAATCTTAAGAAAGCGAAAAAAACGCAATGTGCATTGTCTTCTTCCAAATCATATCGCTGAACGCAGGACACGCTGCAGAATTCTATATGAGAAACACTTATCCAAAGAAAAATGGAAAACAATTGTCACAATAGATGAATCATGGGTGTATTTAAATGATTGCAACAAAAAAAGAGCCATTTATTATCATAATAGGGGAGAAAAACATTAAAGTACATGGTTCAAAGAATCGAAAGAAAGTTTTTCTAAGGGATTCATGATTGTTGATGTTTTTTCTTGTAATTGCAAGTTAGAAATAAAGAGAGTGGGAAAAAATGTCAAGATTAACTCCAAATACTATCAGGAACATATTTTATCGCCAATTTTTCTGAATGAAATACCATCGCTTTACCCACAGTGCCATCAATCTGTGAGACTCCATCAGGACAAAGCTAGCAGTCACACATCAAAATCCACTGTAAATTTCCTAAAAGAAATGGAACAAAAAACTGGTATCAAGGCCATACCCTTCACTGATATCCCTACTAAATCTCCCGATGTATCACCTATGGATTTTTGTGCTTTCGGACTTTTAAAATCTGCATTATCCAAACGTCGTCCCAAAACCCTTACAGTACTCTGGAAAGCTGTTCAGGAGGAATGGGATAGAATACCTCTTCTGACACTTCAAAAGGCATTATTATCCTGGAAATTGCGGTGTCGAAAGATAGTTCAGAATAAGGGATGTCAAATAGAACATTTAAAACACAAGAATTTTATGTAATTTAGTTTTGTGAATACAATATACATCGTCTAAAAAATGTGTGAACAGCCTCTGTATATACGAGGTCTGTTTAAAAAGTATCGAACCTTATTTTTTCCCGCGAAACCCAATGAAGCGCGGGAGACTTTCTTCAGTGTAGATGTAGAGGGGACACTCATGGGTAGTCGTGAATTTTTTCCCGTCCCCAGAAAGCATCAGTCGCTGGCAGTCGGCCTGTGAATGAAGGCGTGTAGTGACAACACCTCCTAAACGAACAAGCCGTAGCACGGAAAATGTGACGTCACGTAGTTAGGCGCTCGCCGTCGAATTAACGTATTGTTAACATATTTCCAATTTCCCCGCAAAACGTTTTTCTTTCTGTTGCAATTTTCATAAACATTGTTTAAAGCATCAAAATACTGAGTACAACTGTGGATAAAATCAATTTTCATTTCATCTATAATTTTCAATTTAAAATATTTTCATAAAACCCCACAATTATGTTGGAATATATTGAACACATTTACATCAATTAAAAATTGAAAATGTTAATAAAACCTATTTTAATTTAATTTGATAGAATGGTTTTCATTTCAGAAAACACTAAATAATTGAAAATTAATATGCAAAAATTTAATTACTACTTTCCCTTGATTTTAAAATATACCATTGTTGTAATGGGAATTTTGCAAACAGTCAAATGATAAAAAAAGTATGGCTTGCAAGAAATATTGACACTTTTTTATTGTTTAGATTCAGACAATACTCCTTCCTTCATGGGAGAATTATTTTTAAAATTTATTAATATTATTTTGCTCTATCATTAAATTGTAATATTTAAACATAGTAGTGTTGTTACAAACAGAAAAACAAACAAGAACAAAACAAACTTAAATTATAATTTATTTATTATTGATCATTATTTACAGAATACAGTTAGTAAATATTTTTTACAGTAAACTGATAATTGAAATTAACTGTTTTTTTCTATCCACAATAAAAAAATTTATAACAAGATAAAAACAATTGCACTAAATAATTTGTACTTAAAAGAAATTATTCAAAATCATAGTAAACAAAATGATAAAACTACATGAATAACAATAATTCAAACACAAGGTAATATATCCTCATTTTTAAATTTTTTGATGAATATGTGTGCTTTATTTATAATTTGCATGAACTTATGATGTAGACCCAATTATCTGAAACTTCAGAATAAAAAATAGGAAAATTTAGTATTTTGACCAAAAAATATGTTTAAAGGATGCAAGGATAACTCATTGAGATGAAAGAGAAATTACAATTAAGATTGCATGTTTCATGTACAGGACTAGTTTTCATGAAATTAAAATTTCATGGTTTAGAATCTTTCAATTTGGTTAAAGTTTTAAGTTTTCTTTCCTTTGCTTTTGAATGTGATGCATATGAAATACTATCATTCTTTAATTTGCAATAATTATTCAGTAATATGTTAGTGACCTTTTTAACAATCAATTTTAGTAGAACCTCAGAAGAATGTTTATTATCACAAATCTCAAAATTTAAATATTTTTCTTCTATTGATAAAACATTACAAGCAATCCTCATTGCAATTTTTCGTTGATTTTGCACATTTAAAAATTCCTCTTCATATTCAGATAACAGTTTTGTTATTATTATGTAACTATAAGAAATAATAGTGATTACATCATCATTTGGATAGTTTAAACCACCTCGATCGTTATGGTGTATTAAAATGTGATTGTCCTGAAAAAATATTTCATTCTTCTTTGTTAAATACTGTTTACAAAAAATGCAATTATCAATATATTTTAATACAGAATGTACAGAATAACCAGCAATATATACAAGAATGGGCATAATACTGTTAATTTGTTCAAAATCTTTTTTTTCAACTTTTACATTAAATTTACTTTCACAGTTAAATTTATCATCATCACTAAATGGTTCATCATTGTCAATGCTGTTGAAATCCACTGTTACATCACCAAATGATTTGGATTTTAAAACTAAAGGTAATGTTTGCTGAAGTCTTAATTTTGCTTCACTTTCATATAATTGGGTAACAGAAATATCATATTGCCCTCCAGCAAGTTGTCGATACCTTCCAAAACGGTCCTCTAAACTATCAGTTTGAAATTTACCTGTTAGTATAAAGTTCATATGCAATTCTTCCGTACAATAACGACAAATTTCTCGCATTGCATACGTTGTCAGTGACAGTGCAAGATGCGTTTCTTGTGTTAAACGACCAGTGTCTGAAAGTGCTTCTTTCCAAGTATCTAACCAAATTAGGAAACGATCCAAAAAATCAAAGCGAAAGTCATCTAACCTTAATGGCTCCTGATAAATATTTCGTTTGTGTATACCTTTCATGATAGTTTTAACATTCATTACATCCCACCAATTAGAAATAATCTCAATATATTGTGCAGTTGACTTTGAATCAAGTATGCCTGCTGTTTCACCTATTACATTTAATGCCTCGACTAATTTTTTATTGAAAATATTCAAAGCTAATTTCACACTCTGCCTTTCGATGTTTGTTGGGAAAAGAGATTTTGTTGTTAAAGTGTATGCATATTTCATTAAAGTGGTACGTTCATATTCATGTAATTTACGCAGTGCTTGAAAAGATGCTGTTTTTAACCTATTAGTTAATTGAGAATCATTGCTATCATGAGGAAATTCAGGGTAATACATACAGTAATCATTATTTTTCTGATTCAGCCAATTATTTCTGATACACTTCAAAATATGCACACTATCAATCATAAAAAATAGTTTTTTATTATTACCCTGTGGATGGGGATAAACAATTTGAACCTGGGGTGGTGTGGCAAATTTTGACATAGCTTTGCGATTTAAAGAATTATTGTCACTAATGACACAAAATACATGGAAACCAATAGTTTCCAATCCAATTATGACCTTCCTCAGAAATTCATGGAGGGAATCAGCTTTTAAAGTCTTAACAGGCATTATTGCCACAACATCTTTATAATTTGATAATATACTCTGCACCATAAAAACATAAGCAGAGTTTGCAGCCCCACTATAATTATATGACATTCCTATAATACTACCCCCTTTAAAATCTAAAAATGATTTTAAATGGATTTCATCCATCATCAGTGTTACTATTTTATCATTGTTAGATAAATACTGAAATTTTTCTTTTGCATAATGTAAAAAGTTTTCATCACTTTTTTCATTTTTTGGATTCATATTATAACTACTAAATAATTTTTTTAAAGTTGAAGGGTGTGGTAGAATTAAAACTCCACTATTTCTTAAGAAATTATATGAATGGGGAGAAATAGATGACATGATAGATGAAAGGATCAACAAATCAGAGTTATATCTATTTTGATTTTTTTGTGTGAAAATTAGGGACACTTGCTCTTTGATAAAGCTAATACTTAATTTTTCATTTGGTGAACATATATTTTCTAATTTACCTAGCAAGTCAGTTATGGAAAATATTAAATTTTCTTTCTTATTTGAATTATTACAAGAATATTGATTTAAACCAAGTAAAATAGCAGCAATTTCTTGTACATTTTTAATATTCATAGGAAAACAAAATGCATCAACTTTTGTTAGCTTTAAATGATCCTTAAAAATATTTGCACATAGATTTTCATCAACAATTAACATTAAATATTGAGGAATATTATCAATTACAGTTATTTTAACAAAAGAAAAAAATTCATTTTGACAACTACTTACAGAATTAAATCCATTAGGTAAATCAATTAAATGAACTTTCTGTCCAAGTTCAGTAAAAGATTCAAGTTTATATTTGTTGTAATGATCTTCATATGATATTAGACTATTTTTTAAAACAGTCTGTAACTGTGTGCACTCTATTCTTTTTCTTTTCACTTCTGGTTCCTCTCTTGAAACTTTATAAGAAGATAAATATTTTGGGCACCCATTAAAGATTGAAGGAACAGCCCCATCATTTAACCTTGGTTGCTGCAGTTGTATAACCATCCTCTTTCCAGTTTTATCACAAGAATATTCTGTTGTTCGTCTTATGTCATGTTCTGCGAAATGAAGTTCACACACCTATAATTAAACAGATTATTGTATAATAACATAAAAAATCACTACTGTGTGATACATACAATTTCTAAGCACTAAATGTATACTTTTTGTTGTTGTTGCTAGTGGTTCCACATTCTAATTTCGATTTTAATAAATTAATTTCATTTTATATACAGTGTAATCAAACTCAGAAATTACTTATAATACAAAAATCAGTCATATTTTCTTTAATAAGTTTCCCAAAAATGTTTTGTACTTGGATAACTCTGGGTAAATGTCAGATTAGAAGTTTCTCAAAATTTGTTTATTCATCAATCTATCTATATATCTTTAATACTATTATAAATAGAAACTTAAGAATGAAATTCTTCTGCACAATATATTTACTACATTCCAAGTAAAAGTGTTATTCTTCATATTTTTGTACCAAAAAATGATGAATATCATATAAAAGTATTTTCAAATGGTCAAATAAGTACATTTATTTTCATATATTTAAACTATTGTTATTGTGTATGGAAATGCTGATTAAATAAATATTCAAAACATGGCATATACATATCACAACATAAACATAACATATAAATAGTTATCTCCTATCATACTCTATTTTTGTAAAATCTTCTTTAGTAAACTGATATACCTATTACATTCTGGTAAAAATAAAACATCAGTGTAATCGAAATTTACAACATATTAGAATTGTATTAAAAATAAAGTTATGATTCCAAAGCTTAAGGAATAGAATAATATTCTCTCATTTAATAAAAATATTTTTATTTTCAGGCAAAGAAATAAAACAAATACTTACTCTGGAATTCTTCGTAATATTACAATCACGTGGAACAGCAGACTTCCATTTCTGAAATAAATCTTCCTTTTTCGGAAATCCAAAAGTGGATACTTTTGGTCCATCTTTCTCGTAGTTTCCTCTACATTTTGGTACAATGCATTTGTAAACCATTGTAGATAATATTATTAAAATATGAAATTACATTGAACTCTTACAAAATACACGTCGTTCGATTATCCGCCACAATTGCAAACATTTCGCCACACGTGCAAGCATTTCGCCAAACCAGTTTCTGTCGTAGTGAATAATGTTAAAAAGCAGCCAAATCCACGCCAATTCGCAATGCATAGAGATACAAGTGAGAATATGGTATACTCTTCGTAGTTTTCTTCAGCCTACCTACTCTACGTCATAAATGTTATTGGCAACCCGTACGACGGCTTGTTCATTTAGGAGGTGTTGGTAGTGAGCGGTCGTCGGATTTCAGTGTTTGTAAAATGACAGAAAAACTTGAGCAACGATATTTCATCAATTTGCCAAAAGCGTTGATTCAGGCTTTCCTCGCCAAACACAACATTCCTGTGTGTCTTCAAGCTCCCTACTCACTCGACATGGATCCATGTGACTTTTCGCTATTTCCCACGCTTATAATGCCGCTAAAAGGGACCCAATTTGAGTCAAAAGAAGCAGGGCGGCCGTCAACTGAGCCAGGCCCGGGGCAAAATATTACAGCGGGCCGCCTCTCCACTCAATATTTGAACATTGTATACATTTTTTTTAGTCAACTCTTATTGTAACCGGGTCCCGGGGATTTTGTCCCCCTCTGCCCCACCCTGACGGCTATTTTGAAGGGGACTAATGCAATATTGCTGCTCAAGTTTTTCTGTCATTTTACAAACTCTGAAATCCGACGACCGCTCACTACACACCTTCACTCGTAGGCCGACTGCCAGCGACTGATGCTTTCTGCGGGCGGGAAAAAATTCACGACTACCCATGAGTGTCCCCTCTACATCTACACTGAAGAAAGTCTCCCGCGCTTCATTGGTTTTCGCGGGAAAAAATAAGGTTCGATAATTTTTGAACAGACTTCGTATATATATATATATATATATATATATATATATATATATATATATATATATATATATATATATATATGTCGGGTTAGCTTTTCTTCACGCCCAACTTTGACGCATTAATTCGAAAGTCTTGAGAATCGTTTTACCTGGCAGTTGGTGAACCGGTGGCGAAGACACACACAACACTTAAAACTCCATCAAGCATTCAAGATGTTGACACAGTAGCCATAAAACAGTCCAATTGATTTTCCGAGTATTATTTATTTAACTTCCAATTAATTACTCAGGCCAATAGTAGATTACGACGCCCCATCTCCTTTAAAATCCGTGCGCCCAACGGCACACGTCTTTATCGTTTCCTAACCTTCCATACGCTAAACTTACTTCTTTGTTCTTAAGCTTTTAACTAACGGGCGATGACGCTCATTACTTATTCATGATGTCATATCAAATGTTCTTTTTGCTGACCTAAACAATTTCTTTCTTAGCACCAACTTCAAGGCTATACGTCTACTTTAAATTCTCCTCGGTTCTTCGGAAATTGAATCAAGCCGACCCTTTAATTCTATTTTCACTGCAATGCGTTACTCCGATTGTTTGAACTCCCAGACTTTAATTGCTAAATCCTATACTTTATAACTAAAATCCCATTTAAGGTCGCGCGATCGACCCCCCGTATTTTAGCCTCACACACACACACACACACACACATATATATATATATATATATATATATATATATATATATATATATATATATATATATATACCGGGTGGCCATAATTAAACTGACAGTGCTCACAGTGTTCTGTAGCGCGATCTATTTGCGAGAATGACGCCACATATTGTAGGAAGATTAAACATGACGGGGGACGAAGGATTCCGCGAAAAAATAAATTAGTTCCAAAAGTCACCGCTAGGGGAATATTTGGCGCTGTGTAATAGAAAATAGAGTGTTAACAAATGCAAATTAATACGGAATAAAATTATCTTTTATTATGCACATTTTCTTATTTAGTTCAAGTGCAATATGGCAACACTTTTAAAAAAGCGTAAAATCTACAAAAACATCGATAAAGTCTCGTGATCTGCAATATCACGTACGCTGAGCAGAAGAAGAAGTTCTCAAATTTCACGTTACATCCATTGGCACAGTGCCAGCTGCTTGGGTTTTAAAAGGCAATGTGTTACGTTTCGAATCAATCGGATTGAAAGTTTATGTGCAATGTCTCCTTCTTTAGTCGAGCGTGCGTTACTGGTCAAATTCTTTTACCTCAACCAGTGCAACGCGTCAGCCGCATTTCGTGCTTTTAGAACGCACAAAAAATGCGTAAAGGTAACGGTCCTGTGTCAGTTAATGGGCTAAAAGCAATGGTTGCGACGTTTGAGAAAACAGGTTCTCTGAAGGTTCAGTCAGGCAGAGGACGAAAACCTGTACCACAGGATATAATCGAAGCAGTTGCCACGGCGATTGTCGACAGAGGGTCAGACAATATTGCTGCCACCTCTAGCGCTCGTGGATTAGCTCGAAATATGGATATGCCTTACAGTACGGTATGGAAAATCTTACGAAAGATTATCAACTTCTATCCGTACAAGATCAGCCATGTACAGGAATTACTGTACCCCGACCATGATAAGCGATTGACTTTTGCTCTCACCTTTCTTGCCAGAATGGAGGTGGATGATGCTTGGCCGTGGAAAATCTTATGGGGAGACGAGGCCCACTTTTACCTGCATGGAACTGCGAATACCCAGAACTGCCGAATTTGGGATGACAAATCACCACATGCAGTCACAGAAATTCCCTTACATTCACCAAAGGTAACTGTTTGGTGTGGGTTCACAGCGGAATTTATCGTAGGTCCATTCTTCTATGAGAACATTACCCCGACAGGACCGGAAACCTGTTCTGTTACCGGAGAGAAATATCGCCACATGTTGAACAGCTTTGTCATTCCGGCACTTCAGCAAAGACAATGCCTGGGGGGAAATCATTTTCATGCAAGATGGAGCCCCTCCGCACGTTGCTGTACGGGTGCAACAGCTGCTACGACAGAAATTCACAACAGAAAGAGTCATTAGCCGCTACTTTCCAACTGCATGGCCACCTCGGTCGCCTGATCTTACCCCATGCGACTTCTGGCTATGGGGTTACCTTAAGTCCAAGGTCTATCAAAGAGTGGTCCAGGACCTGGCTACGTTGAAGGATACCATATCACGGACTGTACGGGAGATTCCTGCAGACATGTTACTTTCTGCTGTTGTGCATACTTTGCACAGAATGCAATATGTGGTCCACAACAACGGCAGCCACATTGAACCTCATTTGAATGCAAAATAAAAGGTAATTTCCGTATCGATTTGCATTTGTTAACACTCTATTTTCTATTACACAGCGCCAAATATTCCCCTAGCGGTGACTTTTGGAACTAATTTATTTTTTCGCGGAATCCTTCGTCCCCCGTCTTGTTTAATCTTCCTACAAAATGTGGCGTCATTCTCGCAAATAGATCGCGCTACAGAACACTGTGAGCACTGTTAATTTAATTATGGCCACCCGGTATATATATATATATATATATATATATATATATACGTAGCAGGACTAGAACACGTAGCTAGAAAATTACATCCAATGTGCAGTCAACAAGAAGACTGATGATGTTAAATAAGACACTCCACTTCGATATTAGACTTTATTTTAAACGCTAGATGCCAGTCCAGATCACCATTGTTCGACTCCCCTCCCACAGAAAAGAAAGTCCTGTCTCAGTCCGATTCCAATCTGTGTACTTCTACTTGTTAAAACCACAAAGCGAAAGTTCACACAAAATCCGTGACAATTGCATTAGCAGTGATTCTCGGTCAGATGATGATGATTTCATTTTCTCGCGATGGTGACTCATGCTCCCGTTACAACGAAAGCAAGGAAGCGCCCTAAATGCGGAAAACTCAGTATAGTGGTGTCACCTATTGACATCTCCACTCCGTAATTCCCCAAACATCCCGTACAGTGGCGTAGCGAGAGGTGGGCAAGGGGGACCATCATGCCCCGGGCGCCAGTCGCACAGGGGTGCCAAATGGTCCTTTTCACTAATTCTATATATTATATTACTATATGCTTTTCGGAAAAGGGGGCGCCAAAAAGGTATCGTGCCCCGGGCGCCAGTTATGCTTGCTACGTCACTGATCCCGTAATCACTAGAATTTCTTGAATAAATTTAATTAAGTTAATTGGGCTAGTTAAGTAGGTTTTTAGATCTGACTGACACACACACACACATAGATATATAAAGTGGCTCCCAAAAGTGCTCGTACACTTACGATTTTCAATGAAATAGGGGTCTATCCATTAATTAAAACGAATATTTCAGAATGGGTATTTAATAAGATCTATAATCTATTCTTAACAAAACTACATGAAATATTTTGAAAACACAGTAAAACTTTATTTTTAAGAAACCAGTAATCAAAAAGTAACAAAAACTTTATCTCACAAAAGTCATCGTACACTGAAATAATTTGGGTAAATTCATAATTAAAATTATCGTCTGGCGCTTTATTTTTATTTTTGAATTGTGGTGGCATTTAAAATATCGTTTGGCTTTAATTTTTGCTTGCCTACTCCGTAATATTCTATTTATTATTTAAAAATGACTCGTAGTCGTAAAGAAACAACAAACAGCATTCGAAAATTGATTGTTTTTCATCATAGTACTGGTAAATCAGTTCGGAATATTGTTAAATTACTTAATTTATCCCATTCTACAGTGCAGTATGTGATAAAACGCTTTAAAGAAGAAAATGGGATCGATAACAAAGTAAGAAAAGGTCGTACGGCAAAGTTAACAAAACGTGATTAGAGATTTATAAATAGAAAATTTGTGAAAAATCCACGTTTGAGTGCTGTAAAAGTTTCTTCAGAATTTAATGAAACATTTTCTACTTCAATTTCACCTGAAACTGTTCGACGAGTTCTCAGAGCAGCTGGATTACATGGGCGTTCTGCCCGTAGAGAATTTTTTGTGAGTGAGAAAAACAGAAAGCTTAGGCTTTCCTTCGCACTATCAATGATAAATACGCCCCAAACGTATTGGAATAATGTCTTACTTGCCGATGAAAGCAAGTTTAACATTTTTGATTCCAAAGGGCTTATAATTGTATAGAGAAAAAAAAAAAAAGAGGAACTTAATCCCAAGAACTTAGTAGGAACAGTTAAGCATGGCGGTGGAGGTGTTCTTGTGTGGGGGTGCATGTCAGCATCAGAACTAGGTAATTTGGTATTTATTGATGGCATAATGACTCACGCTGTTTATATAAATATTTTAAGAGACAATTTAAAATTAACAGCCCAAAATTTGGGTATTGGAAACAACTTTGTTTTTTTTATCAAGATAACGATCCTAAGCACACGGCTCTCAACGTTCGCCTCTGGTATCTCTATAATTGTCCACAAGTTTTGAAAACATGACCTCAATCGCCAGATTTAAACTCAATAGAACATATGTATTTGGAGAGAACTGGAGGTTCGAGTACGAAAAGCGAACTAAAAACAATTATGATGGAAGAATGGATGAACATTGATGCAGAAATTACAAAAGAACTAGTACAATCTATTCCCAGACGTTTAAAAGCTGTTGTGGATGCTAAAGGATATCCTACTAAATATTAATTTAACGAAAAATTAGAATATTTACTAATATGTAGAGATTTTTTACAAGTGTACGATGACTTTTGTGAGATAAAGTTTTGTTACTTTTTGATTATTGGTTTCTTAAAAATAAAGTTTTACTATGTTTTCAAAATATTTCATGTAGTTTTGTTAAGAATATATTATAGATCTTATTATTAAATACCCATTCTGAAATATTCATTTTAATTAATGGATAGACCCCTATTTCATTGAAAATCGTAAGTGTACGAACACTTTTCGGAGCCACTGTATATATATACAGTGGAATCTCGATCGATCGTTTTCGGATCTATCGTTTTTCCGTATGTGTCGTTCATTTTATCCAGTCCCAACGATCATATTGCTTTGTTATGTTTCCGCATCTATCGTTTTCCCGCATGTTTCGTTCATTTCAATCGGTCCCTTGAAAAACGATAGATCGAGATTCCACTGTATATATACACTCAAGTGCCAAAACATTATGACCACCCCTACATTTTGCAATGAATTCGCCTGGATGACGTGGAAGGCACGTGATCAGGTGGAAGTGGTATTTAACTGCTGCTGGAGAGTCTGAAGAATCATTCTTTCACTTACTTCTCTGTGTGATGGGAAAGGCTGCGGATCTAAGCGACTTTGATAGAGGGCAGATTGTAACGGCTCGAAGGCTCGGAACAAGTATTTCCGAAACTGCCCGACTCGTGGGTTGTTCGCGACCTACAGTTGTTAGTACTTATGCAAAGTGGATGAATGACGGTGAAACCAGCAGTAGACGACATGGTGTTGGACGTCCACACGCTATCAAAGAAAAAGGTCGTCGGAGACTGTCTCGCATGGTGAAGCAAAACCGGAGCCGGACAGTGGCTCAGCTGACAGCCCAATACAATGCAGGGCCAAGTAGAATAGTATCGCAGCACACTGTTCAGCGGACACTGTTGGATATGGCGCTACGCAGCAAACGTCCCACTCGTGTGCCTTTGCTGACCAAGCGTCATCGCCAACTGCGACTGCGCTGGGCCCGGGAACATCGCGACTGGTCCATGGATCAGTGGGAGAGAGTTGCCTGGTCAGATGAATCACGGTTTGTCATTCATCACGCCGATGGCCGTGTCAGGATACGCCGTCTTCCTGGCGAACTGTTGCTCCCTCAATGTACAGTAGGTCATACACAGGCCGGTGGTGGCGGTATTATGCTTTGGGGGACGTTCTCTTGGGCGTCTCTGGGACCCGTGGTTGTGGTAGAGCAGACCATGAATGCTACAGGGTATCTGAACATCATTGCGGACCAGTTGCACCCTTACATGGCCTCTGTTTTTCCAGCTGGAAATGGAATGTTCCAACAGGACAACGCCCCGTGTCACAAGGCTAAAATTGTGTTGGAGTGGTTCCAGGAACATGATGCTGAATTCCAGTTAATGTCCTGGCCGCCTAACTCACCGGATCTCAATCCGATAGAACACATTTGGGATGTCATGGGACGGCAGCTCAGAGTTCAAAGACCACCAATTCGCAATATCTCGGATTTGCGTGACCGTTGCTTAAACATCTGGTACAATCTGTCTCCGGCCATCTACCAAGGACTTGTGGCATCCATGCCAAGGCGGGTTGAAGCTGTGTTGTGCGCCAAAGGTGGGCCAACTCGTTATTGACAGGTTGTCATAATGTTTTGGCTCTTGTGTGTGTGTGTGTGTGTGTATATACACGTGTATATGTGTGTTATGCCCCAAACCGAAATTTCTTGCAATTCCTAATTCATATCACCCCTTAAGATACTCCCTTCAGTTCATAGACCTTGCCTTTTTCGACATCTACCAGATATCGTGCATTCATCCGCGTCATCGATTCTGCAAATTCATGCGTTTAAATATTAGACGTTTCATAGTTTTTGAGAAAAGGGATTCCCTTCAAAATGATTTCAAAGGCTGAAATTCATTAAAAACTGTGGAACATTTCAGTGCATAAAAAGTCGTGTCGTCTAGGACCTTAAAGAACCTGCAGACGCAAAGTATTTTGGAAGTTCATAATGATATGTAGATATTCTATGGCATGGGCGCGGTGGCCCAGTTGGCTAGAGCGGCGGGCCAGTGATATGAACATCCCTGGTTCGATGCTCGTCGCTGCAAATCCACCACCGTGTTCACTAATGGTGGCCGGGGTACGTAAAATAGGGCGAGACTGCAATGTCCGCCAAGTTCTCAAATTTAAATCTGGAGGTGCGGGGTCAGGTGTTCCGGTCTCGTCACTTGGCTCGGTTAAAAATTACGGGACCGGTCATTTAGCCAAGTCGGAGTCCGACCCTTGTGGTGCTAATTCGAAACAGATCCGCACCTTCATCGCCCATAGCCTTCGGGACTTGATCTGATGTTGTTGTCGGTCAAGTGCCATAAGCAACAACAGATATTCTATGTAATATAAATATATTCTGAAAGCATTATATCCTCTAGTAAGAGAGTTTTTCCTTCTTCTTTCTCCAGAAACAGCTATGGGTGTCAAGATGAATACGCAGAGTGGAGGCTGTAGCGATTACGTGAGGGCCATCTACGAGTGAGTAAAAACCGTTTTATTAGATTTACCTGTCATAAATAGAATGTCAAGGTTTCGTAAGAGACTAGCTGAATACCCTTGCTTCGCTGAGTACATTTTAGGATAATTACAATGAAAAAATAATAAAATTGCTTTTTAGAGGATTTCCTTATAAACAATATTTTTTTGTTTTTTCATTGGGCGGATCTAATATTACCATGCTCGTTCGCGAATTTACGCGTGAGCATGCTACGTAAAACTGACAGTGGGAGAAACAATTTTCTCTTAAATCTACGCCAGTGAATTTTAAAGTTTGGCCTTGAGACTTATTTATCGTCATGGGAAAGCATTTTAAATATAGGTTTAATTTAATATCCATAAAACATACTAATTTGAATTAAATTCTTAAGAAACTTCCATCGCACTTAGTCTAGGGGTTAAATTTTATCTTTTAGTGTATTTTAATATTTTTTGTTAATTTATTTCGTTGTTATGCACGTGGCGCAAAATTAATTTAAAGTATCACAAAAAGAAAAGAAACCACGGAATCAGCATTTAATAAATTAAGTTCTAAAAATTAATCTCTAAAAATTCACCAAAAATCAGAAAATGGAGGTAAATATTCGAAAAAGATTTCATTTTAAAGAAATTTTTATGATTTTTCTCGTGATATAAATTTGATAACCCTCAGATTATTATTTTAAATGCAAACTTGAAAA
This sequence comes from Dolomedes plantarius, assembly GCA_907164885.2. Classification (NCBI taxonomy): domain Eukaryota; kingdom Metazoa; phylum Arthropoda; class Arachnida; order Araneae; family Dolomedidae; genus Dolomedes; species Dolomedes plantarius. The sequence goes on along the minus strand of OU015498.1, from coordinate 182,170,462 downwards.
AAATATTACAAAAACAGCTTAAAAATTTAATTTTAAAAAATCTAAGAAAAATTTTTCAAATATATTTCTCAGTGCACCCCTACACTATAAGAAGAATCGCCATGCAAAATTTCAGCCCTTTAGGTCCAGTAATTTGGTCTGCGTTATCTGTCAGTCAGTCAGTCATTCAGTCACTGAACTGTTTTATATATATAATTTTAAACTACTTTCGATGCGAACCAACACTACTTGATTTTACGTCTACTTGAAACTACGTCTACAGTCATAATTAACAGTACGAGTTATCAGACGGTTTAGTACGTATAATACAACAAATGCGCCACGTCAGCAACTTGGACACTCAGGCATTTAAAGTAAGTGAAAATTACAGTTACAGTTACACTAGAACTGGCGTCACAATTAACAAAATAAAATACATAACACTTAACCTCTAATTTTAGAGAAATGTATAATCTTGAGTAACACAGTAAAATTAAACTAGCAAAGTTAATGAACTTTAGTTATGAAATCTTCCAAACAGAGGAAAAGCTTCTGGGACTGATTAGTTGATATTTAAACCTATTTCTTCAAATTAATAAAGTGCGGAAGCGAAGCTATGCTATGTATGACGATGTTTAAAGGAAACCAATATGCTCTCAAAAATTATTTACGCAGTTCAGCATTACTATCCGTGCAGCTTTGGCTTTGAGGCACACAAAATAAAGTTGCTTGGAGTAATGCAAATGAATGTCTTTACAGATAACTAAGGCAGTGTAACGTCCTCGTAGTTGAAATGAACACACGAGAGACAGAATAATTTAAAAACAACAGCTTGCATTACAATTCCACATATTTACATATGTACAAAACAGAGAGGCGATTCTCGCCTGCATCTAAGAGATTTCTCAAAAACAAAAAAACATTCACAAAATACTCTTCCAGTCCTTAACCGAGAGGTATCTTTCTAAACAGTCACTAAGACTCGTTCTGCCTTGAACCGAGAGGCGAATTGGCACAGACTCCCGCTGAAATCGTTGACTCTGGCTGCTAGGCCACTCCGGCACTGCGTTTCTCCGGGACTCTGCGGGGCTCTCTCGGCACTGCTCCCATATATATCTGGTGGTGGTTTACCCGCACTTTTCGAGGTTTACCACGCTCGGCAGATATAGCTGAACGGTCATCGGACGTCCATCCTTTTCAGTCCCCATGGGGGGGGGGGGGGAGGAACAACGGCGTTCAGTCGGGGCGATTCTCCGCAGCCCAAGGAGGCGAGCGTCAGCTAGACGGAGTCATTCTCAGATCCCCCATGGCATAGCGGAACAAGACTTTCCATATTGTGAGCGGCGTCTCGTAAAAAAGGAAGCGATGCGACCATTGTTTATTAAATGGGGCTCCCTTGGCTTACCGGAAACAGACCTCTCAAAGGAGAGCCGATCGCTTCTCAGGAAAGAGGGGCTCACGACGTTGCAGCAGGCTAATGGAGTCCAGGAATTGTTGTCATTCCACAACGGTGAAACAGTGAAGGGTGGAATTACTAACACGAGATGTACAAAAAGTAAGTTAACACAGGGAAACTTGAAGAATACCAGACTACATGTGAAAAGAAGGGGAAAATGAGTACTCGTACGTAATAGCGTTTTAGGCTGCAGTGATATGTCCCAAATCTTCATTGTTAGTCTTATGTCCGTGGCGCTAGAGTCATCCGAGCAAGCAGTCGGGTGCTCCACCACGTTAAGGATTGCTTTGTCTGTAGGATCTCTAGAGTTTTACTCTAGATCAGGGGTGTCCAACCCGCGGTCCGCATGTGGCTCAAAGCAAGTTTTAGTGCGGCCCAGAAAGAGAGCTCGAAGCGAAAAATATATCAAGCCTCGGCAATGATGATAGGCGCCATTACAGATCCCGCTTTGTTCATTCAAAAAATCGACAATACATCATTTGAAATATCTTTAATTCTATGCAAAATTCCGTATGCAATTTCTGTGTATTCATTTCATCACAAAAAAGAAATGCAAAGTTTTTACACGTTTGACATTCCATATTTGTGATGATATTAAAAATAGTATGCGCAAGCGTGAAGCACACTAAGAGTCAAATTAGAACCAAAATATCGGATTAACATATTGAGAACACCCTGAGAATTGTAACCACTTCAATTGACTCAGATATTGATGCATTAGGCCGTCTGCACACGGAGCAACTCAAAAGAAACTGATAACCGACTCAAATCACAAACCAGTCCGTGATGAGTCGCAACCTATGTAATTGAATGGAGCCACGCACACGGCGCAACTGGTTACAAACCCGTCCGACGGGTTTGTAACCAGTTGCGCCGTGTTGCTCCATTCAATTACATAGGTTGCGACTCATCACGGACTGGTTTGTGATTTGAGTCGGTTATCAGTTTCTTTTGAGTTGCTTCGTGTGCAGACGGGCTTAGTTTCCCAAATATCACATTAATTTCTGACTCCTATAGTGTAATGATGCGCCTTCAATTTTAAGAAGAAGAAAAAAATTAAATGTAGAAAGTAATTAAAATCAAAGGCTTGCTTCATTACATTGATTTGGGATAGGAGAGTAGAAGTGCGGTCTACAGGGGAGGTCTGGAAGATGGTAGACGAAGATAGCAAGTAGACGCCAGATGCGAGTTAAATTAGAGTGCCCTTTTGTAGTGAATTTATGAGAGGGGCAGCGAGCGGCGTAAGTGATCGATGTGGGTGGCCATCGGCGGCGTAGAAGATGACGTAACAGGAGGCGTTTAAGTCACAAACGAATGAGAAAATTGGGACTTTCCTGAAGGGGTTAAATCTTGAGAGATTGTGATAAACATAGCCAATGAGATTTGAGGAAAGAAAATTGAAAGACGAGAGAGAGGGAAGGAGAAAGGAGACAAGAGAGAAGCGTTGGAGGTTTTTCGGGGCGAGCTTGCCCGATCCTACGTTCCTACTTTGAGGGGCCCTGATTCCCATGCATAGGGACAACCGGTCGACATAGTTCCCGGGCCCTACTCACAGGATCCAAGAAAATAACGAGCACCGGATCCAGAATACAGCGGCTAGACGTACTTCACCGAACTTCTGAGACCATATGTGGATGACGTAAGGAAGAAGCAGTGACGTTCCTGTGAAGCGAGACCCCCCAATTTCCAGACAACAGCGAGCTGAGAATCTAGGACGTGAATGTGCGATTTAGATGGGGAGAACCGCAACCCTGCTGTTTCGATGATTATCCTGCCCCTGCGAAATGGAGTGAGTGATTATAATTTTTGATACGTTCAGTCCCTGGTCATTTAAAATTTAATGCTTGAGTGTGGAAAAAGAAAGTTAGGGTCATAGATAAAGACTTGTGTATGAGTAGTTTTTCCGTATGCTCCCTGCACCTCGTAAAGTAGTAGTTAAACGATTAAGTGTAAGGATTGATGATATGAACATAAACGATTCTTTTAAAATAAACTGTAAATAATATGTAATTGTAAATAAACTATAATTTTGTGTTAAAGAAAACTTGCTTTCGTCAATGAGTTGATTTCCGTTATTTATGAAGAAAGATTGTAGGTTAAGCTTTTATAATTTGTTCGTAGGCCACTTATGTCCAGAGCCTTGGGTGTTTTTCAACCAAATATCTAAACACAACGCACCCAATTACCCTTTTTATAACATAATAAGTACTACCACAATTAAATACGAATTCACGCCCAAATCAAATAAAGTCAGGACAGGCCCTACACGACATATAGTTATCTTTATAATTATAAATAAAATTTATAATGAAATAAATACGTTAACTATATATTATACTTTTTTACTCATAAACTATTTTTAATGTTAGGTGTATTTTTCTGTGGCCCAAAATAATCCGTCTTCTGTCTAATTGGTCCAAGGAAGCTAAAAGGTTGGACACCCCTGCTCTAGATGATTCGTCACCCATACCCATTCCGTGTCATTGCAGTATTCAGTCGCTAGTACGATCGGGGTAACCCGTATTTCACAAATACGACCGTAATTTCTACCCGATATTACGCATCGTTCTAAAATGAAGAGTCGAGGCCAAAAACTCAAGAAAGAGGTGAATCTACACAGAAACACATTTATTCACTTCACTAGACGCACCACACACATACATCTAAAGGACAGGCAAAAAGAAATGTACAATGAGGGAGGCCTTATTTCTGATACCGTAGTTCGGCGTTTGTTGGGCTTACGCGACTACGTCATACTGCACTGCATAAAACTCAGTTTTCTTTTACTATGATTTTGAGAGGATTTCCTCGGCGTGTTTCGACCGCATTCCCAAAAATGAGAGATGAAACCCCCAGAATTATTGAATACTGAGCGCTAACTTTCGATGTCTCAGAAATCAGCTGAATAGACTACCCGATTCTTATACGCTTTCGGTGTAAAGAGGGTAGTGACAAAATTATTCGGCTGATATTTTTTTATTTATTTTTCCTTCGACCCTCCATTTGCTAAAATTATGCGCTTCATAAAATTATGGGCTTCATTTTGTTATTATGCTTAATTGTGTTCGTGTGTGAATTATTTAAAAATAATTTCTTTTTAGGATAGGAGAAATATTCCTGCATCGTGTCCTTAGACCTTGGCTTTGGATTGATGCAATTTTTTATTGTTTCCCAACTGGCCGCAAGTTTAAAGCGAACCTCCAGCTAGTTCACAATTTTACTCGAAAGGTAAATATGTTGAGATTCAGAAATTTCGAATACTTTAATTTGGAAGAACACACATAAATCTATAATATGTGAGCGGCCAATGTCTTTTGTATTTTGTAAAGTTTTATTTTATTTATAATTATTATAATTTACAGTTATTTGTCGCCATTTAAATGAAAAAGATATTTGATGTCTGAAGTAGGGGAGAAAGTGCTATGAAATTTTTTACCAAATATGTTGAAGCCTGTCTCTTTGACTGACTTGGTTGATATAGAACAAAAAATGTGAGCTAACTTTGGGAAGCTGTCGATTTTACATATCAAACGCTTGTTTTAAATCTCAGGTGAGGAATAAACGCCTAAATTTAGCAAAACCTTAAAAAAAATTATACACATGTTTATCGATTTCATACTTCTTGAGCGCACTTTTGATTCTCCATCACGTTTTAATTGATAGAAAATAAACTAGTCTTGCAAATTAAAATGCATAACAACGAGCGTTCTACTTCGTTTAAAAGACTCGGCGTCCATTAAGTACACCCTGAGAAACTGTTGTTTCTGTAATACTTTATTTTTAATAAATTTTTAAAAATATGTCATCTCTGCCCTGATCTCAGGTTTTTTAATACGATGTTTGTTTCGATTCTCTGAAAGATTTTCGAGAAACCAATAGATAAACGGTTGACCCCAAGCGCCCTAGCGGTTGTGACGTATTGATCGAGGTAGCGATCGAATCAACAAAAGCCACAGCCAAGTAAATTTAAAATAGACGAATTTATTTACAATTCAGAGGAGAAAATTTGGAGATTGATGCTCAGTAGTCAGTTACAAGATTAATGATTAGTCCTCTAAGATGGCGACGGAGTTCGTTAGGATGAGTTACCAGATAAAGTTCATCTAATTCAATAATATCGAGTCCAGCAAGTCCCTCGATTTTTGCTTCCTGCAGGGCGGATGACTGCGAGGCAATTTATAAGATGAGGATGATCGTGACGGATGTTCTCGTCTTGAGCTCTCGTCAAAATATAACTGAGCTTCCTAGCTGAAGCTAAAAATTCTCTTCGTGAGAAATAAACCGCCGACTTCACAAGTCCGCATATAGCCTTTTTCGACCCTGGATGGTCGGAGTAGTCTCCCACAGTTCAGCAGATCGCTAACTATCTGTCTTTTTCTCTCGTCTAATTTTGGACTTTTGCGCTCCGTCCAGAGAACTCGTCTCTCACTGGATCTTCTAATGGTGATGTCATTTTGAGACTTTTGATTTGCTGGAAAGCAAGCTGCAATTATCGTGACTTTGCGGTCTTCCCGGGTGGTCTCGCGTCATCAATCTGGCGAGCCTTGGCGAATTCCTGTTCCGCCTAGATGTCACGTTTTGCAAACAGCTTTGTGTTCCTTCCCGTTCCAGCTTACCCTCACCTGCGACAGGTACAAAGGGTGTTGGTCAGCTGCGACAGGTTCAATGGGCACAGCGGATATTTTAATTGTGCGGATTATTTTAATTCATCACACGGTTAGCGTGTTGGGATGCAGCACTGAAAGAGCTTGATTTGAGCCGAGCGCCACTGATTGCTCTCGTGTGTACGCCGGGTATGGACACGTTAAAGCTGAAGACCGTGCGGTTTGAGGAGCTCCCAGATGTCGCTGATTTAAATTATGGTGACACCATCCCCTCGTAGGGATCAACATTTGCTCAACTACATGTAGTTCCCACAATAAAATAAACAACGAAATTCCGCTTTTGGGACGGGATCAAAACAATTGCCTACCACGTTGGAAGAAATAAAAGTGGAGTTTAGTTTTCATTTTGGATCTAACAATCTGTTTGAAATTCTTTTCCGGGTGACGGAATTTTACAGACCGCCTAATTTGTGATAAAAATATCATATAGCACCAGTATTCTTCAGATCCACCCGATAATATATATATATATATATATATATATATATATATATATATATATATATATATATATATATATATATATATATAGGGGAAAGTCGGGTAAGATGACGAACTCGGTTTTTCTCCGACGCAATCTTAGATAGCAGCACCTGTCCAGGCAATTCTTAAGACTCTAGTATTGGGTTATGACGTCCACTACAAATAATATAAGTTGAGATCGTTTTATGAGTAGTGGCGACTCAAATGTATTTCTTTAATCTGTGTTTGTAAATTTTGGACTTCACAGTGCAAGGAATTACCCGACTACGGTAAGTTATTTTTTCTCCTCCATTTTTCTCTCTCAAAATTCAACTCGTGACGTTAAAAATCATGTACGTTATAGTTTATTTACGATAAGCTTGGATACTGATAAACAAGTTGAAATCGAAAATGCCGTTGGGGGGTAAGATGACGAGGAGCCTACCTTAGAATTAGTACTGTCCAGATTGCTGTGAACGGATTCAGAGCTACTGGCATTGAGCCTCTAGACAGCAATATTTTCACAGACGAAGATTTTCACGCTTCATACACCACTGACGTTGTTGAAAACAACCAATTAGATTATCCTATAATTTGTCAGCAGCACATTTCATCGGCCTTTCCTCCTGAACCTACCATTTCATCAACCCTATCTCCACAGCCATCAACTTCCTCAGCCCTTCCTCCACTCCTGATAGCCAGCAAGAAAACAACCAGGAAACCAAGGAAGAAACTGCCTTCTTACCACATTTCTGGATCTCCTGTAAAACAAGCTCTTGAAAAAAATAAAAATGATTGATGGAACTGAAACGACAGGAAAGATTGAAAAGGAAAGCTGAAACATTAGCGTCAAAGAAAGCTAAATGTTTAACGATAACACCTAGAAAAAGAAGGAAAACTAGAATGCGTCAACGGGATTACTGGTCATCTGATGAATCATCACAAGAAGTTCCATGTGTGGAGGACGACGACTATAATACTGAAACATTATTGGAAAAAAACTGCATTATTTGCGGGGAAGAGGGAAAGGACGAATTATGGTATCAGTGTTTCAGGTGCAAATCTTGGGCACATGCTCAATGTTTCGGCTGGGATGATAATGAAGCGAAAGACACACTTTTTGTACATGAACTATATATGTTTTTTCTTAATTTTTGTATCTAATTCTTTAAGTTTTTGTTTCATTATGGGTAGTCTGTCATTGTATTTTTAGTGTTATATGTGCCTTTTTCACTAAGTACCTAAGTGAAATTGTTTCTCTGCATTTTTGAAAATAAACCTTTATATCTTGATTTATATTGTTATCGATTCGTCATCTTACCCCACCTAATGGGTAAGATGACGAAAATTTCTTTCTTGGGTGAAGGGAATATTTTTCCATCTTCCAAGAGGAGATGAAATCGTTTCAATTTTTTTTATAAAACATGAAGTTTTAAAGAAGTATTTCTGTAAATTTCAGGTTTTTAAACCACTTATTGAAGTCAGGAAAACTATTTGAAGCTTAAGTTCGTCATCTTACCCCACCTTCCACTATATATATATATATATATATATATATATATATATATATATATATATATATATATATATATATATATATATATATATATATATATATATATATATATTTATTTATTTATTTATTTATTTATTTATTTATTTATATTTATATTTATATTTATATATATATTGTAAGAATTCGTTACGACCTTTCCGAATAAATCACCCAGACAGCCGGAATTCCCACAGCAGGTGACCTGCGAACAGTTCTATAGATCCAAGGTGTCTGGAAGCAGAGAATAGTGTTGTGCCTAGCCGCCGCCCCTGGGAGGACGTGAACTAATGGCTATTCCGACATGTACAAATGATTTTCTGATCAGCTGATTTATAAGAGCCGACCACATGGTTCGTCGTCAAGCGAATCACAGCCAACGAACATGACATCACAAATAGGGCCAGCCAACCTAAAAATTTGCAGTCACGTGACCGGAAGCGCGAGTGCCAACGCCGGGAGAAGAAATCTAGTTTTTTGAGCAGACTTGGTCGAGACTCTCATCTAGGGAGCCCCTTTCGTCAGAGGTACTTGAGCGACCGACTTCATTCTGAACTTAACTTTTCTGAGCAGCCCGCTCTTAGCTTCTCGTCAGATAGAATACTTCACCGTGAAGTATAGCTATCTCAGAGCATCCTGTTCGACAGGCTTCTGTTAGCACGTTACTTCATCAAGAAGTTATATTTATATTTCAGAGCAGCCCGCTCTATAAGCTTGTCATTAGTTAGAACTTTCCTTACGAAGTTACTCTATTTTTAGAGCTGTATGCTCTAGAGGCTGTGTACCTCGACCTTATAGTTTCAGTTGTGACTGTACTTGCCGACATCTTCTCATCGAAATTATTTGGCTATTATGAAGGCCAGTTCCCTCTATGTCTAGAGGTAGATCAACAAATTTAAATAGTTGTAAAAATTTCCGACTTAAATTAATAAAATTGTATTTTAATGTAGTAGACTGACTCTGAACAAATTTAGCTACCCTGAGTCTTAAGTTATCACAATATATATATATATAAAAGAGCTTGTCTGTTTGTTTGTCCGCTATAGAATCATAGACTGTTTCACCCACCGGGACCAAATTCGGCACATTAATGATTAGGACCCGAGAAACTTAAATCAGGAAAAACGAAATTTGGGGCTCAATTAGTTTTTTTAAATTAATTTTTTAATGATTTTTGTATCCCTAAGAGCACCTCTTAAATGTGGATACAGCCCCTTGACCAAAACGAGTCAAATTCGATACACGGGGGAAACTAGGTTTGTTTTGAGGGGTGGTCTGGGGTTGGTTTGAGAGTTGGTCTGGGGGTGACCAGGGGGGGGGGGGGGGGGCGAAGTGCTTATTTTATTTTTCTTATGTTTAGTGGAGTCGTGGGTCTTTAAAAAGTTTGAGAACCGCTGCTTTAGACAATTTTAGACAATGGCGTTCAAACTAAAAGAACTTAATAAAATTTGGAAAAAAAAGAAAAATTAAGTTTGTCCCATGGCCAGTTTTTGGAAGCTTTCTGTTGATCTAAATATATTAATTGTTTGAGGATCATAAAATGGGAAGAAGTTTAAGAGTTCTACATGTTAACATGGGCTCGAAGCGTGCTCTTTATATCGTAGATCCTCTTAATTACTCCTTAATACTTATTAATAATATTGCAGCCAATGAACATTGGCTGTAGTAAATGATTACAATTTAACTATATCCAACAAGTTTATTCCAACTATTAATTAACTACCCTCAATTCAATCCGCACATAATTTAGTTTTCCAAGTAATCATCTCAACTCCCGCGATGCGTGACCGCTGAATCTCTGCTAATCCCGCTCTGCCGAAACTCTATTGTTCCTCAAGGCGTCTAACCTTATCGCGCATGCTCATTATGACGTCTGCCGAACTTTCCAGAAGAATCTTTGCTTAGTCTGCAATTAATTTTCGCGCGAAACCCAGTCTAAACTCCAAAAACAACTCCCCACGCAATGATGCCTGCGATTTTCCTTTCTTGATTCCCCCCAAGGCCATCCAATTCTATTAATAACTCCTATAGCTTATGCATTCGTAGACGCGTGTAATCTGATTAACAGTGAATAATCATGGCTTTTAACGTTAGAAATTAGTTATTTTGAAGCCCCTGTCAATTTTCTCAATTAATACTTAACTAACTAACTAACTAACTAACACACACACACACACACACACACACACACACACACACACACACACATATATATATATATATATATATATATATATATATATATATATATATATATACTCTAGTTATCAGAAATTAAGGGAAAATCACAAAAAGAGGGATAACACGTTCAAAACTAAGCCAATCTGTTTAAAATTTGAATATGTTGTTAAGTAAAAGGTGTTGAACAATACTACATTATGCAAAATAGTGGTACTGCAGTCGGAATACGTCATTTGCAAGGAGCATAAAAGTGCATGTCTCAGAGCAAGGCGGCAATTGTCGCTACGAAGCTGAAATTAGACATCTGGCATAGCCAAATTGTAACAAATGACCTCCAGGCATCATTTGACCGAAGAACTGCGATGGCGAGCTATTGGGAAACTAAAAGCAGGACAAAGTCAGACAGAAGTGACCAGATGGCTAAATGTGAGTCCGTCTGTGGTTCATAGACTATGGCAACAATTTCTAACCACGGATTCGGCATTTAGGAGGTTCAACCAAGGGCGGTCATACACTACGACGAGTACCGATGACCGATATTTGTCCTTATGTGCACGAAGGAATAGAACTGCAACTCCGCCTGCAGATCATCCCTCGCTGCAAGCTCTGGAAGATTGGTATCAACGTCAACCGTGCGTATAATGCTTCACTAACGGGGTCTATTTGCGAGGCGACCCTTCCATTTGCGTTCAGCTCACGTCACGCCATAGGCGGGAACGTTTGCAGTGGGCACGTCAATATGTCCACTGGACGCGTGATCAATGGAGGGATGTTTTCTTTACGAATGAGTCAAGGTTTAACCTCCAGGCGTATTTTGATTTGGAGAGAACCTGGAACTCGTTTTCATCCATCACACATCCGTGAAAAACATGCATACGGATCAGGCAGTGTCTGTGTTTGGGGTGGTATCTCTTTGGGTGGACGCGCAGACCTCCATGTCTTTCCCCGTGGAAATGTGAATGCTCACACCTCTAGAGGTGACATCCTTGATGCTTATGTGCGCACTTATGCCGGGGCAATAGGTGATGCTTTCGTGCTACAGGACGATAACGCGAGACCGCACAGGGCTCGCATCGTGGATGCTTATCTTGAGCAGGAAACAATTCAGCGCATGGAGTGGCCAGCTCGATCACTGGACCTGAATCCTATCGAGCATGTTTGGGACGCTTTAGGACGACGTATAGCTGCTCTCAATCCTCCTCCTATGACCCTAGACACGCTTTCAACTGCTTTGTAAATGCATTGGCTCTCACTTCCTACCGAACTCATAGACCGCATAATTGACAGCATCACACATCGCTGTAGGTGCTGTATTGCTTCTCGGGGGGATCATACGCCATATTAAAGGTACTTTTCCTATAACAAACTGACACATCCTATTTGTTCATTGTATACATATGCTAGTTTCTATAACACCATAATTGTCTGCCGATTTCTTTTTATGCTACACTGGTGAAATAAATTAAGAGAATTTGCATATTTTATCGAATTTCATGAAAAGAACTGAACTGAATGTAAAACCACTGCTTCTAGACAAAAAAATCAAATCTTGTACGTCAAATACGTAAGCGTACACGTGTGTGTAGGCGGAGCCAGTAGAGAAAGAGGCTTTATAAGCGCGCGTAAGTTAAAACGCATTTCGTTCGCTAGCACGCCTCGGTGAATTTCTTGGTGTTATTTTGCAGCAATCGGTTAATTTCAAATTGTAACAGTAAAAATGAGTAACCACCAACGTTTAGATGATAGAATGAGGTGGCGAATTGTGGGGAGGCTAGAAGCAGGCCAATCTCAAGTCCAAATTTGTAGAGAGTTCAATTTAACGCCCAGCGTTGTGTGTAACTTATGGAAACAGTTCCAGGATACCGGATCCATCGAGAGAAAGCTTGGACAAGGTCGTCCAAGAGCCACGACGGCCAGAGAAGATCGCCATTTGTCGATTATAGCGAGGCGTAACAGGAGTGCTACAGCTTCTCAGCTCTCTCGTAACTTGTATGCAGCCACAGGAACCCGTGTATCAAGGGTGACTGTTTCCAAAAGACTTCATAAGAGAGAGTTGTTTGCAAGAAGACCTGCTGTTTGCGCCCCACTCACTTCTACGAACAGGAGAATCCGTTTATCATGGTGCAGAGAGCATAGAGATTGGAATATGGATCAATGGGCGACCGTTCTCTTCACTGATGAGTCCCGGTTCAGCCTAAACACCGATTCTCACCGTACGTTCATATGGAGAGAACCAGGGACCCGCTACCTACCCTCCAATGTCCGCGATATCGACCATTATGGCGGAGGAGGTTTAATGGTCTGGGCAGGCATCATGTTGGATGGCCGCACACTTCTCCATGTCTTTGAAAGAGGCACTGTGACTGGTGTGAGGTATAGGGATGAGGTCTTGGAGCCCTATGTTCGCCTTTTCAGGGGTGCAGTTGGCCCTAAGTTCATTTTAATGGACGATAACGCGAGGCCACATAGAGCACTTCTGGTCGACGAATTTCTAGAGAGTGAGGATATTCGCCGGATGGATTGGCCAGCCATATCGCCAGACCTTAACCCTATAGAGTATGTCTGGGACGCTCTGGGGAGGGCAATTGCAACTCGCACCCCCCCCCCCCCCCGAGAACCATCCAGGGAATGAAAATAGTGTTGCTGAACGAGTGGGACCAATTGCCACAGGAAATGATAAACTGCCTTATTTCAAGTATGAAATCACGCTGCGAGACCTGTATATCTGTAAGAGGAGACCATACCCCCTATTAACCCATTTTTTGTTTATTCTGCAACCGCTGTTTCATACCTTCCGACTCCAACGAGTGTTACGCACGATCAGGCGTGTGTATTACAATTATTGAATGGTTATTTGTTTTGTATTGTATCAATGTATGTACATATCAAATTTCATTAAAATCGGTACAGTAGTTCTAGAGATAATCGACCAAGTCTGCAAATTCTCTTAATTTCTTACATCAGTGTATTTTATACCTACCTATGTGTTGTATAATGTGTATAAGTTTCATTAAATTCTACGAGTAACTTTTTGAGTAATCGCTATTTTTGTGACTTTTCCTTAATTTTTGATAACCAGTGTATATCGATTGAATTGAAAACATTTTAAAGCGATGTTTATTGGAAAGACATCTCTCACCCTATCCCTTCAGAACATTTAAACTAAAATGAACGATTCCCATTTCTTATCTAGGTCATAAAAGAGAAAAAGCAGAAAATGCTAGAAAATCGGAAGGCAGACACGAGTGAGAGCCCCTCTACTCGAAGAAGACGACGCGCTTTCTTAGAGCTACTTCTTGAGCACCATCTTGCGGATAGATCTCTGACGGAGGAAGATATCCGAGAGGAAGTCGACACATTTATGTTTGAGGTAAAACCAAAGGAAAGAATAGCTTTGTTTGCATTCAAAAACTGATATCGTGTTCAGCCCCGGGAAATCAATCTCAGGAGTAATATTAAGTACTTCAAATAGGATTGAATTATTTAAAGCATTTAATTGTTGAAGACGGAGAGCCGGAATGGTGTTCAAAAAAGCGTGTCTTTTTATTGTGGTTGAATCTTGAATCCAAAAGTCAGTTATACAATGGATAGCAATTACACGAGATTTGCTCATTAATATCGGGACAACACCTTTGATTAAAAAAATAAATAAATAAGAACTATTTGCAACAAATTCGTCTCTTTTTCAAATCACAAAAACATGCTTTAAAATCATATTCTTTTGAAAATTTCAGCTGTTTTTTTTTCCGAACATTTTTAAACTGTGATGAATTTTGCAACGTGATGAATACACTATTTAATGCTTTATCTTGAACATTTCGTGCATTTTACCGGGCGCTTTCTTGAGGTTATAGCAAAATTGGATGAATAACCGCTTCAATTTAAATTCTACCAAGACCTTCATAAATTTCGTGTTGTTTATGTTCTGTAAAAGGAGACAGTTCTCTTGCTCGATAACTTAAATTTATTTGTATAAATTTTCCTCGTTTTCTGTTTTCTGCGAGTACCCGAAATGAATGAATCTACCTCGTAAAGGTCGATAAGTTTTGATTTTCAATCGGTTGATTCTTTCTTATATTTGACAACCATTAACATATTTTATTCCTCTGTAGGGACACGACACGACAGCCATGGCCATTTGCTGGACTTTATATAATCTAGGTCTACATCCGGATGTTCAGGAAGACGTTCATAAGGAATTGGATTCAATTTTCGATACTGACGTCACCCGTCCTATCACTAGAGATGACCTCAGCGTAATGAAATATTTAGATTGTGTTTTAAAGGTATTTCTGACTTGTGATCAACAAAGTTTTATTTTCTCCAAAAATGCTCTTTATAATAGCAGCAATAATTGTCATTCTATTTCTACATTAATCGACGTATTTAAGTAAAACTAAACGAAGAATAACGTCACTTTAAGCTGAAATAATTTTACTTTTAATGCTAAATTCATTTTGTCTGATCTAGGAAACCCTCCGACTTTACCCGTCTGTGCCATTTATTGCGCGAGAGCTTAGAGAAGACATTAAAGTTTGTAAGTTTACTTTTATATCTCGTTATATACTTTCAGTTTAATAACCAGAAACATTAAATTTAACGTTCTTAGCGATCAAAGCCGTCTCACTTTCGCTGACATCTTTGAGACAGGAGTGCTGATGTAACCATCTCCCTGTGAGGCCCTGTTAACTGCCGATGCCCAGAGAAGCTCTTAGCTGACATTGTAATCTACCGGCCCTCTACTTCACGGACCGTGGAACCAAAATCACACAAATGGGAACACGTACTGACAAAAATAACTCTGAACTCCTCAGAAGTTATCCCTTTCAAAACACTCTACACTGAATGTGTCGTTTTCCCATTGGCTCGTCGGTCATCGGCAAGATCAATACCAAGCGTCGATTAAAGATCGATGTCGATCGATCCTTAAGCAACAACGAAATGCTTCATAGTCAGTCCTAAGGTGTGGTTGTTGACCCCTCTGTATTGTTCTAACGCCTAATGGGATGGATGAGGCTAAACAGTGTGAGGATGTTTTTCATAGTTCTCGGTGGGCTCCTTTGTTCTTATACCGAACCCCCATTTTAAATATGATATCGATATTTTAGGCATTTCGGCTCTTTCATCAAAGTTGGAACAATTACGTTAGGCTGATTTATTTTCCTACGACATAATACCGGTTGTTATAAATCCGGGTCGTGCAGCAAGTTTTCATGATGGATGTTGGGAAATTTGACTACCCTTCCCATAGCCCTCATCTCAGTCCAATCGATCGTCTACGATACGAACTGGAATCGTGAGTTCGATCATGGCTAGAACGACACTGAACGTTGTTATGGGAAACATTCTCACTAATAAGGGTGTAAATTTCAGTGTATAGCCTTCCCAACAGAATGGAGGCTGTCACAACACAGGCGTGACCTATGCACTTTTCATTTTTTTCCCCACCTCATGATACACAGGTATGCCCGAAGCAGCCTAGTGGTGAGCATTCGGTTCAATGAATCCCGAAAAAGCCCTCGTTTATACGGCGGGAACGGGCATGTTAAATTTGGAGGCGGTGTTAGGGGTTGGTAGAAGGGTACGAGCCCCCATCTTACCCGGAAGGCCTTAGTTGCTATGTCGGGCAATGGAGTCTCAATGGAGCCCATAGGGGTTGAGGTGGGACGATGTTGGCTCCTATACGGTGACCCCATTAAAAGAAGCAAATTCCACGATGTTCAAGGATGACAGTCGAAAGACAATGTCCATTGGAAAAAACAAAACAAAAAATTGATATACTTTGAGTCACGTACCGTGTGAACCAAGAAGGATGATGTATTTGAAATAAAAATCTCTAAATTCATCAAGCACTTTTTGTTTATTGCAGTGGACTATAGGATACCTGCCGGCAGCGTGTGCTTCATTTTCCCCCTGATGCTGCACCGGGATCCCGAATCTTTTCCAAATCCGGAAAAGTTTGAGCCCGAGCGATTTTTTCCAGAAAACTGCAGCGGTAGACATCCCTATGCTTACGTGCCTTTTTCTGCGGGACCGAGAAATTGTATAGGTAAGTAAGCCATTCAGCTGGAAGCGGTGTAAAGTGTTCCCTTACGATAGCGAAAATGCTCAATGAATTTTTGTGGTTTTCTCTACCATTGTTACAATTAACAGAAGACACATCCCCCCCCCCAAAAAAAATGCTTTCATTTGTTTTCTGAATGATAGTATTTTGTTGGAACAGGTAGATGTGCTACTAATGCTCCCAGGCTGGGTCAATTCTAACCAGGTACGCTGAAGGCGAACAGATGTTTAGCTTTCAACTATTGAGCACCACGAGGCCAACTTTTTGCCATCCCCCCACCGGGGGCGACAGCGTGTTTTAATGTGTATTACACTCGAATGTGCAATAAACATAAGAGTGTATTTGAACGTAATGTAACGGAATCTGGAGTTGGAGATTAGGGTAAGAAAACTGGCGGATTATTGAAACGTTGAAATTGAAGAATTGCCTTAGAATCCGGAGCATCCTGTTAAACATATCATAGTTATATAGTTATAATACGCTAAAATCTTTCAGAAGCAGGTGTTCAGTGGTGCCTCTTAAGAATCTAAGCTGTATAGTTATTTACTGAGAATAATTGAAAAGAAGCTAAAAATGACAGTACCGACTTTTGCAGCTTGCATTACGAACCGATTATGACCTACTCACATCGACTCAAACTACAAGAAATGTAATCTAGAGAACCGATTATATAGCTGTGAAATATTGTATGTTGAAATGCTGCTGGCGGTTGACGTGACAACCGTAAAGTTACAATCTGCCGAGGGGTAGCAGAGAAAGCAAAGTAAGAGCCAAGTTACGTTATTCCGATTGGCAACAGAGAAAAATAGACTATAGTGAGAAAACAAAAAATTGAGTGTTGTTTCTTTTCTTTGTGTTTGTTTTTAATAAAATTATTTTAATAAATAATAAAATTCTCGAGCCCTTTGAATCGATATAATTTAGAACTGTTGCCAGAAAAGGCACAGTCACCAGAGCGAAGCTTTTTATTAGCCAGAGCAGTTTCCGTGCACGCGAAAAAATTTTAATAGTCTGTTTTTACTATGAAGGAAGTAATCCTTTAACAATGCTTTAAGAGGGAAATGTAAGCTAAAATTTAATATCCTTTAAATCCATTGGTAAAGCACCAGGAATGCTTGTCTGCCGTACTTTCTGCGGCAGGAGTCCGACGGTAATGTAATTTAATGATGGTTAAAATGAACTGCCTTCGCAATCCAAATTGCTAGTCGTGGTATTTTTGAACTCGCGCATCGAACAGTTTCCCAACGAACCTGACACTTCGCTGCTATCATTCGCTTAAGGTGATTGAAATTCCATTAATGGCATGATTGTTGAAATTCAGCGTATACATTTTCAATACTTATTTTGCGTCATTTCATTATCTTTTCTTTCTTTACAGGTCAAAAGTTTGCTGTGATGGAAGAAAAAGCAATCGTAGCCAACATACTCAGAAATTTCAGAGTTGTATCTTTGGATCACAGGGACAAAGTGAACGTGATACCGGACCTCATCATCCGCAACGTAGAACCTCTGCGCATGCGTTTCATTGCAAGGCGCTGACGCCGGAATGGCGCTGGAATCGCCAAAACTACGAGCCAAAGAGAATTTATTGCAACAATTTTAGTTTATCCTGTAACAGTATTTCGACAGCCGAGTTTAAAACTGCTCGTGGAAGCAACCAATATCGGAAAGATACAGCGACACGAAATTCCCAGTTTCGATGTCAATTGTTCACCGCCGAATCTTTCGCCCCGATCTCAGTCCTATCGAACTAGGAGCACTCTCTGGCAGAAGATTGGGTCGAGGAATGTAGACGACACATACCAGAAATGGGTCGAGGCTGCATCCGGCAGTGGGCCAACAGAGCACTGATTTTTAAAAAATAAATGCACCTTTTCTCATTCGACCATGTATTCGATTACTTTTGGTAATATGAAGAGTACATGAGGACATCACACAAAAAATTAAATGCCATGCGTTATGGCAAATATAAATAAGATTTTTGCAGCCGCAGGGAGGCCGAAAATGCGATCTCGGCGTCTCCGCCACCCTCCATGAAGGATTCGCATAGAATTTCGGTCCTGCACCCTCAGAATGTAATTTCGAGACAAATTTTGCTGTGCGTATCCTTCCAGGAATACGATTCGTATTAAGAAAATATAAGAATGGTCGCTCTTGCTCAGTATTTTGTATACAGAGCCGAAATATTGTTTTTGGCGAGTACGGAGTCTATGCTTTTGCCATAATTCTGGGGCCTGCAACATCTTGGTTTTACATTAGGAAGAACTTTCGCTGTACGTACCTCTAGAGGGGAACAGGACGTTCAAGAAAACATCCAAATTTGTACCTAAAGTATATCCTGGGAACGCAGGCCCGAAATATTCGGAGGGTATAGTGGAGACACCGATATCGCATTTTGGGATCCCCAGCGGCTGCAAATTCAGCTAGGCACAGACTAGAGCAGGGGTCGGCAAGTAATTTTAAGTGGGGTCCGGATACTATTGAACATTTTTATCAAGATCCAGAAAAAAAACTCATGTTTTAAATTTTTATTTTGACTCATTTAAGTAATTATATAAAACACAACAGGTAGGTATTCTTAAAAATTAATGCGAGAAATTACACTTGCGGTCTTAAGCCAATTTTTTATAGTTTGGTTCACGCGGGAAAAAGCTAATGCGAAGAGTGTCTTCAAGGTGGGCGTCCGTTAATCTCGAAAACGATATTTGTTCTTTAAAAAATTCATTTTTGAGAAAGATGATTCACGTACATATGTGGAGCCAAACATAACAACCAGGTTGATAGC
This sequence comes from Dolomedes plantarius, assembly GCA_907164885.2. Taxonomy (NCBI): domain Eukaryota; kingdom Metazoa; phylum Arthropoda; class Arachnida; order Araneae; family Dolomedidae; genus Dolomedes; species Dolomedes plantarius. Next base: position 182,151,319 of record OU015498.1, on the reverse strand, counting down.
TAGTTTTTTGCAATTTTCATACTTTTCTGAAACATGTTTACCCAAAAATTCTTCAGTGGATGCAGTTTTATACATTTGCAAGGAAATGTCTTCTTGCAAGTAAATTATCTCCATTTGAAATAAAGGCTTTGAAAGACTGAACAACTTCGCAGCCACGTTAGTTCATTCTGCCGCTGCAGCAACTTCATAAGGCGATTTAAGGAATTGAGACAGCTTCCCTATCTCTGCAAAGTCTTGCAGCAAATTCCTTCCCAAGATCTGATATAAACCTTAAAAATACTGCAATGTCTTCTTCAGAGTTCTTTTTATATTTAAGAATTGTTGGGAAATGAATAAATCCTTGACTTGCAATATCTTTTTCAAAGATATCCAGCTTGCGACGGAAAGCAGACACTTTGTATCAGATCACATATTAATTTTCCTTTTCCTTTAACTCGGTGTTGAGCACATTTAAATATTTCAGGATGTCTCTCAGGAAAGCCACAGCTAGTATATTGCGCTCGTCTGATATGAACTCCAAGTGATTCCTTGCTTCCTGCGTATCCAAGTTTTGCAGGGTTACTTGTTCTTTTATTTGCCAGAAACGTTCAATAACTTGACCTTTACTTAGCCAACAAACATTGTTGTGTTGCAGTAAGTCAGAATACGCCGAATCACATCCAGAAAGAAACTCCTTGAACTGTCGGTGCTGAAGAGCAGCACGAGACCTCATAAAATTGATCAACTTGACCAAGCTGTTCATTACTTCTTTCAGAGTAGCACTAAGTTTTCCTCAAAGGACTGTCTGGTGAATTATGCACTTATAAGATATTAGGCCTGCATTCTTATCCCTGATTCTCTTTACTAATCCTTTTTCTTTGCCAATCATCGCCGGGGCCCCGGCACTTGAAAGGGACACCATTTTATCATAACTAATATTTGATTTTGTTATGAATTCATCAAAAGTCTTGAATAAATCTCCGCGAGTCTTACCTTTAAACGGCAATATTGCTAGCAATTCTTCCCTGAACGCTTTACTTTCAATGTCAAAAAATCTCACGAAAATAGAAATTTGTTCATCAACAATGTCACATGATTCATCAAGTGCTATGGCATAGAAAGGTGCCTTCTGCAGAAGTCCGAGCAAACTACTTTTGTTGTCAGCAGCTAAAATTTCGGTTCTTTTTTTATTACTTCTTGCCGACAATGGAATACCTTGAATTGCGGCGACAATATCCTTTTTCTCTTCTAAAAGTGCCCTGGCCACTTCCAATATGCATTCTTTTACTATCTCAGTCTGAAAATGGCTTCTGGTGTTTATTAAGAGTCCAGCAAAGACGCAATGCTACTTCTGCGGATTTTTCTTGCTCATGCAGCGAACTAGTAAGACCGTGCTTTTTTTGTAAGAAGTTAAGAGATGCTTGGAGATTTTCTTTACGAACTTCACTGCCAAGAGGAAAGTTTTTGTGGAACTGCTGATGAGTTGTTTCGTAGTGTCGCTTTAAAATGGCCCTTTTAACAATAGCGACAGTTTTGTTGCATATGAGGCAAACTGGAACCGGTTTAGGCCTATCAGGCAGCGTAAAACAATATTGTTCAGTCCACTCAGTCAGAATCTTCCTATTTTCACTTTTTAGGATCAATATTGATGTAGGTACGAAACGTTTTAGTACACGACAAATTACAACACAAATGAACGAATGCTCCACGAGATCGCAACGCAACTACCTAATAACTGACGACGTGTCGAAACATGCAGGCCAGTACGCTCCCTCCCGCCCGCACCTTCGCACTCTCTTGTGCTACACAGCACAGCACAGCACAGCATAGCAACATCTATGTATCTACCTACTAAAACTAATTATATAAAAATATTAAATTGAATAAGTAAGTACGTTATTTAACTATTTTTGGCGGTCCAAGTTTCGACCTTCCGCGGTCCGCCTGTTGCCGACTGCTGGACTAGAGTATAGACATTTTCTTAAACGTCTCGTACCCCTCTAGAGGTACGTACAGTGAAATTTCTTCCGAATGTAAAACTCAGATGGCGCTGGCCCCGAAATTATAGTAAAAGTATTGGCTCCGTTCCCACCGAAAACATTTTTTCGGATCTGTATATACAAAATACGGAGCAGGTGCCACTATTCTAAAATTTCCTTAAATGATTCGTAGTTCTGCAGATATACACACATCTAGGGCAGCGTTTCTCAATCTTTTTTGGCCTTGGATCCGCGGTTGAGTCGCGAATCATTGTTCTAGGGCAGTGCTCCCCAACCTTTTTATCGCCGCGGACCGGTCAACGTTTGATAATTTTACCGCGGCCCGCTGAGGCGGGGGGGGGGGGGGGGAACGTTGATTGTTTATATTTTAGATTGTTTTGATTTAATAATTTTAATTTAACTGTATTTAAACATGCCTTCAAAATAAAATACAGTTACACCCAAAAAAAAAAAAAAAATGAATATAAAGTGATTTAACATTTTAACTCATTAGAACGCTAAATCAATGAGAACTCTGAGCTTGTTTCTTTGCAACGAGACAGTTCCATCTCGGGTTAATAGGAGACAATGACACCCGACGTGTGTTGCTTATGTCCAGTTTATTCCGTTGTTTTGCTTTCGTTGCTGCTGTCACTGTAGAAAACCCCGCTTCACACAGATAGGTTGTCGGAAATGGCAATAGGGACTTAAGTGTTGTGGTGGCAATTTCAGGGTATTCCGCCATGACTTTAATCCAGAACACCGGCAGAGTTGTTGTCTTGAACGTAGTTTTAAGGCCGTCGTCATTTCCTATCTCCAGCAGTTGATCATCTTGCACAGACATGCTAGATTCGCCTGATTTGTTGACAAATGGGTCGCGGATCCATTCCTTACCAGTTCATGGGACTTTTGTGGTTAGGAAGTTTATATAATTGATGCATATATTTAAATATTTTATGTATATATTATATAATATATACATATATTTAGATCCCTCACCTAACATACTCAGACCTGCCACACTCAGTAAGAGCAAAATCCTGCAATATTCTACCGTGCATAAAATAATCGACGTAACGACATAACACAAAACAGTATAGTGAAAAAATCATAAAAGAATTATAATGTATACTTACTTAGAGTTTATAGGATCTCTTTAATTATGTTACATAGTTCAAAATATTTCCTTACTGTTCAGCACATCTTGAAATTATAATATTAAACAAAAGTTATATATTTGGAATTTGTAATCATACATTTTAGTGTACATCATATTTACACTAGCAGGGACCCCAGCAGTCTATATTTCTATTTCTTTATGTTTGTTTTAATTAATTGCAGAAAATCTTGGAATTTTTGTAGCATTTACTGTAGCTGATTTTGCTCTTATTAAAAATTCATTGTCAAATTGTTCTTCATAACAGTGTCCTTTGTGGGTTAAATTTGCATATTAGCAAATTTTCTAAGGTTTCCCTTGACATAGATGACCTGAGTAGATATTTTTGTTATGTAACAAAAAATCCGGTAATAATAGTGTCCATTCCGGAAACCCGGAAGATGCATTAAAAATCCGGCATCGCCGGGGTAAATCCGGAAAGTTGGCAGGTCTGCATACTGAAAAGAAAATCGAACCGAAAGAGAAAAACCATGGGAAACAATTTGGAAAGGCATTTTTATTGAAATATTGTTTACACCACACTTGAGGAATGCTGTTGCTCTGTTCCCACGTGTGTCGACTCAGACCTAGCTTTCAAAACGTCTCAGGTATCCAAAAATGTATACAGGTCCATAAATGCCATCATCAATAAATGGAATGGCCAGCATCGATGAATATCACTGGTGCATGGAAATTTTTATGAAATGCAGAGGATGACGGATGTCTTCATCACAAGGAATATTTATAAACTCTTTAAATATATTCGGCTAACCAGCGGAAACCCTCCCCGTAGCCTTGTTTCTTCAGAACACTGCACATGAACAATTCGAGAGGACGGCCCGGCAATTCTGACCTGGGAATCTTGCTCTGAAAAGGAAAACACATTTTGTAAAATTATGACAACAACCTGTCACCAACTATAGTACAGCTCAATCCTGTCATAATGCTTCGTTCAAAATTCTCCTAATAGATGTCATAACTTTAAAATTTTTAGAACCACCTTTCAATGACAGTCGGCACCAAACCATTTCTTAAATTATCTTAACTGAAACCTATTTTCTGATTAAATAATAATTCATCACACAGCATGAAAAATCATCTTCAATGTAACTTAAAGAAATCTCAATAAAATGAATCTTAGTGAACAGTTGAAAAGTAACGATAAACTAGTTGGTACCCGTCAAAACATGACGGCTAGGTAGTAAATAAATGTACTAATACTCAAATTATACTCAACACATCATTGCCAAATGTTGAAAATCATAATAATGCACAGAAACCAATTAATGTGTTTAAGCGGCCTCGTGCTTAGAGAGTATCTAAAGCCAAATTTTAAAATGTCACTGAGCATACGCAGAAATATTTTTTTTTTTTAAAATTGTAAATTATCACTAATTAAACGGCGCAAAATAAACAATTTCCATGACGTTTAATCTTATATTTCACAAACATAATTATCATAAAAATAAAAATGGCAGAGAGACATTTAGAGAGAATCCTCGGAATAAATGTGTTAATCATTTAAACATGCCACTGAGCATGTGCAGAAATCAATTTTTAATTGTAAATTATTGCCAATTAATAGAAATTGCGGTTACAAAAACCAAATTTGACAAATCTACAGATTACAATCTTTCGTTTAAGATCAAAATGAAGTAAATTGATGCAGTAGTCTTCTCTCACGGACTGCCCAAAAAGTTGGCTTAGCAACTTAAATATATAGATGTTGCCTGTCACACAAAATTATAGCACTTTGGTACATTCAACAAATTTAAACACTACCTGATGGCTCAAACAGCAGTCATAAAAAGTTCCCAACACAACATTAAAAATTTTTGCCAATGAAGTTTGTAAAATGCAGGTTTAATCAACACTGTATAACTTCTTAAAATAGAGGGAAAATATTTAATCAAAATGTCCTTCACTTTGACACAATTATTTGTAGTTAATTCTATCCCGACTAATAATCAAATTTATCATTATTTTTGTATAACAAATTAATGCTACTGGGGTAAGAAAAAAAAATTTTTTTGTTATCCTATTCATAAAGTTTCTCCTCACAGTAAATTTTGGTTTATATGAATGGTCCATTTGGATGGAAAAATTCCAAAGAGCTATCAGGTAAATTTTAAATAAATATCAGATAAATTTTGCTCTTAATTGCCTTGATTTTCTCTGACTTCAGAAGAACGTGTGAATCATTTGGCAGAGATACTCAAACTTTGTGTTAGCATAATGTTTTCCTTTTCATAATCTAAATATATCTATTTGAAAAAATTTTTAGGCTATGAAATTGAGCAATCCAAATACTGAAACAATAAAGATGTTATGCGAAAAAATTATTTCTCATTCCCGATTTAATATGTCAGGTAAATTACTAATTTTACCTACCCCTTTTAAACTTTCTGTAATTTTTATGTTTACATTTGAGCTAAAATTGATCCGTGAGAAAATAGACAGCTTGCAGTTTTAAAGAGTACAGGAGATACTTCAATATTTGCTGATCTAAGGAAGGGTCTATTTTACCTTTCCGGTGGTCTGTCCGTAGAGGTTGAAGTAAGCTCTGAGGTCATCTTCGCTGGCTGCTCCAGGCTTGTCTATCTTGTTGCCCAATATAAGGACAGGACAGTTGGATAGCTGTTCATCCGTCAGGAGGCTCTGCAAGGGGAAAAATAGGAATTACCAAACACATCTCATGTACTCTACACACAAATGATCCAAAGACATACCTAATCAACACAAACAGCCACAGGTATATATTCTTGATATATACACGGTGGCCCAAAAGTCACTACCCCATTCTAATTCTAGAATATAACAACCATCTTACACTTCATAAAAAAAAAAATATTTTGTTTCAGATTATCCTGTAATCCCTGGAAAATCATAATGGAGAAATTCAAGACAGGGCAATGAGTAAAAGTAATCAGATTTTGTATAGAAAATAAATGATCCATTGTGCTAAGCCATTTATTATTTTGGGTTCAGAAAACCACCATGTAAACAAGTGATACTGAGCTTATTCCGTTGGTTTCAAATACAGAGGGCTGTGAAAGATTGAGTATACCATAACGAACCTCAAACCATCCAGTAAATCAAGACCAACATCCCTGAAGAAATTGAAGGTATAAGCCATGAAACATTACGTGATGGAGCAATCTTTAGAAAGAGCCCACCATTAAAGAAAACAAATTGGTATCTATTTGAAGAATGTCATTTACAAAACTAGTTTAAAATGATTTCCATGAATTGCATTGATTGATTTTAAAATAATAAATGTGAACCTTTTACTAAATAAAAGATTTTATTTTTAAATGATCTTATGACTTTCGGGCTACCCTGTATATTCTAAGGTGGAATTTAATCCTCACAGATCTAGACCAGCAATAAACATGCCTGAGCATTAAATTAAGTATGTATATACAGTAGAATCTCCATCTATCGTTTTTCAAGGGACCGATTGAAATGAACGATAAATGTGGAAACTTAAAGCAATATGATCGTTGGGACTGGATAAAATGAACGAAACATACGGAAAAACGATGGATCCGTAAACGATCGATCGAGATTCCACTGTATATATATATATAGTGAAACTTCTCTAGCCGGCCACTCTGCAAAACAGCCACTTTTATTTGAAACTATGAATGGCCACCATAGACAAGTTTGTGTGTGTGTATATATATATATATATATATATATATATATATCCAATTCTCATTTTGCATGGGGGATACGTTCCAGAGACTACCGTGAAAAAAAGGGAAGGGGGGGGGGGGGGCGGAACTGTGAAATAAGAAAAAAAATTGTGTAAAAACAGATGCACTGAATGTATAAAAATTGGAGATAGATTCCATCCAAACATACTTAATAAGAAAATGTTAATTTTCAAATAAAATTAGGATTGGATGGATTGAATTGGGATAAATATGTAAGAACCAATCCAAAATTTCATTTTTCTAATGTTTATATGGGCTATTTTTTAAATTGAAAAAGTGCAGCATCACAAATAATTAAAAATAAATTGAATTTATTTTTTATTAATCTATATATTTAAAACAGTTCCGTAACTGACTGACAAATAACGAACAGACCAAAGCACTAGACCTAAAGGGCTGAAATTTTGCATGGCAATTCTTCTTATAGAGTAGGGGTGCACTTAAGATTTTTGAAAAATTCTTCTTAGATTTTTAAAAATTAAATATTAAGCTATATTTGTAACTTTTTTTCAAGTTTGCATTTAAAATAATAATCTGAGGGTTATAAAATTTATATCATGAGAAAGATCATAAAAATTCCTTTAAAATGAAATCTTTTCCTCTATTTTCTGATTTTGGTGAATTTTTAGAATTTAATTTATTAAATGCTGATCACGTGGTTTCTCTTCTTTTTGTGATACTTTAAACTAATTTTGCATCACATGCATAGCATCAAAATAAAATGACAAAAAAATATTGAAATATGGTAAAAGAAAATTTTTACCACTAGACTAATTGAGATGGAAGTTTAAGAATTTAATTCAAAATTGTATGTTTTATGGGTATTAAACATACAAATTAATTGCATACATTGACCGTTGTATTTAATTTGAATATTTTCATCTACATTACTTTGTCTATAAAAATATCACTTATGATTTTTTTATAAATATATTTTTGTTTTTTGGCATTAAATGTATACCTTGACCATTGTATTTAATTTAAATGTATTCTGTAGCGAAGCACGGGTATTCAGCTAGTATATACATATGCATAACAATCATTCAGTCATTCAGTGTCACTACTAAAGAATAAACATGCCCGTTTCCAGTTGTTTTCCAGTGGTGAAAAATCCCTCTTGTCACAGGAAATATTGAATGGCCATATATCTACAAGCATATCTTGTATAAAATGAACATTTTGTGTTTCTTTTGTTTCACTGGTTTAGATACAAATTTGGTTATCAGACACTAAGATTTTATTTTCGTTAGTTCTTTATATGATTCTTCCTAACATGACAATTTTTTTAATCACGTTGGAACTGTACAGCTTGTTCGGCATTGAAATCAATTATAAGACAATGATTTTCAAGTTTATTGGCTAGTTGGCAGCCTTCTAGAATTGTAATTGTAGATAGTGGAACCACTCCATCATCACTACTATAAACTAATGTGGAAACATCTAAATTCTCTAAAATACTCTCTAATTACATTGTACTCAATATTTTTAAATTCATTTTAGAATTTTAAACCATGTAAAAGTAAAAGAAAAACAGTGTAAAAAATAATTGGTTCTTTTCTTGGACTGTTTTATTTCAAAACTGTGTGAAAAGAGAATCGTGTGTATATATAATATATTTATATTTATTATTTAAATATATACATACACACGTGTTTTACCCCCATTTCCATCACAAAATGTGAACTAATGCTATTAGCAAAAACACTCGAAAATAAGCTATACCTCATATACTTTATACAGAACCTATTAAATTAAAATCAAAAGAAGCACCTAATCAATACAAACAGATTCTTCAGATATATACCCTACACAGACATTGGGGAATCTGGTGACCTTACTATTCCCTAGACTACTTACAAAATAGTCCTATTCACTAAATGTACATAAAACAGTCATACAACACCTGAAGTTGTTCAAGATAAATTTTTTTATTCTTCATTTTTAAATGTATCACCTTACACATACAGTTAGATATTCTACAACTGACAATAGATATGGATTTTTCCCTCAAATCACTCTCCATTCCGATTATTACGTGGGCAGTTTTGAGTGACCCTATGAAAACAAAAAATACCCGAACGGTGTGAGGTCTAAGGCAGGTGGTTCCATAGATGGCGACATTAAGGACCCCCTAAGCTGAGTCCTTTGGTAAGTACTGAATGTACATACCAACCTTCCGTCACAAACGTTTTATCACTTGAATGATTAAAACATTCTGATTCTCTTTGCACTTAAAACTAATTGCCACTCTTTTTTTAAAAAAAGATTCTTACAAAGGAGATAACTCGATTTTGTGTGGCTGCATGTATATAATGATTACATATAAAAAGTGTAATACAGTCACAAATCAAGTTTTCTGATGTGTTAAAAGATTCCACAAATTGACTCATATCTTTCCGAGAAACCAACAAATTACTCTAAAAACATTAAGATATTAAAAAAAAAAAAAAAAAAAAAAAAAAAAAAAAAAAAAAAAAAAAACCCAATAAAATGAAAGATACAAATCTCTCAATATATTATAAATAGTGCGACTGATCATTTTCCCACAAGTGCCATTTATTTAATCTAGTCTCAATCATAATTCTTTTTATGTTCCCACATTTATCATTGAATGCAATGGGTCCCTTTAAAAAAGATAGAGGTTTCACTGTGTGTGTGTGTGTGTGTATGCATGTTTATATATATATATACACACACATACATATACATATATATATATATATATATATATATATATATATATATATATATATATATACATCATATTTTCCTGTATATAATCCACAGATTATGCGTTGAAAAAGTTCCAAATTTTGTTGCGTATTATACGCTGCCACGGATAATCTGATAAAAAAACATTCTCCATCAGAAAAGCTTAGAATAAAGTTTTGAAAGAAATGCTGTTTATGTTATATAAAATAAATAACAGATGGTGCTGAAAGCTTTTACAACTCGGCTGACGTATTTCAGCTATAATCAGTTTTGTACTATTACGTTCAAGAACGAATTTGGTTCCTCGGAAGGATATTACAGTTGCTAGTCACTAGCGTCATTTTGCACTCTGTCTTGACCTGAGATGTTTCGTCCTGAAAATATTCAAGTGTTCATATATCGTCATGTTGAAGCGAAAGTGTGTAAGTTACACGGCAGATTACCGAAGCAGGAAATCGGGAAATTGCAAGATTGTTTAACACTGACGAATCAAATATTCGATTGTGGAAAAAAAATGAAAAAAAGACCAATTTTGAAAAATGCGACCGATGTAAAAAGCTAATCGCCATGGAAAACCTCACTGGCCAGAATTAGATGATGAATTAAATAAATGATTTTGAAAGAGAGATAAAATGGGAAAGCTGTCTTTACAACAAATATAAGGATGAAAGCTCAACTTACTGCACGAGAAATGAATATTGGAAACTTCTCTGGTGGACCCATGTGGTGCTACCGGTTTATGAAAAGAAACAATTTAGCTGTTCATAGTCGATCAACGGTCAGCCAGAAATTACTTGATGACTGGGAAAAAAAATCAGATGACTTCGTGACATTTCGTAAAAAAATTATTCTCGAAAATAATTTTACAGTGGATTTGATTTTTGACATGGACAAAGTTCCATTATCATTTGATATACCACCTACCAGGACCGTCGATGTTCAGGGAACAAGCAGTATTCCTATGAATACTACAGGAATTGAAAGAACTTCATTTATGGTAGTTTTATGCTGTGCTAAAACTACCATATAGTACCAAATGGTTTGAAATTTCCGCCAATGCTAATATTTAAGAGAAAAACGCTCCAAAGAGAAAAATTTTCTAAAGGTGCTGAAATTCGTGTAAACAAGAAAGGCTGGATGAATGAAGAAATCATGATGTTATAGCCGTAGAGCATCAGGCGAAAACAAAAAAATTCATTTTTTCATCCTAAAGTTTTTCTAATTATGGCCTCGATGAAAGAACATCTCAGTGAGAATGTTAAAATTGCCCTGAAGTTCGCATCTGCAAAAACTGCAATAATACCTGGAGGACTGAGAAAGAAATTACAGCCTTTAAACGTCGGAATTAACAGATCATTTAAATAGAAAGTTAGGAAATTATGGGAACAATGGATGTCCGATGAAGAAAAGAATTTTACAAAAACAAGAAAATTGAAGCATGCATCGTATGAAAATGTCTCCAACTGGATTTTGAAAGCTTGAAATCATGTCTCGGAAACTATGATTAAAAATGCATTTTGAAAATGCAATATTGTTTATGAAAATGACTAACAATGAAGACTCGTTATCTAGTGACTCGGATAATATGTTAAGTGAAGATGCAATGAATTTATTCATTTCCGAATCTGATGAATCAGACTTTGAAGGTTTTTAATTATTATTAATAAATTTAGTGATAATTCAAGGTAGTATGTTCTTTTATATTTTGAAAATTTCAAAATCCGCAGTTGTCGAGGGGGGGGGGGGATGGTATTTAAAATAAATAAAATACACCATGCGATTGATCATGGGTTAAAATTTTCTAATTTGACAATATTAAAGATCAAATGATGCTATGAAAGCAGTTAAGGTTCATGCAAAAATTATCAATCACCTTTAAGAAAATTATTTAATCTAGAAAATTATTGTTTACAATATTTTAAATTAAAAGGGGGGGGAAATTGCTGTGAATTATGCAACTCTTTTTTTTTTACTCGAAAAAAAAAAAAGGCTTTGCGGATAATACGGCACTGCGGATTTTATACAGGAAAATACAGAGTATATATATATATATATATATATATATATATATATATATGAAGCCCAATACTGTTAGCCATTTTTTTAAAAATCGGCATTTTGCATTGTTCCCATGCAAATTCATTGTATGCTAATTTTAATTGATAGTGAAAATCGTCATATGACGTGAAACCAGTGAGGATCGTCATTAATTTTGGCATCACGGACCACGTGCCGTGGGCGTGTCCTTGTTCTTTTTTGTATTATATATATATATGAGCACACTGTTGTAACAGTGATATACCACCTTCCACTGGTATTTGTTTTACGATTTTTGTATCTTATGTTTTATTTAAATAAATGAAGTTATTTTTACCTTAACCTTTTTTTACTGGCTGCTTTCTAAATTGCTCACGCTCATACCTACGATAACAAGTTACATTTTTCAATACTCTGCTGTCAAGGGTTATGGGCCCAGCTAGCTGTAACCCATTTTTTTTAATGGCACTTTTAAGAGCAAGTAGTAGTCAGTTTTTTACGTTGCCTTTGATGGAAGAACGACGCAATGAAGAATGCCTACCACCATTGAAGTTTTATTAATGTTCAAAGAAGCTGATCAAATGATGTTAACGCTTTTCATCTTCTTTGTATTAAATGACAAGTTTCTGGACTTTGTAAGGCAAGACTGTTTTTGTTTGTTCTTCATCAGAATGGAAGTTTCAAACCAAATATTACCTCTGACCAAGGACGATTGGGCGACATGGTTGCAAGATATAAAAGCCGTTTTATTACATTACTAGCCGGGCTTCGCCTAGCTACGCTAAATCCATCCGTGTAACATATTTATGTACTTCGGGCCCCACAAAAGAAAAAAAAAAACCTACAAATGTATTAAATTCAAGTGAACAAATTCGTTTCAATTTTCATTCCCGTCGCTGCCGACAGATGGCAGCACCACTGCACCAAATGATTTGGTTTCTCAACAGTGAGTGATTTTAGAATGAAAATATCTCTAAAACTATTGAATTAACAGAATAAGTGTATGCAGAAAAAATTATCAGTTTCCGAAGCTCTTTCCAAATATGTAACATTTATGTACTTTCATGAGAAAAATAATACACCGATTTTCCTGTATATTTGTCGGCCATTTTATTTCGAGGAGTGGCCCGCCCGGATGAGTTACGGTTACGTGATCCGACATCCACTTGTCCCTTTATTAGTATAGATAATTGCTTATCCTTTATTGATGGCAAAGAACCTGAATTTAAGGAAGAGGGTTCAAAACATAAACAAATAATTGAATATCAGGCTAGAAAAAACAAAGCATTTTCATTAATATACCTTAGTATTTCACCAGAATATCGAACCTTAATTGCTAACACCTAAAATGCGAAAGAAGCTTTTAAAATTTTGGAAGATTACTTTCAACCTAAAACCTGGGCGAATTTCTAGCATTATCTGACGAATTTATGAGAATGAAACTGGAAGCCGGCGAATCAATCAGAATTTTTTGTGCTAGAGTTCATGACTGTTTGAGAAGAATTGAAGATAGTGGGAAAAAGATTGATTCCGAATTGCAAGCAATACAACTTATACGGTTTTTACCCCCAGAATTTAATAGCATAGTTCAATCCACTTATAGATGGCCTGATAAAGATTTTACTTTTGACAAAGTTGCAGCTGAACTAATATTGGAAGAAAATCGATTGACACATGCGTGCAAGGATAGCGAACATACTTTAGCATTTTCAATGCCTAACATGGCTATACAGAAAGTCGGTATGGGTATTAAACCTAAAAAGTTAAAACTGCAGGTTAAATGTTTCAAATGCGACAAATTAAGCTATCAGAGCCCAGAGTGTAAATTTAAAACGTTTAAAAAGAATGCAAATTTGGAAATAAAAGGTTCAAATGGTGCTTAACTTTTATTGAACAAAGGCAAACAAATAGATGACTTATCAATATGCTTAGATTCCAAAGCTACCCACCATTTTTGCAATAGGAAATTAATATGGGATTATAAAGAATCCAAAAGTTTAAATATGCGAGTTGCAGTAGGTGGGGTGTTGAGTAAAATTGAAGGCAAAGGTAACCTTAAATTTAGTACCGTAGAAAACGGAACTGTAACAGAGTATGTTGTTAGAAAAGTTCATTATTTGCCCAATCTTCGTAATTTGTTATCCATTTCTAATATTGAAAAATTGGGACTAGTTTTGTGGGAAAATCTGGATCCATTAAGTTGTATAATAAATTAAACCAATTATACTTAATAGCAGAACGCATGGATAACTTATACCTTTTTAGGCCCAACCATCACTTCCCAGAATCAAATGCTGATGAAATCTTTTCAGAATTGGAGGGTAAAGCATTCAAAATGATAAAATAAACGAGAAAAATAATCTAACTTCCAACACTAAATTATGGCACAGAAGGTATTCTCATAAATACGGAATATATAGTAAAAACTAGTAAAAGTAATAATGTGAAGGGACTACCTAAATTTAAAATGCATTCTGTGTAAGTTAGCCAAAACTAGAAGTGTTTCGTACAAACCAATTGAAAGTATAAGATCAAAAAAACCTCTTGAATTATTACATACTGACGTTTGTGACCCTATGCCAGTAGATTCCAGAGAAAATCATAGGTATTTTATTACGTTTATAAATGACTATTCCAGGCGGTTGGTCACCTTTCCCCTTAAAAATAAGTTTGATGTTTTTAGCGCTTTTACACGTTATCAAAAAAGGGAGGAAAGATTTACGGGACAAAAAATCTTGAATATCAGAACTGACAATGGAATGGAATATTGTAGTAAAGAGTTCATCAAATGTTTAAATAATCAAGGGATTAAAGCCGAGCGTACGAATGTGTTCACCCCCAACAAAACAGTGTTGCCGAAAGATTCAATTTAATGGCTATAAATGGAATAACCTCTATGCTTCAAGATAGTAAATTAAATAATAAATTTTGGAATGAAGCACTACTTTGCTTTACTTATAACTAGAACAGAGTGTCATAAAAACTAAACTAATGTGCCATTTCAACTTTTTTGTAAAAAAAAAAACTGTCAGTAAACCATCTTTGCATTTTTGGCTGCGAAGCTTACGTAGGAATCCCAAATCCTAATAGGAAAAATCTAGATACAAAAGCAAAAATTGGCATAATGGTTGGGTATGCTCTGCATACTACAGGTTATCGAATATGGTTACCTGAAAGTGATAATGTAATTGAAACATCAAATGTAAGTTTCGATGAAGATATAATAGGTCAACAATGTGATACGAAAAATCCCGTAAAATTTGTCGTTTTCCCTGAAGACGATCCAGTAACATATTCAGAGTCTTCTGATGAAGAAAATGATACAGTGAGAAGTACAAGTCAGGAGACGGGAGGCCTTATTCCTTGTAGTGATATAAAATGGATAAGGAAGGCAAAATTATGTGCAGAAGAAACTAAACATATCTATTACGGTATTGAGGGGACAAATTTAAGATTACAATCAAATAATGACACTATAGAATAATGTAGATGTAATAATATAAAATTTGATCCTGCAATATTTAACTTCAGCCCGAAAAATCCCATTTCTGGAAAAATTTCTGACATGAACTTAAATGATCAGCTCGCGGCGAATAACATTGAAATTTTTATACCAAATTGATATAAGCAAACAATTAATTCACCCAATGTTGAAAAATGGAAAAACATGATGAATCAAGAAATAAAGGTTATAAAATCCAGAAAAGTTTGGCGGCTGGTACCACCCCACACCAAAGGAAAAATAATTGGAAACCGATGGGTATAGACTACGAAATCCAACGAAAAAGGGGAAATCGTCCATTTTAAAGCCAGGCTTGTGGCTCAAGGATTCAACCAGATAAAAGGTGAATCACCCTTTCAGCCCAGTAGTGAACTTTTCACTTATAGACTATTTTTCGTTTTGTTAGTCAGAACTTTAGGTTGGCAGTATTGCCAATTAGATATTGAGAATGCATATCTTTATGCTGATCTATCCCACAAAGTATACATGAAGCAACCCATTGGTTATATAGATGAAACCAAGAAAGATTACGTTTGTCTGCTGAACAAAGCATTATATGGTTTGCACCAAAGCGAGAGAGAATGGTTCTTAAAACTTGACGAAGTCCTTAAAAATTTAAAATATAAAAAATTATGCTGAGTAATTGTACATACATTTTTAAATCTGAAGTTTTGTTATTGATTTATGTTGATGACATTGTTATTTTTGGTAAAAATTCTGACTGCGTAGAAAATGCTATAAAATCTCTCCAATCTAACTTCGATATACGTGTACTAGGAAAAGTGAAAAAACTTCTAGGAATAGAATTTTAAGAAATAGTGGGCAAAATAGCAATTCATCAGAAATCTTATATTGAGAAGATCTGCAGTGAATATTCCAAATATAAATTTACAATGTCATCAGTTCCAATATCTAGAGGATGCATATTATCGAAACAGGACTGTCCTCAGTCATTTTCGGAAATTAAAGAAATGACCTCAATTCCATACAGAAATCTACTTGGCTGTTTATCCTACATAGCTAACAAAACAAGACCAGATATTACATATACTGTAAATCTGCTTACGCAGTTTCAAAATAATCCAGGAATGAAACACTGGAGTGCTTTATTAAAGCTCCTTGTATATTTACAATACACCAAGAACTATAAATTAAATTTGACAAGCGTTTCATCAAGAGTTGTTAGATGTTTTTCTGATGCCAATTACGCAGCAAATCACGATGACCGCGTATCTATCGGTGGATTTATTTTATACATTGATGAATTTGCAGTGTCATGGAGGTCGTATAAACAACAATGCGTCAGTCTTTCTACTATGGAAGCAGAGTACATTTCACTTACCGAAGCAGCTAAAGAGATCACATGGGTTCAGAATATCATGAATGAATGTGAAAAATTTAATTATCAAATATCTGATTTTAATTGTAGATTGATTATTGCAAAATAAATTAATTTTTCAAAATCACCAGTGAAAACTCACTGTAAGAAGCATATCGACGTGCGTTACAATTTTTTGAGGAAATTAGTTACAGAAAAACAGTTTAGTCTACATTATGTCAATACTAAAAGAAATCTAGCAGATGTTTTCACGAAGCCTCAAACAAAAGATAAACTTGCTGAATTTATTCGCCCTTCATTCATAGTGAAATGACAACTCCATGAACTTGTTTTTGCGTGAACATTTTTCTTGTTTTTTGAAGAGCTGTTATTGTATTTTACTTTTAGGGATTGAAGTTTTTCCCTTTTTTCTTTTATAAAAATATTGTATTCATATTTTTCATTGTTTATGCTGTGTATTGCACATAATATAATATCAATAATTGCGTGTGGTTTTTTTGCAGAGGAAGCCCACACTAATATATTAAAATTGTAAAAATTTAAAAATTTGCGATATACTGTCCGACCACAGAACAAAGAACCACGGCTGGCATAGTGCCAAGACGATTCTATTCACCCTGTAGGTAAGGCTGCTTAGGAAGGAGGGGGAAAAGTCTCGTATTCTCTCGACATTCTTTAGAATTGGTTACTAACTGCATTTGCTTGCTTTTTCCTCGTCTGTTATTTTGATTATTATATTAAAATTAATGGATCCTTTACCCAACACAACTTCTCGGAATAAGCCGTTCCGTAGTGATTGTAAACGTATAATACACAATGTAATTAAATTGTGTGATAAAGAAGCACTAGAAGGAAATGTTATTGTTCCACTTTCGCAATCCCTAAAGAGAGCTAGTGAAATGACCGAGATATCAATGTCCAGTGTAAAAAGAATACGCAGAGAAGCAAAGGGTAAAGAAACTCCAAAATTTGAATCTCCGAGGAAACGTCAGAAAAAAAGAACCACCGAAAACGTAGCTTTAGATAATTTTGATTCTGATGTAATTCGAAGAACAATTCATGAATTTTATGCTGTCCATAAAATAGTACCAACAATTTAATAGTATCAACAATAGCTCTCATGTTGTTTCATTAGAAAATATGTATTGGAAAAGGGATGGTGTGATTGAAGATTTGGTTGATCCTCTGCAAATAGATATTTCAGAAACGGACAGTGATTCGGATAAAGATGAATATTAGATTTTTCATTGATTTTATTTGATAGTTTTTGATACAAAAAAAATTTTTACCGATCACTGATGTATTTTTTCTGCAGCTCTTATAAATATCACAGTGAATGTAAATATACCATTTTTTAAATTAATTTTAATTTACAATAAAATGCATTTATTAAATCTAGATTTTTAATTATCATAGAAGACTGAAATTATAAATTTGTATCTCATATTCACACTTCGATTATTTATAAAATTATGAGAAAGATCTTAAATTCATTTTAAATTTTTTATTGCTAATCACAAAAGATTGAAAATTTTGAGTTGTATATCCTAATTATTTCTGCAAATTGTAAAACTGTGAATCAAATATATTATTTTTATTGCATTATATATATATTTATGTTATTACAATATATCACTTAAAAATAGAATTTTTCAAACCCTCACTTTAATATGTTTTTCGGTTTTTATTTATACATTCAATCAAAAGAAAAATTCTGAAAAAGAAAGTTGGTTGAAAACATTCTTTCGCAGTTCTTAAACAAACACACCCGAAAATATCCACTCCTATAACACTCCTATTTTTTAAATAGATTTGCTTCTTTCTTTTTATTATTTTGAAAGTATTATTCACATATTCGATCAAAAATAAAGTTTTAAAAATAACTTTAAAATTGCGGACAAAAAGCAGTCTGAAATACATTCCGTATTTCATAAACAAACACATCCAAAAATATGACGTTTTCCCCTATTTTCTAAGTAGACTAGCTTTTCTCGCGCATGCGTAACAGCCTCCAGGGACCACGCTTCCGTGGTCGGACTGTACGTGTTCGAGAAATATTTAAATCAATGTTTATAATAGGGAAAAATTGTGATCAGCACATGTTATGAGTTGTTTTTTGAATTTTTAGGAAAGTGCCTATAAATGTAATTTATATAGATAGGTTGAAGAAAATTTTGTAAATCCTAATTAATCGCTATTCTAACTGTTAAATTTTTATTATAGATTTTTCATGTTTATATATATATATATATATATATATATAATTTTCATGTTTATAATGATTAATTAGCATGGGAAGGGAGGCAATTGTTAGCCATTTTTTTTTTCAAAATCGGCATTTTGCGTTGTTCCTATGCAAATTCATCGTATGCTAATTTTCATTGATAGTCAAAATCGTTATATGACATGAAACCAATGAGGATTGTTTTGGCATCACGGTCCACGTGCCATGGGCATGACTTTGTTCTCTTTTCTAATATATATATATGAGCACACTGTTGTAACAGTGATATACCACCTTCCTCCGGTATTCATTTTACGATTTTTGTTTTGATCACGAATTGTGAATCTGTTACGTTTTATCTAAATAAATAAAGTTATTTTTACCTTAATCTTTTTTTACTGGCTGCTTTCTAAATTGCTCACGCTCATGCCTACAATAACAGGTTACATTTTTCAATACTCTGCTGTCAAATACCACTCACTGACTGGTCACTGAATCTCTGAAACCATAAGGGCTAGGAAGCTAAAATTTTACAAGGTGGTGCTTGTTAAATAAATTGGGTGGAATCCAGGACGGGTTTTCGCGTAAAGTAATTCGTAAGTATAAATTTTTATGGTGCCGAAACCCAGGAACTAGAGGAATTTAGATCGTGTTGTATGAATAGATATATGACGGATTACTATTCAGGAGTCATTTGGATTTCTATGTTCACTGCCGGACTCCAGGTAATGCTTTTGTTGTATTAGCATGAACATTTCGATTTTGGAAATTCAAAATGGAAACAATTGATAAATTGAAAACAAAACATTCTAGTATCAGAGCTGGAATAACAAAGCTCATATCAAAAATAGATGCATTGTTGCTGGCGGTAGTTGAAAGTACTGAAATTGATGTTTTACTTGAAAATAAAGATCAGTTAGAGCAGAAAGAAGTAACTTTACAAAAACTTGACTCCAAAATCGAAAGCCATAGAAATGATCCTTTAGAATTTGATAAGGAAATAAAATGTAGTGAAGAATATAAAGAAAGATTTGTATCTTTTAAATTTAAGATATGAAATCATATTAAAAAATCTAAATCTAAGGATATTGTTACTGTTTCCAAACCTACTAATAATCCAAATTTGACAGAAAATAAAACTGTCACTGCTTTGAAATTGCCTCGCCTTGAAGTTTCAAAATTTAGTTGTGATGCTAGTTTGTATCAAAATTTTTTTAATAGCTTCACCAATGCTATTGTCATGAACAGGTCATTGACAGAAAATTGAGAAGTTTACTTGTCAAAAATTCTTCTAATTGGAGAAGCACAGAACACGGTAGCAGGATTTGCCTTGACAGAAGAGAATTAAGAGTTTCGTCTTGAGCTCTCATAGGATAGTTATGAAAAAACTGAAACTGTAATAACCTGTCATATTAATAAATTACTGAATTTAGAACCTCTTAAATATTCATCAAATATTAAATTATTAAGAAAATTGTATGACTCTTCTGAAATCAATATTCAGAATCTGAGTTTGTTAGGTGTTACGCCTGGATCTTATGGTCACCTGTTAATTCCAAGTTTGTTGAAATTACTTCCACAAGATTTGGTGGTTGAGTTTCACAGGAAAAATGACCCTGAGAAGAGTAGTGATTTAATAAAGTTAATAAGCTCTGTTACAAGGAAAATTGAATGTTGTGAAGCTGCACTGCTTGTTACAGACTCCCAGGGGATGAAGAAATTTGAAAATACTAATCGCATGCCTAATAATTATCGTAATCCACATTTTATGCCTGAGAACATTCTTTCGGCTGCAGCGCTAAATGCTTCAACCTCACATTCTTGTATATTTTGCAAATTAATTGATCAACATGCTGAAAATTGCAGTAAGTTAACAGATGAACAGAAACAGTTCAACTTTCGTCCAGAAGTTTGTGCAATAGCTTCCTTGCCTACAGACAGAATTGAACAAGCTTCCCCTTTCACAGTAATAGGATTTGATTATGCCTTGTACATGAAAAGCAGCCCTGACAAGTATTACATCTTGCCTTTCACATGTACTGTTATCCGTGCAATACTCCTAACCCCTAGAACTTGTAGGTGATATGACAACAGAAACTTTTTGTCTTGCTTTTTGCTGTTTCATTGCCCATCGTGGGTTGTGTTCCACAATCTACAGTCCTTCAAGCGAGATGAACTTAAACTTTATGGAAAGTGATAAATCAACCAAAGGTCAAATGGAAAGACAAGATCATGTGAAATTAAAACCAATACGGTTATCATTCAGCAACCTGTACAACTGCTGTATAGCCACCCACATGGTGTAGTAGTTAGCGTTCTGAGCTGCCAAGCAGTGGGCTTGGGTTCAAATCCTGAATAAGGCTTGGTGGTTTGCACATCGTCCCCCTCATAGGGAGCAATGCTGGCTCCCCTATATAGTGCTCCCATAATAAAGTAGCCAGTAAAATAGTGGTGAATAAAAGTAACTCTGCATTAGACTTATAAAACACACACACACAATCTATATATATAAAACACGTAGGTATGCGGCACAAAAATGGACGATATTTCTACACTCCAAATGGCAACGGCTGCAACTACCAGATGTAAAAATTAGCGGCCGTCCGCAATTTGCAACCATGTATCAACATGGATTTACGCACTGAAATCAGGAATGCTTAAGAGATAGGCGTGAAGAAGAAAGCATAAATGATCACGAGGTTAGGCTTAATCGTCGCCGGCATAACAACCGATAGCCAGTAATAGTTATTTTCTAGTACTTGCTGAATTTTTACTCCATTTTATAAATGAAGAAATTTTCCCAACAATTTATTATTTGATATGATTAAGCGTAGATATCTGAATTGTGGACAATAGTACATACAGAGAGTGATGTAATCCACACTATATTTTAGTACTTGCTGAAATTTTACTCAATTTTTTAAGTGAAAAAATTTTTCCCCAACAATTTCTTATTTGATGTAATGATAAAGTATAGATATCTTAATTTTGAAAAATAGTACATACAGAGAGGCATGTGATTTTTAAAATCATTGATGTTGGGTTTCTCAGTGTTATCTTTAACTCTGTTCTTAAGTAATGGAAATTCACGTTTTTTAATCACGATGTTTTAGAAACAGCCTTATAGAGAATTTAGTAATGTTTATAAATTTTTGACTGAGCTCCCACTATCCCTTAACAACGATTATTTATGATGACATGAAATGGTAACATTCCTTACATATGTTTCTTTCAGTTGAATTGTTTTACAAAAGACAATATAAAACTAAAAGCGACCAAGCTGGTCGCGCAGCGGATAGTTGTTGTATAATTTAGGACTGCAAGATTACTTTATAGTTTATCTTTTTGAATATTTGTATTATTGTGCTAATTTTAAATTTCTTAGTTGTTGCCAAGTTTTGAACCTTTAATTCATCAATTTTTTAGATTTATTACTTATTAACACTTTGATTTATTTAGCATAGTTTCTTAATTGAAGTGAATTCTATTTGCTGTGATTATGAATTATATATTGGTACTGTTTAGTGTATTATAATTACTTCTTTCTTGAACTGTTATTGAAAGTATTTATTTATTTCTTGAATTATCTTCAAATTTTGCATTGAATTAAATATTTCCTGTTACTTGAGTTTAAGATATATTTAACCTGAATTTTGGTGAGTAACTGAGTATGCTGGATTTAATTGAACTAGGTTAAAAGTATTGTGCTTGAAGTGCAAAGAGTAATATAAGTATTAATTTTTTATTTACTTGAAATTTGCCTTTCTTGAAATATTTTGTTACTTGAATTTAAATAATATATCTTGCTCATGTAAAATTTAAACATTCATGATCTTACAACATGTTCTTTGATGAACCTTCTGTTCATCGAAGGATAGTGTTAAATATTTGGGGTTGAATCAGGGGGCGGGCTGTGAGGGTGGATCATGTGATCATTGCATTGACCACTATCTCATACTCATATGCTTGTGGTAGCATCATCCCAGTACTCTCCCTTTGTCTTGAGTCTCGTATGGAGATATGCGAATGTTGCATAGGAATAATCTCTTCATGTTGAGATTTTGTAAGCACATCTTGGTGCTAAATTATTTTACCACTGTATCATGCCAACAGCAATTTAATGTGTAGTGTACAATACGAATGTTAAATAAAACTCTTCCCATGAGTTTTTTCTTCGTGTGGCATAATTCCTAAGTGAATAATATTTTTAGTGCTCCCTAGGATATTGCTTTAAAAAATTCGAATTTTAAGAAGGTTTAAAGGGGCTTAAATCCTCAACATAAGATATTGTCTGACTCATCATTTTATCTCCGGAACCAAAGGTCCTAGGAAGCTGAAATTTTGAAGGGTGACTTTTGGACCACCCAGTATTACAGTGAAATACATATAGTGAAAATCTTTTGGAATGTCAATATCAACAGAAAGCAAGCACTCACATTGAGCTCGACTTTGGACTCTGGGAATCTCTCTCTGTCCCAGGCATCCACCAGAAACACGATGGCGTCCACAGCTGGGAAGTAATCTTTCCACACCTTACGAGCTAAAATCACACAAATACAATTTAAATTATAGATATACAGCACATGTAAAAACTTTAAGGACAGCAAACAACTGTA
This sequence comes from Dolomedes plantarius, assembly GCA_907164885.2. Classification (NCBI taxonomy): domain Eukaryota; kingdom Metazoa; phylum Arthropoda; class Arachnida; order Araneae; family Dolomedidae; genus Dolomedes; species Dolomedes plantarius. Next base: position 182,128,056 of record OU015498.1, on the reverse strand, counting down.
AAATTTTTAATAAATTTAAAATGAGACAATTGAAATGGAAATTTAATGTTAATCAAAGTTGAAATACTAATATAAAAGTCAACAAAATGTATCTGGAAGCTTTTTATTGCAAAAAAATAATTATGCTAACAAAATCTATTTTTGCCCGTGTAAAAACTTTATTTTACATGGACACCATCTTTTTAAAGAAATGTTAAGTAAAACTATTATTGATTTGCACGTTAAATACTCTTGTATATGATTTTTCTGATGTTTTCTATTAAGAGTATTGTTAATTTTGTAATAATGCCAAAAGCAAGTAAACTGACTGAATATAAAAAGGTGTTGTGGAATCTTTTGCATTGTCAGGAATGTGTTGTCGGTCTATTGCAAAGAAGATCTAAAACTGTCATTAACAATTATTTAAGGTTAGAAGACGGGTAAACGAAAACAAATCCACTGGAGGCAGACCAAAAGCTTTCTCACCCTGAGATGAGAGGAGAGTTTTAAAGTTAGCATCAACTGGAAAATTCTCTAGTAAAGAAAATTTACGAACAACTGGGTTTAATGTGTGCAAGAAAAAACAATTTGCAATACAATTACTTGATATGGGAATTTCCAATACACAGCAAAATTGTGTAAACCATCTTTACTGACTAGACACAAAACCCAGCGCTTACAGTTTGCAAGATAAGTGATGATTTGGGATGACAAATGGCTGCAGGTGATTTTCTCTGATGAAAAAAAAAAGTGGAACTTAGATGATCCTGATGGTTTGAAGTAATATTGGCATGATTTGAGAAAAAGAAAGAGGAATTTTCTCAAGCCACCAATTAGGTGGCGGATTCATTATGACATGCAGGGCCACCCAGAGACTTTATGGGGCCTGGGGCAAACTTCTATTGGGGGCCCCAAGACTATTATTCAGAAGACTATTTTGTAGTAAGAGAAATCTGATTAATCAAATATTTTTATTTTTTTATTTTTTTGGGGGGCCCCTTTTTTCAGGAGATTATTTTGAATTTTGAAGTACAGTACAAGTTTTAGAATTTTCTTTCAGAGGAAATCAAATAAATTTTTAAAAATTTCTTTGGGGCCCCTCCGGCAGTTGGGGGCCTGGGGCAAAGTGCCCCAGTTGCCCCTCCCCCCTCTGGACAGCCCTGATGACATGGGGCTGCTTTTCGTTTAACTGCATGGGGGCCACTTGCATTTCTTTAAGGAAAAGTTAATTCAAAGGTATATCTAAAAACTCTTTCTGACCATCTTTCACCTGCTGCAACATTTCTGGCAGGGGGAAAATGGATTTATCAGCAAAATAATGTGCCTACAAGCCATAGGAGAAAACTCTGGTTCCAGAAGAAAAATATTGAAGTTTTGCAATGGCCACCCAGAAATCCTAATCTAAACCCTTTAAGAGAAATTGTGGGGAGATCTAGAAAGATGACTTTACAAAAATAGAAGGCAATTTTTCCCAGTTTCAGAACTCAGATCTACGATTGAAGATGAATGGTACAAAACCAGTCCAGAACTGTGCCAAAAATTAATAATGTCTACGAAAGAAAATATTAGTGGTCATTAAAAGCAATGGTGGATGCAAAACATATTAAGTATTTGTTTCTTCATTTCATTATTGTTTTTACTTTCCTGTCCTTAAAGGTTTTACACAGATGGAAATAGTTTTTTTTGTTGTAAAATATTTTCTTTTCTTAATAAAATACTTAAAGATAAATTATGTTTGCCTTTTGCATCATCTTTTCAACTTTATGATGTATATTATAGTATAATTTTTTTCATTTGATTTGAAATTTATGGAAAAATTTAAATTTTTTGCTGTCCTTAAAGTTTTTACACACATTGTATATATCGTGTTTTTTTCAGGGGGTACACAGGATATGGTGTATATCGACCTTTTTTTTAAAAGTATTATTTTGGTTTTACTTAACCAAAATTTGAAGAAACTTAGGAATCAATTGTTAATATATAACAAAAAGTATTTTTTTTAATTGAAAGTTTGTTCCCCTGTGACGTGATGTGTGAAAACACAGCACTAAAAATACGCAACTTTATTTGAGAAAACACATTATACCCACCTATTTTTTTTATAGAAAAAAAAAAACATTGTCTCTCTCTCTCTCTATATATATATATATATATACAATTGTGAAGATAATATAAATCTGTATACATACCTATAATAAATACCTGTATGTATAAGTATATATGTACACACATATATATATATATATATATATATATATATATTTATTTATTTATTTACAGGTTTTACACAGGTTACAATCTATATGGTTATCTCTACATTGGACGCAACACCTTGACACTGGTGAGCAGTGTCATAGCAAATCATTGGAGCCAACCAGTGTGTGTGTGTGTGTGTGTGTGTGTGTGCGCGTATATATATATATTTACACACACGTATATATGTATGTGTATATGTACAATTACATATATACAAGGTATGTCTATTAAATAACGAGACTGATTTCACTTAGTAAACAAAGCAGTCAGAACCAGTTGTAACTGCATATAAGGTGACCTTGAACATGTCTAAACCTGTAGCAATAGCCTGACAAGCAGTAACACCCTATGGTGTTCAGTTGATTGTGAATCGCCATTTAGTTTGGTTGTGTTTTCTGTACAGTGCTGAAAACACGCTAAGTTTAAAAGATGAACAATGTGTCAATTCGAAATTTTTAGTACAACTGCACAAAACACTAACAAAATATTTTCAAATGCTTACTACACCTATGGGAATGACTGCTTATCTCATGCACACGTGTTTGAGTGGCAAAAAAGATTCAGCGAGGGACATGAGAATGTCAACGATGATGAATACCCTGGATGACTTTGCACTTCAAGAACCAAAGAAAATATAGAAAAAATAAGTCAGATTATTCGAAAAGACCACTGATTCAAAGTTTGAATGATAGCTGAATCTGTGAAAATTGACAAAGATACTGCATGGAAAATTTCACATAAGGATCTTCACTTGACAAAAGTTTGTGCAAAGATGGTCCCAAGGCTTCTCACAAACAAACCAGAGCAAAAAGAATGTCACAAAGAATGTTGTGCCGACATTCTGCAGCTACTTGATACAGAACTAAACCTGTTTCATAAAGTAACCACTTGTGACGAGATCTGCCAGTACAATCTTGTGACCAAAAGACAGTCAATGCACAGTCATCACCAAGAATGCAAAGAGCTTGTAAGAGCAAGTCTTAAATTCAAAGCAATGCTCATTGTTTTTGTCGATATCAAAGGTGGAATTTTGGAAGAATGGGTTCCAGAAGGCACACCAATTAACCAGCATTATTATAAGGAAGTTTTGAAAAAGCTAAAAGAAAGAGTCAGAAAGAAACAGCTGAAAAAAAAGTTTGTTATTTTGCATTGCATTCTTTTGCATTACCATAATCTGAAGAAATCGTTGTAAAATTGTAAAAGTAGAATCTTATATATTTTCTGATATATTTAGTTATATAGTATAAAAATATTTCTTTTAATCTAAAACAAGTGCAAACAAAATAAAAACACTAGAATTACCTTGCTGATGACCTCCCAGGTCGAATGTTGTGAACCTCATGCTCCCGATAGATAGCTCTTCTGATGCTAGAAGAAACAGAATGTGTGTTTGTACATGTATATATATATATATATATATATATATATATATATATATATATATATATATATATATATATATATATACACACATAGATTCATATACAAAGGTATATATATATGTGTACATACACACACACATATATAATATATTCATATTCTCCGTGTGATTTCCAGCAATCTTATTTCATCAATGTGGCCAATATGTCACCAGCACCTTGAAACCAGATACAATTTCACTGGATAATGTCAAGTTATTCCTGGCTATACAACTGTCTCCAATAAGTCCCTGCAAGTCGACTTGTATATCGCTCACTCCTTTCAACAACATCATATCTCAAAAATTGGTGATTTTTAGTTATGCCTGTTTTCAGAATGCCCTGAAAGAGCAGTATATCCCTGCAAGATCGTCATATCTAACTGCTTAATATTTAGCCACTAGAGAGTAGAATTAAAATTTGTTTTCAATACATTGCAATGTACTTTTAAACTTTCAAATCACTCTCCTGAAATATCTTGTTTTTTGAGATATGACGTTGTTGAAAGGAGTGAGCAATATGCAAGTCATTACGTATTAATACCCCTTCATCCGAAATTCAATTTTCAATCAGTTTGTTTGCATGTATTATGCCATATATATATACATATTTATATATATTGTTGGACATTGTTATATTCTTGTGATGTAGGTTAAAAATATATACATATATATATATGTAAATGTGCATGTGTCTATATATATACACATATATTTTATGAATCTTCATAAGAATATAACATCTAATATATATATATATACACTATCTGGCCAAAAGTATCCGGACACCCCCACTAAAGAAGTGGATCTGGCAGGTGACATAATTTGATGTGTAACCGAAAGCTATAAAAGTGTTGGTACAGGTTTGTCAGGTCATATTTATGCGTTTGTGAGACAATGAGTAAGTCAAAGGAGCTTAGTGACTTTGATCATGGCATTATAGTGGGATGCCACCTTTGAGGGAAATCAGTTTGTGAAATTTCAGATATTCTACAGAAGCCAAAATCCACTGTGAGTGACGTAATTCTGAAGTGGAAACGTCGAGACAGTGAAACGGCAGGAAAACAAAGTTACATGCTGAAAAATATTAGTGAACGCAGCCATAGAACTCTGAAAGGGTAGTGAAACAAAATCACAAGTCCTAGTTGATTGAAATCACTCAAGAGTTCCAAAGTTCATCAGGCCTTAGTGCTAGCAGCAGGACTGTTCCTTGAGGGTTAAAAAACCAGGGGTTCCACGGTAGTTCAGCCGCTCACAAGCGGAACAAAACTCTCCAGAATGGAAAGTGTTGATTGCAATGGTGCAAAGCTCACCATCATTGGACTGTGGACACATGGAAAAATGTTCTTTGGAGTGATGAATCTTGCTTTACAATATGGCAGTCTGATGGACACGTCTGGGTTTGGCAGATGCCTGGCGAGCGTGTCTTATGTGACTGCATTGTGCCGACTGTTAAGTCTGGTGGTGGCAGCATCATGGTGTGGGGGTGTTTTTTATTGTTTGGCCTGGTTTGGTTCCTTAGTTCCTGTGGTTGGAAACATGAACTCTGAGATGTATGTGAACATTCAGGACAATGCTGCTCTCCCAACTCTATGGCAATATTTCGGGGAAGGCTCATTTCTCTTCCAGAAGGATAACTGCTCCATTCACACACTGAGACTGGCACAGGCATGGTTTGACGAAATGAACAACTCGACAAAAACTGGACTTGCCTTCTCAGAGCCCCGATCTAAATCCCATTGAACACCTTTGGGATGAATTAGAATGCAGATTACGTAGCCAGTCAAATCGACTATCCTCACTGCCAGCTGTGATGGACGCCTGGAAGTCGGACACCTATCAAAAACTGGTAGAAAGTCTCCCCAGACGTGTGCAGGCTGTCATCAATGCAAAAGGAGGACCAACATCATATTAATATATGCCTCAGGACTTGTCAAGTTTTTACCGCTGGGCGTCCGAATACTTTTGGCCAGATAGTACACATACACACACACACAGAGAGAGCCAGAAAAACTGGTACACCTGCCTAATATCATGTAGTGCCCCCATCAGCATGCAGAAGTGCTGCAACATAACATGGCATGGACTCGACTAAAGTCTATGTCAAGTACTATGTCTGAAGGTATCCTGGAAGCAATTCACATCATGAATCCTGTAGGGCAGTCCAGAAATCTATAGGAGTGCAAGGGGGTGGAGATCTCTTCTGAACAGCATGTTGCAAAACATCACAGATAAGCTCAATAATGCAAATGTCTGGGGATTTAGGTGAACAATGGAAGTGTCTAAAGTCAGACGAGTGAATCTGGGGCCTCTCGGTAGCAACACTCGACATGGGGTAGGGTGGGTGTCGCATTGTCCTGCTGGAATTGTCCAAGTCCATCAGAATGCACAATGGATATGAATGGGTGTAGATGATTGGCTAGGATACTTAAGTACCCGCCACTTGTCAGAATTGTTTCTAGACGTATCAGGAGTCCCATATCAAGTCAAGTGCACATGCCTCATACCACCATAGAGGCTCCACCAGATTGAGCAGTCCCCTGTTGACATGTACAGTCTATGGATTCATGAGGTTATTTCTATACTCGTATACATCTATCTACCTGATACAATTGGAAACGAGACTTGTCAGACCAGGCAACATGTTTCCAGTCATCAACGTTCCAATGGAAGTACTAGTGGGCCCAGGCGAGACAGAAAGCTTTGTGCTGTTAGTCAACAACGGTACACGAGTGGGCCTGCAGCTCTGAAAGCCCATATTAATGACAGTCCGTTGAACAGTTTGCATGCTGACACTTGTTGGTGCCCCAGCACTGAAATCTGCAGCAATTTGAGAAAGTGTTGCACGTCTATCTTGTTTAAGGATTCTCATCAGTCGTCGATGGTCCCATTCAATCAAGGTCTTTTTCTGGCCACATCGCTGTCGGAGATCTGATGTGTTACTGAATACCTATAGTCAAGGTATACTCATGACATGATCATGCATAAAAATCCAAAGTGCATAACTACCTCAGAGATGCTATGTCCCATCTCTAGTACGCCAACTATAACACCAGGTTCAAAGTCACATAAATCATGATAACCTGCCACTGTAGCTGCAGGAACTAATCTAACAGCTTCACCAGATACCTGTTGTCTTATATAGGTACTACCGACCGCATCGCGTTACACTGATTAATTGCATATCTCTGTTACTTGCATACACATGCTTGTATCACATTTTTTGGCTCTTCAGTATATATATAGATATATATGTGGCTATACATATACATATGTGTATATATATGTTTACTACCCACCAATAATTGTCTGGACAGCTACACATTGCACTTATTTTGAATATTACTCAACTTCTACTAGGTGGACAACTGGGATATAGGTGTAAAAGGATACAGTTTGAGCATAATAGTCGATTAAAAGCGACATGGCCACTCATAGTGATCGGAGTGATTTTGAAAGAGGAGTTATAGTAGTATGCTATATAAGTGGAAAGCCCCTACATGTCATTAGCATTGAGACAGAGAATCCCAAATCAACAGTGGTCAATATTATCAGAAAGAGGAGTTTGACATAACACCAGAAAACTTCCAGGTGAAAAGCCAAAACTGATGGATCCATTTGAGAGATAGAGTGATGCATGTTACAACATATAACTGGAAAAAAAAAAGGCAATCCTTGGCAGAAAACATCCTGCAAAAATTTTGGAGAAGCACTGGTACTACTGTCTGAATCAATACCATCCATAAAGAACTTCATGCACTTAGGTATCTTCATGCACTTAGGTAGGCAGAGGGTAATCTTATAAGCTGCTTATCATGAAAGCCAATTTGAGGAATTGATTAACATGGTGTAATGAGTGTAAAAGCTGGATGATTGACCAGTAAAAAACAATCATATGGAGGTTAGAATAAAGATTCACATTTTTACAGCTTGATGGTTGAGTATGGGTTGGAGACAGCCCGAAGGACACTTATTTCCAGAGTGTGTAGTTCCACTGTGAAGTTTGGTGGTGGTGGAGTTGGCCTAGGGTGCTTTCTGCTTGTATGGTCTTTGATCACTGGTTCTTGTTCACACTGTCAGGATGAGGGATCAGTGCACTGACATTCTAGAAAAAAGGTAGTCAACCTGGTCCTTACCGCCCACTAGTGGGTGATTCAAGCTTTTATGGTGGATGGTAGGGGTTTTGTCCAATGCTGAAGCTACTCTCTGTTATTACCGTGTATCTAAGACTCACTGACAGGGCAGTTAGTACTATACTGTAGTGTGATGAGGGCTGGGTACATATACCAGCAGCCATCATTCAAGTTGAATTTGTTTCACGGTGGGGCCAGAATGTAGTTAGATTTGAGAAAGCAAGCATGAGTCTATGGCTTCAAACAAGTTTTATAAATTGTGTGAAATATTGTGAGCACGTCTCAAAAAAAGAAATAGGCGAGTTATTTATAGGAGTATCTGAAGATGGGTTTCATCATATCAGTTATAAATAAACAACTTCCAATGTGTTTACTATGTCATAAAACATTATCCAATGAAGCCAAGTTGATTGTGAGAACATCTTGCTACAACGACTCTAAAGGATAAAGACAAGTCCTTTGAAAATTTTCAGGAAATACATAAAAAAATTTCAAAATCGTTTGGCAATCCCTGCATCATTTAAGAAACAACATGTAACAAACAAAGATGGATTAACTGTCACTGATCACATTTCACAATTAATTGCAAAAAGTGGTAAAAGCTATAATATTGGAGAACTTTAACCCCTTGCGAACCATGATGTACATGCATACGTCATAAAATTCTTGTGACCCAAAACCATGACGTACATGTATACGTCATTATTCTATTTCAGCACATTTACATTAATTGTTGCTTGGTTATTATACTATGAGTGAAAATTGTGGTTTTGTAATGTGAGCTGATTACATTTCACATTACCAAATCACCTTTAGTTGATTTATCTCTTCTTTTTCGAGATACAAGAAAAATGTGCAGCGGATGCCCAGGAAATCCTGCACTTTGCAGCATCGAGCACTTCTCAGAAAATCCTTAAATAAAATCCTCAGAAAATCCTTAAATTAATTAAAATTTAACAATTACCGATACTAAATGATGTAAAAAAATTGAAAACTTCACTCATGTTCATACATTTATTTTCCGTTATGTATTTGCTAAATAATTTTTGCTTCTATATTTTTTACTGAAACGTAGATTTTTCAGTATTTTGCAAGTTTTTCAGATCTTTGTAAACAAGATAATTATAGTGTAATAATAGCTTTGAAGTACAAATAATGTATCATTTTCCTAATTTACATATTACTCATGTATTCTGAATTCAAATACATCCAAAACTTCAATTTCAAGAAAATCAAAGAAATCTGGTTTTCAGTGTATTTAATGGTAAAGTCAACCTGGTGCGTAAGGGGTTAATAATACCCTTTATAGCAGAATTTATCTCAACAGTAATGCAACAGGATATACCTGAAGCTTTAAAAATTTTGCCCCTTGAAGAAATGGCAGTTAATGTTGAAAATAAACTTATAAGTATTCTCCAAAATTCTTCATTTTCTATACAACTGCATGAATCTACCCTTACAGATGTTTTATTGATGACATATGTACATTATTTTGATGAAAACAAACCAAGAAATGCTATTTGCAATAAATCTCATTACAGATACAAGAGGATTATCAATATTTAATGCTGTGAAATCATACTTTGCAAAAAATAATATAACTTAGAACAAAATTGTTGCATGCCCTACTGATGGAGCGCCACCAATGGTAGATCACTATCGTGGATTTGTTGCATATTTGAAGGAAAAAGTGCCCTTTTTTTTTTACATATTTATTGTGTGGTGCACAGACAACATCTTATAAGATAACATTTAAGTACAAGTTTCCATTCATCATTAAGTATAATGATTAGAGCTGTAAATAAAATCAATTTCAATGACAAACATGATAGAATGTTTCAACAGCTGTGCCAGAGCAATAATGAGGATTTTATCATGTGACTTTTGCTCAAAGAAGTTCAATGGCTGTCAAAGGTTACATGTTTGTCTTGTTTTGTAGCATTTTATGATAGTGTCATAAAATTTTTTTTAAAGTATTAATCTGTCAACAATTAAAAAGAGTAAAGAATGATGCCTTTTATTTGGAAGATAATTTAAAGAGATTTGATGAAAGCAATTTGCAGCTTTAAGGAACTAATAAAATTCTTATCAATTGCCAAAATACTGTGTCATTATTAATCGACAAACAATCTTTTTCGTTATAACCTATTGAAGAGAATTTCACCAGTTTCCTTAATAATTATCTATAAAAAGATGATGTAAATTTAGAGGAGATTGAAAGATTCAGTGGCCACCTTAAACTAAAATTGAATATGGAAAAATAATTTAAAGATATTTTGAACTTGAAGGTGCAAGACTGGATGAAAAATCCTTTTGCTTCAAGTATTGAGGAGGCTGATACTACTTGCCAAGAAGAACTGTTAGAAATTAGATAGGATGAAGAGAGAAAATATAATTTCAATAATGGTAGATATGAGAACCTACAGCTAAATTTTTAAAAGCCTGTGTTACATCAAAATATATGGAAAATATTAAATTATTCATACCTTTTCCTACCTTGTAGAATCAGGTATTAGTGGTGTTAATCATATAATCACCACACAGAAAAACTGTCTGAATATTTCCAAAAGAAGAGACCTTTGTTCCTTACAAAAACTGAACCAGATATCAAATATTTAGTTTTGCACCATCAGCCTAATGGATATAATTAATAATTAACCTTTATAGTTATTATTTAATTTTCTTTTTTTTCAATTTAAGCAGCTTCCACTTTAATAGGTGCAGTATTGGTGAAGATACAGAAATGCAGCATCAAATTAAATTTTCTATGTATTATAAACATACACAAGGTATAAATAAAAAGATAAATTTAACTATATACTTTTACTAAACCTTCACTCAAAAATTACAAGTTACACTCAAAATTGCAGTTAAATTAGCACTAAATTAAGTTACTGTGGAATCAGTGGGCATTGAGAAAATTTTACTACCAACAAAGATATAAAAGTGGGCAGAAGGTATAAAAAGGTTGACTACCTCTGTTCTAGATAATCAAGTCCTTCCTACACTGTAGCAGTACTGCAGAACTGATGATTATTTCTACTAGGATGACAATGCCCTCTGCCACAGAAGTGGAGCTGTTATGCAGTGGTAAAGACTTGGGTGTGAAACAATAGCTGTGCCCGCTCAGAATCCCGATCTCAACAAATCGAGCAGTTGTAGGACGAATTGGAATGACCATTGAGCTAAAAGACCAACACGCTCCACTTCTGCAACGCAACTTGCATCAGCTTTACAGGAGGAATAGAGAAAATTCCACTTAATGTACTCCAGAAATCTATATCCCTCTGTAATCAGGCTACCCCTTACTAGAATAATATAATCTCTTCAGATTTTTTTTTTGCAAGTATCCAGACAATTATTGGCATATAGTGTATATACACATATATATAAGTAGGGGCCGTTAAGAGGGATGACTGGTTAGAGAAGTTTTGCTGCGAATAAGTGTGTAGATGAAAGCTAGCATACTTACTGGGATGCAGCGTAGGTACGTGTTGTGCCATGCGGTCATCTTTCAACATGTGGAGCAACGTCGTCTTACCCGCATTATCTAGACCTAGGAACAATAGTTTGCCACTCTTTTTCCAAAGTCCTGAAATGGGAATACATAATGGTCAAAGGTGTTTACTTAAATACATGACATGGAATTAAAGTACATGAATATATATATATATATATATATATATATATATATATATATATATATATATATATATATATATATATATATAAATATATGTGTACATATGATTAATTTTTATTCCTAATGTTGTACTCTACCTGTAGATTTATCTGTCCATAGAAGGCATACACCTGTGAAATATCAGTTTCCAGAGGATATGCTTATGCATATATATATATAGAGAGAGTCAGTTATATATACATATACACATATCTAAACATACATCTATAAATATAAAACAGTTCCGTAACTGACTGACTCACTGACATACAATGCACAGCCCAAACCGCTAGACCTAAAGGGCTGAAATTTTGCATGGCAATTCTTCTTAGAATGTAGAGGTGCACTACGAAAGATTTTTAAAAATTCTTAGATTTTTTTAAATTAAATTTTTAAGCTGTTTTTGTAACATTCTTTAAAGTTTTCGTTTATAATAATAGTACGAGGGTTACAAAATTTATATCATGAGAAAGATAATAAAAATTCCTTTAAAATGAAATCTTTTTTGAATCTTACCTCCATTTTCTGATTTCTGAATTTTAAAGATTAATTTTTAGAATTTAATTTATTAAATGCTGATCACGTGATTTCTTTTTCTGGTACTTTGAATAAATTTATCGTCACGTGCATAACAACTAAATAGGCAAAAAAAAATTTTTCTTAGCAATATGGCAGACGATTGGACATTATCCAAAAAAATATTAAAATACAGTAAAAGATATGATCTTCAAACTGTACTATATTCTTTAGTATGTCCTATTAGATTTAATTTGAATATTTTCTTCTACATTATTTTGTCTATAAAAATATCCCATATGATTTTTTTATAAATATATATATATTTTTACATCAATTGTATATATTGATCGTTGTATTTATTATAAATATATATATATATATATATATATATATATATATATACATATTTTTGGCATTAATTGCATACATTGACCGTTGTATTTAATTTGAATTGACTCCGTAGCGATGTGCAGGTTTTCAGCTAGTATATATATATATATATATATATATATAAAACAGTTCCATAACTGACAGACTAACTGACATACAATGCACAGACTAAACCGCTGGACCTAAAGGGCTGAAATTTTGCATGGCGATTCTTCTTATAGTGTAGGGGTGCACTAAGAAAGATTTTTGAAAAATTCTTCCTAGATTTTTTTAAATTAAATTTTTAAGCTGTTTTAGTAACTTTAAGAACTAATTTGAATGTACTCCGTTGCATTTAAAATAATTTGAGGGTTATGAAATTTATATCATGAGAAAGATCATAAAAATTGCTTTAAAATGAAATCTTTTTCAAATCTTTACTTCCATTTTCTGATTTTTGGTGAATTTTTAAAGATTAAATTTTAGAATTTAATTTATAATATGCTGATCACGTGATTTCTTTTTCTGGTACTTGAAATAAATTTATCGTCACGTCCATAACAATGAAATAGTCAAAAAAAATTTTTTCCCTTGCTAATGCGGCAGACAATTGGGCATTATCCAAAATAATATTAAAATACAGTAAAAGATATGTTCCTCAAACTGTACTATATTCTTTAGTATGTCCTATTAGATTTAATTTGAGTATTTTATTCTACATTATTTTGTCTATAAAAATATTTTACGATTTTTTAATAAATATATATATATATATATATATATTTTTTTTACATCAATTGTATACATTGATTGTCGTATTTATTATACATATATATATATAAAAAAATTTTTTGCCATTAATTGCATACATTGACCGTTGTATTTAATTTGAATGTACTCCGTAGCAAAGTGTGGGTTTTCAGGTAGTACATATATATGTATGTATACATATATATACATATACAGTGGAATCTCCATCTATCATTTTTTAAAGGGACTGACTGAACTGAACGATAAATGCAGGAAAACAATAGATGGGGGAACATAAAGAAATATGATTGTCAGGACTGAGTCAAATACGACACATATGGGATAACGATTATTTGGGGAAGGATCAATCGAGATTCCACTGTATATACATACATACATACATATACATATATATATATATATATATATATATATACACACAGGTGGTTAGCAAAATAATGGAAACACCTATCAATATCAGTGGTGTTTATGAATGTGCTTCGTATTCCTTAAAAAATAAGTCTGGCCACTGGTATTTTTTATATATAATATAGTGTATGTATTATTCTACTGTGAGGTAGCAGTAATGAAGCTAAGGACATAGTGCTTTTGGGGTGAACAGCATAACATGTCAAACCTTGCAGACACTGCGAAAAGGGTAAATTGTTTGAGCTTTAAATTGGAGTATCTGTTACTGCAACCCCCAGCCTAATCGGTGTTTTTTAGCTATGGTATTGAAAGTCATGATAGCATACAGAGTGCACGGAAAAACATTCTTGGCCAAACAGAATAGTGGATGAGAGGGAGAGCTGAGAGAAAGAGACGGACGAAGTATTGAAGCGGATTATGACACGAAGAAAGAAAACAACTGCAACCAAAATGACCGAAGAGCTCAGTCTGCATCTGCATCTTCCGATATCAACCATCAGAGGTAGAAGAGAACTTCTCAAACAAAGCATTTACAGAAAAGTAGCTAATCCCAAACCACTCGTAATAGATGCCAATACAAAATATCGTGCACAATTTTGCCACGAGTGCAAATCTTGGTTGAGTAATATATAGAAAAATGGCATTTGGTACGATGAATCATTGTTAACATTGTTCTTCGCAACAAGATGTGCGTATGTCTGGAGAAACAAGCGTAAGATTCTGGCTGTCTCATCTCAACTGTCAACTATGGAGAAAGATCTGTCAGGGTTTGGGATGGCACCTCATGGTTTTCTTCAGGCCCTATTATAACCCTAAAAGGGAGATTGAATGGGAAGGACTATGTCGAAATTTTAGCTCACTAGTCCACCCTATGATGCAAACATTGTTTCTTGCAGGAGATGGTGTTCTCCAGGATGATAATCCCCCTATACATACAGCTAAATCTATCAAGTATTGGTTTGAAGAGCATGAAAAAGAAGTCAAATATCTTATCTTGCCCTGTACAATCCCCCCCAACTATCACTGAGATCTGTATAAGCGGATAGAGCTAGGTATCGATATCCACCACATCATCTTTACAGGAAATTTCATTATTTTTCTCTGAAGAATGGTATAATATATTCTTAACCCCTATTCATGACTTGTATAATCAGTATTAACAAAGGTTTTCATGATGTTTCTTAGTGTTTCCATTATTTTGATAACCACCTGTATATAATACTGCCGAAGACAAAGTCTTTGGCTTTTTGAGCTGCCGCTAAGTTTGTTGCACTGATGAAGAAGCTCCTTTATAGCTTCGAAATGGCCATATGCAAAATAATTGCATCTTATTGCTATTTGTGCTTTATTTACGTTGGTTTTCCTGTTTATTCCTCGAGCACAAAGTTTGTATCTCTTCTTTTCACCTGTACATATACAGTCTTACCTCGGCACTCGTCATAAATTGGTTCTAGAGGGTATGATGAGTACCGAACAAATTTTTTCCCATAAGAAATAATGTAAATTGAATCATTTGTTCCTGAAAACCAGAAATTTTGCATTTTACTAATTTATTGGGTTGTGTCTTGATACAAAATCTTTAAACTAGACAGACATAATTTAAAGCAAATATTAAATAAAATTTACCTTCTCTCAACCTGTACTGAAAGGAGTTCATAGCCTTATGGGATAGTGGGGAAATAGAGAAAGAGAGCAGATATTGTTTCGAAGGAAAGTCTCTTTCCAATAAAACATCAGGTGCTTGAACAGGGATTCTTTCTCATTTCGGGCATTTTACACCACCGATTTTTATTGTAAACTCAGATGTAGGGAGTTCCACTACAAAAATATGAAAAGAAACGTGCTTCTACCTACATAAATTTTCTGAAGGGAGACATTGATCATTAAATAAGTCCACATTTCGGCTTGTTAGAGCTTTGTGAGGGCGATACTTTTGAACAAAATTTTGTAATTCAACCAATTTAGAACAACATTTCACAGTACCGAACAAACCTTGAGTACCGAAGCAGGTGAGTATTGAGGTACGACTGTATGTATGTATGTATATATATATATATATATATATATATTATATACATATTATATATTTATATATTATATATAAATACATATATATATTACATATATTTACACATATGCAAGAAACCTTGAATAAGACATACGACATATGTGAAACCCATAATTAAATACAGGAGTGAGTCCCTGATTTTTGCTTCTAAAGGGAAAAATGATATATTGGAAAGAGCTCAGAATAAAGATCTTGGGTTAATTATTAAAGCAGTTAAGACCACTCCAATCACCGCAATGCATATTTTATACTTTTAATCCTCCCATTTATATGGAAACTAGTTGAATACCCATGCTTTGTACATCTTAGGATGACTACAGTGAAAAAATAATGAAATTGCTTTTTAGAGGATTCCCTTATAAACAATATTTTTTGTAGGCAGAACTAATATTACCAGGCTTGTCCGCGAACTTATGTGTGAGCAAGCTATGTAAAACTGACCGTGGGAGAAACAATTTTCTCTTAAATCTACACCAGCGTATTTTAAAGTTTGACCTTGAGACTTATTTATCGTCATCGCAAAGCATACTTTGAGGGGAAATTGCAGTTCCTTAAAGTCAAAGGGGAGGTCATTGGGTGTTAGAAGAATGTGATGTATGAACACTTTTTCTCCTTGAGCACACCCGGTTAAAATAATGGCTTCAATTAAATTTTTATGCAGGGCTTTGACTTATAGTCTAGTACTATTACACAATTTTGGCAGCTTTAAATTCCGAAGGAGCATTACGGTGTGCTCTTCCACAAAGATAGCTTATGGTATGGAAAGAGCAGTGGTTTAAGGGAATTTAAAAACTCTACTGGATAGTTAATGGCATCATCTGAATTACAGACAGTGTCTATTGACTGTCAAAATTTCAGCCCTTTAGGTCCAGCAGTTTGATTGGTGCGAGGTCTGTCAGGCAGTCACAGAACTGTTTTATATATAGGTTTAATTTAAAATCCATAAAAAAAAAAAAAGTAATTTGAATTAAATTCTTAAAAAACTTCCATCTCAGTTAGTATAGTGGTTAAATTTTATCTTTTTACTGTATTTTAATAATTTTTGTCAATTTATTTCGTTATGCACATGACACAAAATTAATTTGAAGTATCACAAAAAGAAAAGAAATCTTGTGATCAGCCTTTCATACATTAAATTCTAAAAATTAATTATTAAAATTTCACCAAAAATCAGAAAATTAAGGTAAAGATTCATAAAAGATTTCATTTTAAAGGATTTTTTGTCTTTCTTGTGATATAAATTTAAAAACCCTCAGATTATTATTTTACATGCAAACTTTAAAAAAGTTGCAAAAACAGCTTAAAAATTTAATTTTAAAAAATTTAAGAATTTTTTTAAAATCTTTCTTAGTGCACCTCTACACTATAAGAATTGCCATGCAAAATTTCAGCCCTTTAGGTCCAGCAGTTTTGTCTGTGCGTTGTCAGTCAGTCAGTCACGGAACTGTTTTATATATATAAAGGGGCAAGCAGTTGGAGCTTACATCAAAATGTTAGCCTCCCACAGAGAGGAATGGTTACAAGACCATCAACCTAGCTCTCTAAAAACACAAATTTCTCCATCATAAGTATGTCAAAAAACATTTTGAAGATTTTGATGCTAACATAACAATGGAAAATGCTGACCAACCCCTTTGATTATATGGAAATCCAAAATAGACTGACAGTCCAATATTCAGGGGAAAAAGATATCCCAGAGCTGTTTTGAAGGCAATGTCATTGTGCATGATCAACGAACAATATCCGGAAGATGAATAGACTCGAGTTTATACAGATGGGTCTTGTATTCAAGACAGAACGGGAGCTGGTATCTACAGCACACTATTGGCTAAGATTCCTTATTGACCCTGTTGCTCGCCAAGAGGATTTCGCACCAATCCTAGTGGTGCTGCTCGTTCTCTCGACTCGGAAAATCCGTTTCAATGAGCTACGTCACAAGGGTTGCGGTAATAAGCTAGCTGGTTCAGAAGGTCAAAATTAAGTGCAGATTTTTTTTGTTGTATTTGCTGCTTGACCACAATTGGATTACCTTTATCTAACACGTGACTGGTAACTAAACAATTTTCTAATCTCATTTTTATAGTTTTTATATTTTATTTAAGCTAAATATGTTTATACATATATAAATAACTTACTATATTAATATATAATATATTTACATTAAATTGAAATAGATTGCACAAATTTACTGCACATGAGTAATTTATGATTTTTTAATCTGATTTTCTTTAGTTTAGATATTTTATTTTTGCTTAATATATTTATAGATAGCATATTTATACATATATATAGCATAATATATTAATATATAATATATTTATATTAAATTAAAATAGATTGAATTAGATTGGTAAATTTAAATCTATTTTTACTTCATTTGTAGTGATTAAGTTTGTCGATTGAATATTATTCTAGAAAATTATTTTCACTTTGAAAAAAATTCTTAATTCTTTTTAAAACAATATTAAATTAAACTTAATAGCTATGTTACCCATTAGCACTATTGTTTCTAATTATCAGGCTGCATTAGTTAGACTGTACAAGTCAGATTGCAAAATCGGCGGTAAGCATGCATTTTTCAAATAAGAACGTTTTTTTTAAATAATAAACTTCAATACTATTTTTTTAAATCTTCACCCGATATTTTCAAGTTTTTTTTATTAATAAATTTCTTTATACTCTTATTTTATTGAAAAAGTTTAATAAATTAGCTGTGTTATCGGACAAGTAGCGCAAAGTGGCGGGGTTTAAGAACCAGTCATACTCACTTGCCGTGTCGAGGGCTGGGGTAAACAACAATGGTGCCAAGGTTGGTGCAAAAAAAAATGGCTTGGCGAGCAACCTGGACAATTGGTAAGCTGTTCCACACTATTTCCCAGAGTGTCCCAGTTGGCCGATATATGTCCAATTTTGATGTTGAGATCTTCGTAATTCATTAAGCCCATGAAAATTTAAAAACCAAAACCAATATGTTCTCCAAAGTATTTATTTTAGTTGATTCTATATCTGTCATCCAAGCCATTACTGAAAATCACTGTTCTGAGACTATGGTCTTATCTGAAATCATGCAAACCCTGAACCTTCTTAGAGGCATGGAAAAAATTGTCTTTCAGTGGATTCCATCACATGTCGCTATTGAAGGCAATGAACAGGCAGATTTGCTTATAAAAAACATTACCCGCATTCAACACAATATTGTACCTGTTATACCAGATAAACTCAAAAGACATGCTTTTGAAAAATTTAGAAAGGTAAGCAACTCCGATATGATGGAATAACTGAAGGGTAAAATCTGAGAGAACATTCAACACTGTTGGAAATTGTATGGCCACAAACCCCGGAAGGAGGCAGTAGCAAATTTCAGGTTACAGACTGAACCCGACTGCTTGGCAGAACAGATGGTGAAAGAAATTTAGCACAAGTGTGTATATATATATATATATATATATATATAACCTGAAACTCGCAATAGTTATTACATAAAGCATGAGTAAGAAAAGTCTTGCAACAGATCCAAAAATAAGTTCATCACTACTGCCATGATATAAAGAAATATTTATAATACATTATATATATATATATATATACACATATATAACGTATGATATGAGACTACTATAATATATGTATTAATAAATATAATATGTATGTATATACTATATAAGTTAAAAGAATCATTAAAAATTGTTTAAAAAAAAAAGTCTCTGCTTACCTAGGAAATTGAGGACACCAGTCATCCAATCAACGAGAAACATCTTGATCAACCCTGAAATTAAAATCGCACACAAAATTATTAGAACTTATATCCAAAATTCATTTAAATAAATAATATGTATAAATGCTGTGTACATTAGTGTATATATATATATATATATATATACAGGACTAGATTTGAGGCGGAATGTGCCGGAACGGCATTCCGGTACCTCTCTTTATCAATAATTTGGAATACCCCCCCCACACACCCTGGAAGGTTACCGTTACGGCACCTCTATTTCTAGAAATCTAGCACTGTATATATATATATATATATATATATATATATATATATATATATATATACATATACATATACATATACATATACATATACATATATATATATACATACATATATATATGTTGATATACATATATAGATACATTAAGTGCATATATGTAGAAATACAGTGAAACCTCTATACCTAAATACAAACATACAATCAAATATATACACAAACAAACATATATACAGTGAAACTCCTCTAGCCGGCAACTTTTTTCAGCACCATGACTGGCAACCTTACAGATGTTTCACAGTATATATATATATATATATATATATATATATATATACACATATATACACATATATAGATATATACACCAACATATATATACATATGCACACACACTTATATATATATATGTACACAAACATAAATAAATAAACACACATGTATATATATATATATATATATATAATGCTCAATACAGGCAAGATCAAAAACTGATCAGCTTATTTACTTTTATTGACACATTATTAATAGTTACAATTGGTAACACTGGCTATTTGAAAAAAAAAAAAAAAAAAAAAACTATAATGACTCGTAACGATTCCCTGCATATTCAAATTTATTAATTTGGTTATTTTCTTATACCTCACATTAATTTATAATAGAGAACACCATAACAGAAAACTATAGTTAAATACGGTCAAAATATACACTTCGTTCTCATATTGAAGTATAGTAAATATTCTTAGATATGAGTACGCTAATAAACTATATTTACCAAACGCTAATAAAATATATCTACCAAAAACAATTACAACAGAAAAAATATATAACTGCAATTCTTAAAAGAAAAAAAACACGAATGTCCAATATACATACGTGCACCTTCCTCATTCGGCTCGGAGTCTCGAAAGAAAATTGCATTAAGCGAGTGACGTTTCCACAAATGACATGAACGAAAACAAGCAGTTGATTGGCTGATCAGGTGTTCATCAAACTCTCACAAAATGACATCTAAATTAAAACATTTTTTTTTCTGTTATTAATAAATTAAAATGTTTAATATTCATAGATTAATTACAGTTACATAAGAAAAATTGACAAGTTCACATAAGAAAAATTGAATATGTATAAATAGCGAATTGATGAACAGATATGATTAATGTCTACCCCAATGGATATTTATAGACATTATTTTATCTAAAATGGCAATTTCTCGATAGTAGCTGTTGCTGAACAGGCGGCTAGACGGGCCTACGGGCCTAGTCTCAGCCCGTACGAAAAGAACTCGCATTCGAGAAACGTCAGAAATGACGTCACGAAGGGGGCGTTTTCGTATCCTGGGAGAAAATCGGTAGTCTCGGGCCACTTTTCGGACGCTAAACTCACTTCATATTTCTCACTTAGCGGGTAAAATTTCTCACTGAACTTGAGTCGGTGAGAAGTGTATTTAGCGTGCGAGTTAAGATGGCGCCGCGTGTTTTGTTTTGATTGTGTTCAATTGAAAGTACATTCATTTTTGTAATTAAGAGAAATAAAAGGCTCTAGTTTCGCATTTTAGTAGTAGGAACAGTAAGTAAATTTATTTGATTGATGAAATGCCTTTAATAATGTATTAAATGAATGCAAATTTTCTTCAGATGAAACTGTTTGCTTGAAAGTAATGATTTTGGTCTCTATATAAAACATCTCTTTCGTTTTATTTGAAAAATAAATTAATGTAATCTAAAGTAATATTAATAATCTAAAGTAAAATTAAGATTGTTACGAATTTAATTTGTAAAGAAATACTTGAATTATTCACTGTTAAGACACTGAATTGAATGTATGTATTGCATTTTAAATAAGTTTAGCAGAAAATACTCAGATTGGTTTATTTAACAGAATCAACTATGTTTTGTTATTTGAAGGAGTGAAGAAAGAGAGAATTTAAAATGCCTCTGCCTTCAATTTTAAATTTACAATGGTTGTGAAATAGGCAGGCTAAAGTAAACAAAATGTGTTATTATTGACTAAAGTAAGCTTTAAGAAAGTTGAATGATTGATCTTAATCTTTTAACCGAAAATTACTAAAGATTAAATTCTAAAATTATTGTTCATAGATCTATCTACCTTGTGGAATTTAATGTTACATGAATCATATTACTAATAAATTGCCTGAAGTTACTATATATATTTCAAATTAATAAATAGCTTCAGTTATATACCTGTTTTTAAAAATTTGTGATGATCTTATTCAATTAAAAATTCATGCTCTTCATAATTCCCGTGTGAATTATTATGGCTGTTATAATATGAAAGTTAGTTGTAATAATGCATAATGTATTGAAAACATGAAATATTTCTTTTACTCAAGTAATGAAGTTACATATTTTAAGGATATTTATTTAAATTTTTCATACAGTTTTTTTATAATCTTATGTTTATTTTTGCTAAGTTTTATTATCCTAAATTTTCAGATGTTACTTAATGTATTCCTTGACTTTAAACAGAAGGAGGATAAACATAGATTACATGTAATTTACATTATGCTGTTATGCATATGAACATAATACACATAAATATCTTGTTTAAGTTTATAATTGATAAATGTCTGAAAAAGTTAACATTTGATTGTATAACTGTACTAATAGATATAAAAATATCAAATGTATAATTAGCTTTTTATGTTGATCCTTTTGTGTTTGTTAAAGTTGCTTAAAATGTCTTAAAACCTTTTAAATATGCTATTGTTGTAATGTTTAAAATTGTAATCACTATTTTCTTCCCATATTGTAATATTGATTGCCATTTTATCCTTCTTCACTTTGATACTTGTTCATGAAAGGACCTTAGTTGAAAATTTATCTATTCTGCTAGTTGGGTGTAAACTTTAAAACAGAATTAAATAATTTTCTGTTTTGAGGTTTTAATCTTGCTGGCAATTTCATGACTAAAGAAAGCTGTAGGATGAAATACTTTAAGAGCTACTGTATGATGTTAATAGATTATGGGACATTCCATGAATAAGTGGACATCAGATGAAAAAAATTTTTTTTTAATTTCTGCAAGTGTTATATATCATTATTTTCAGAAATAACTGAATTTTTGTAATTTGATAAGAATAATACCATTTCTCACAGGAAACATGCCTTAAAATACAACAGAAAATACTCTTTTTGCATTGACCATTTGACCTTAACTGGTAACACACATATTTTGTGTGTTGCAAGTAACATGTGTCTGTGATACGTGTACATAACAAAAATTTATTTTAGAGGTGCAAATTTAATGAAACTACATATAAATTAACTAAATATGTTTTATTTGATTGTTACAATACAATTAAAATCGGCATCATGTAAACAAAAATTACTTTTTTACTCCAGAAGCACAAGAGTTGCACACTTTTTTCAAGCACTCTAGGCAACACGGATTTTCGCATTTTATACATTTATATGCAGTTTGCCTCCGTTTTTTGATAAGGACAATATGGGCACGTTTTTCTCGTGGGAAGCTTATAAGAAATTTGAGAGGTGCTATGTGTTTCTTCAGGTTCTCTAAGAATGTCTCGTGCTATTTTTTTTTTTAGGTCATCGGAAGGTTTGGGATGGACAACCGACATTGCACTTGTTTTTCTAACAAACTTTTTCCTAATGAATTTATAAAGTCAAAATGTGTCATTACAGGCATCTCATCATAGCTGGCATAGATAATGCCAAAATTTACAAGACTAACCGCTGTCATATTGTAAAATATTGTCAGGGGCAACCGTCTCAACCTTCTATTCGGTGAATAGTTTGTCTAAATTATCCACTCCTGATTTTGTTGAATTGTAAAAACTTATTATTTCTGGTTTATTACTCGATTGGTTGGTAAATTTTGAGTTATGCAAGGAGAATATCAAATTGACAGCTTTATTTTGTGTTGTCATTGAAGACAAAACAAAATAGTAGGAGACTACATTTTAATTGACTGGTTAGGAAAGAAAACTGTTCGCACATATGTTGCTCAAGTACTCATTATTGAAGATGATGATATCAAAGTTCTCTGTATGCATAAACAGGATACTCTAGGACTAATTTATGCATTTCCTTACAAAGAAGACAAGTGTTGGATCACGAAAACTCAAATTAAGCAAAAGCTGAAAAGAACCATCAATAGTAACTGATGGTTCAAACACTAGAATTAGAAGTCGGTTTGAATTTGAAAAACGTATATGTGCTGAGTAATGTATGAAAATCAAGTCAGTTTCAATGTTATTCATAAAATGTGATCTTTTGTAAGTTAATTATAATAAATTTGTATTTGATATTTCAAGCACATTAACAGAACTTTAACAGAACTTTTATCATTCCGTTACCACATGATTTCATTAAGTCTAATTAATTTTATAATATTAATTATTATTTTGATGTTGAAAAATGACTGAAACTTTTAGTATTGAATCAGGTCTTGTTGCTGACATTATTTTTTTGTTTTGTTACTGCAACAGTTGGCTGAATTTTTATTTGTTATTCAATGTTTTTATTTGTTATGTCCAAAATATATCATTCCGTTACCACAAAAAAAGTGCTATTTTTTAAACATAGATAATGTGTAATTTTAAATTATCTGCATTTTTCATTTTAAGTCATTAAGATGTTTATAGTTTGCCCTATTTTCTTTTTTTATTTTAATATTTAAGTTAGTAGAATCTGCAATATATGTTGTGAATGCTTGTCCAAATGTCATTCCGTTACTCATGGGAGGTCCCTTATATCATGTTAAAAGTTTTAAGAAACTTGTGTGTTGAACTATGAACATGCTTAACAGGAATTATAGTAAAAATTATGTCCTCTATTTTGCTTTTCTATTGTTATTTAACCAATCAATGTCAGATTATAAGAGAATTAATATCCCTGTGTAAATTTTCTTTCAATAAGGCAAGCTTTCATTTTTTTGCTCTTGAAAATTTTGTATCTAGTAAAAGCTTACAAATAATTAATATATTGATTACATTTCCCTGTTGCTGTAGTAGTTTGAAATACATAATATTTAGATTGTATGTTGTTGTTATATATGGCAATTTTTTTTTTAACTAAATCCATACAAATTATATACTGCTGATACTGCTGGCCATTCATTTAAGGGGGTACCGTATGGGTAGCTAGCATTACCCCCATTTGTATGCAATATCAGTTTTCTTGATCTTATTTAAAGAGAACAATGAAAATTTTACACATTTTTAGCTTTAATTTATATATTTCAACATACATGAACACAGATTTCTATATTTTCTGTTTTTAATATCTAAAGAGAATAAATAAATTATTAAAAATTAATGTTAGTTAATTAATTAATATTTTATTATATCTTAATTCATTACATCTAGTTAAATATACAGGTTTGAATAAAGGGGATAGATACTGCTTATTCCGCTGGCTTTCTCAACATGAAGTTAGTCGAATAATAGAAGTTAATTTGATTGAAAATTATTAGAGCTTTTCTTCTGTATCACTTGAAATGGATCATCTGGAGAAATGACCTCTGGATAAAAGTAATTGCAAGCAGAATCTTTCTTTAAAAAAAGAATTACAGATTTTTAAAGTTTTAATAAAAATTTATTATTTTTATTTAGCTTCCCCAGCATTTAACCTAAATACTATGGACCCCCTTAGAAAGTCCATTACAAAAAAGAATTTTTCAATTATGCTTGTAATCCTGAAGAAGTTTTATCTTAACATTAGTGTTCGAGATACTAAGTTTGAAATATCACTGTTATGAGTACTTAAAACTAAAAATATGATAGTTCTACTTTTATTTAATTTATGTATGAATATATATAAATACACTTTCAAATACTTACTTTCACACACACACACATGTGAAAAATGTATTCATCTATGTATACACACATGGATAAATTTGTTATATACAAATTTATTTTGTTTATTTAGACCTTTTTATTAATTTTGTATCTACCTATTAAATACAATTTATTTGCTGATTATTCAATTTCTTTTGGGCAGATTTAATTTAATATCAATTTTTCATCCTCTTCTGTATAAATGCGCACTTATGTATAAAACTCAAATTAAACAAATGTGTAAAGAAAAAATAATTCAAATTGCTGTTTTTCTGCAGTCACTTGTATTCTTTTCCGAGACAGCACTTTACTGTTTCCATAGTAACGATATAGAAATTACAGAAAAATAAAGCAATGTTATTGGCTTATCGTTAATCGTTATCAGAAAAAACGTAGTAGCTAGTGGGCGGTGCTTATCCAGAATTCGAACGGTAAAAGCTTTCTCACTGCGTACGGAAAAGGTGGCTGAGACACGAGCCGTTAAATCTCTAACCGGCTGGAAAATCTGATTGGCTACTGAAAATACGTTTTTCTGTGCTGCCATCTATCGGTCACTATTACATTTAATTGTGGTAAAACTACAGACTGCACCACACTGGTTTGTTAGCGTTTACGATTTAGACTGGTAAAAATTTTACATAATACAGCCTCAACATCACATTTAGCTTTCATTTAAGATTTAAGGTTACATTTAACCTGCGGGGCACACGGGCGGCTAGTCAGCCGCCCGGTTAAAAAAAATTTAAAACTAATTTATTAGTAAAATAATCAATATAAAAATATTATGCAAGGTAACTTCTTAGAGTTAAAAATGCATTTTACAAGTATAACTGGAAACCACATTGGTTTTAAAAACGCTACTCCACGTCACAACCAGTTGGGAAATACATTGTTCGTTTTTGTTTTAACACGTTTTAACCCATCATCCCATGAAATGCGACGATCAATGTATACAACTGATGTAAAATATATATATATATATGTATATATATTTATAAAAAAATCGTAAGGGATATTTATTTTTTTTTGATAATATTCAATCGTCTGCTGCATTAGAAAGAAATATTTTTTTTGTTTGTCTATTTAGTTGTTATGCACTTTACGATAAATTTATTTAAAGTACCAGAAAAAGAAATCACGTGATCAGCATTTAATAAATTAAATTCTAAAAATTAATCTTTAAAAATTCACCAAAAATCAGAAAATTGAGGTAAAGGTTCGAAAAAGATTTCATTTGAAAGGAATTTTTATGATCTTTCTCGTGATATAAATTTTATAACCCTCAAATTATTATTTTAAATGCAGACATAAAAAAAGTTACTAAAACAGCTTAAAAATTTAATTTTAAAAGCCCTTTAGGACCAGCGGTTTGGTCTGTGCGTTGTATGTCAGTCAGTGAGTCAGTTACAGTAACAGCAACAGGTGAATAGAAGTTCCTGGGAACATGGTTCCCCCTACTTCTAAAAATAGCATTGGTTTATTCAGGAGTTTGGCCTTAATTAAATTTGGCTGTGGAGTTGTTAGTAAATAAAAATAGTGTAATTTGTGAGGTGGTAAGAACTTCGAATTTCTGCGACCAGAGAAAGTTTAAGGATAGGAGGAAAAAATAAAATTAAATATAAAAGCAAAAAAGGTGGTAGTAGATAAAAATATTTTTTACCTTGAGTAATGTTTCCATTACCCAAGTATTAATTTTAAATAATTTTAAATTGTTTTTTACCGTAGGCGTAGCCTACGTATCAGATTTTTAAAATTTTATAATTTTTTTAATTTTTATTAAACACATTAAAACACTTAAAATAGGAATGCAGGCCAGAACCTAGCATACTGTGCTTGAAAACGGAGGGGGGGGGGGGGGGGGATGAGAGAAAAAATTGTTAGGTCAAGGTTTCGATCCCACAACCTTTGGAACTCGGGTCTCGCTTTCTACCGCTGTACTGCTGAATTCACGAAAGGCAGGGGAAAATTACCTGTCAATCAGCAAGAGACACTCTAGGTCTCTTCCTATTGAAAGGTTTCTTATAGTCATAATTGGAGAGGTCTGTTAAAACAGTTAGGGTGTTAGATTCAATGCTATTGTGGAAATTAATATTTAAGGAGTTAATAAAACTAGTTAGGGGGGGAAAGTTAAGTTCTTGGTAGATTTTACAATATAGATAAATAATTAGTCACAATAGTGACCAATAGATGGCAGAACTGAAACACGTATTTTCAGTAACCAATCAGATTTGCCAGCCGGTTAGAGATTTAACGGCTCGTGGCTGAGACTACCGATTTTGCTCGCATCCGAGAACAGCGTACGAGGTGAACTGCATCTCGGACGGGGAGAATCTCGGATGCGAACTCTTTTCGTACGGGCTGAGACTAGGCCCGAGAATCTGCCCTTCGACAATACGCACTCGAACTCTGATTGGTCGATGGGCGGAGCCACTCATTTGAAGTTGTTTTCGTCCCTTTAACTATGGTTACCGGACCCGCCATCTTGGTTCCGTCTCCCGTCTCCAATTTGGCGATGGGAGACGGAACCAAGATGGCGGTTCCAATGCAGTGAAATAATATAAATGACAACATGCAGAACCTTCATTGAAAATTTATCCAGAAAATAAAAAAATGAAGTTAAATAAGGGCAGTCGATTTTATTTTTTAAAATTTTTTGTCGCCCAAGCAGAACGCGTATTTTTGGAACGGGAAAGTCCGAAAAGTCCCAAAAATATGCATTTTTAAAACTGTACGACCACAATAAAGCACAAAAACACACAAATACAAAAAATGAAAGCTGAAAAATAATGAGAATTTTGTTGTGTGTTCTCCCGCTAAAAAAAGTCAGTATATTGCAAATAATTCATTTAAATAAATATAAAATACATCTTGGTTAAATATATCAGCAAGTTAAAAAATGAAAGTTCTGCATGTTGTCATTTATATTATTTCATGTTAAAATTTAAAAAAACCACTTACCGGTTATTCACTTTCGGTTTAGCTTCTTTTACGTTTTGTTGATTTTTCGGTGTTTTTGGATACCCCCAATTCGTCTGTAATCCAAGAACACGGCGTTTTTTTTTTACCCATAAATAAGTTAATTTTAAAACCGTAATTAAATCCAATTTACTCGCTTCGAACCGGGAACCACATCTAATGGATCTTTTAACGCAATGTTCAGATCTTTCCTCTCAGTTATAGTCATTTGCAAATTACAATTAAGACAATAATAACTATTAGCTATTAACTCAACATAAATACAATAATCTATATAATAGTTCTCTTACCCGCATTTTTGTAAATCCCGAAAAAAATCCAAATCAACCCTCCCATTCGTAAAAGAAGCCATACCTCGCAAATAAAAGTACGTCCGAGCGCTGGAACTGCAATCCCGAAAAGAACATTCAACGGTTTAATTTTTTGAAACAGGCGCGTTATATAAAATCCAGATAACCCTCGTTTACAAGTAAATCGCAAGCTCTGATTGGCTGCTAATTATTCAAATCGGAAGCTATACTAAATGGAACTATACTATCGGAAGCTTTAACTTAAAAGTATTTAACAACACAAACCACATTTAGCATTTTATCGTCAACTTGGCAAAAATCTAAAAAACATCGCCATCGTATTGAAATCGAGAGAAATAAATGGTTACCTTAAAAGCATTTTACAAATACAAACCACATTTGGCGTTTCATCGCCAAATTGGCAAAGATCTAAAAAATCTAAAAAACTTATCGCCAAGCTGCGTCACCGTGTATTGGGAATGAGCCCTTTCAAGCAAACAGTTTCATATGAAGAAAATTTGCATTCATTTAATACATTATTAAAGGCATTTCATCAATCAAATAAATTTACTTACTGTTTCTACTACTAAAATGCGTAACTACTGTCCGACCACAGAACGAAGAACCACGGTTGGCATAGTGCCAAGACGATTCTATTCACCCTTTAGGTAAGGCTGCTGAGGAAGGAGGGGGAAAAGTCTCGTATTCTCTCGACATTCTTTAGAATTGGTTACTAACTGCATTTGCTTGCTTTTTCCTCGTCTGTTATTTTGATTATTATATTAAAATTAATGGATCCTTTACCCAACACAACTGCTAGGAATAAGCCGTTCCGTAGTGATTGTAAACGTATAATACACAATGTAATTAAATTGTGTGATAAAGAAGCACTAGAAGGAAATGTGAAATGACCGAGATATCAATGTCCAGTGTAAAAAGAATACGCAGAGAAGCAAAGGGTGAAGAAACTCCAAAATTTGAATCTCCGAGGAAACGTCAGGAAAAAAGAACCACCGAAAACGTAGCTTTAGATAATTTTGATTGCGATGTAATTCGAAGAACAATTCATGAATTTTATGCTGTCCATAAAATAGTACCAACAATTCAATAGTATCAACAATAGCTCTCATGTTGTTTCATTAGAAAATATGTATTGGAAAAGGGATGGTGTGATTGAAGATTTGGTTGATCCTCTGCAAATAGATATTTCAGACACGGACAGTGATTCGGATATTTCATCAGATGAATATTAGATTTTTCATTGATTTTATTTGATAGTTTTTGATACAAAAATAAAAAAAAATTTTTTTACCGATCACTGATGTATTTTTTCTGCAGCTCTTATAAATATCACAGTGAATGTAAATATACCATTTTTTAAATTAATTTAATTTACAATAAAATGCATTTTTAAAATCTAGATTTTTAATTATCATAGAAGACTGAAATTATAAATTTGTATCTCATATTCACACTTCGATTATTTATAAAATTATGAGAAAGATCTTAAATTCATTTTAAATTTTTTATTGCTAATCACAAAAGATTGAAAATTTTGAGTTGTATATCCTAATTATTTCTGCAAATTGTAAAACTGTGAATCAAATATATTATTTTTATTGCATTATATATATATATATATATATTTATGTTATTACAATATATCACTTAAAAATGGAATTTTTCAAACCCTCATTTTAATATGTTTTTCGGTTTTTATTTATACATTCAATCAAAAGAAAAATTCTGAAAAAGAAAGTTGGTTGAAAACTTTCTTTCGCAGTTCTTAAACAAACACACCCGAAAATATCCACTCCTATTTTTTAAATAGATTTGCTTCTTTCTTTTTATTATTTTGAAAGTATTATTCACATATTCGATCAAAAATAAAGTTTTAAAAATAACTTTAAAATTGCGGACAAAAAGCAGTCTGAAATACATTCCGTATTTCATAAACAAACACATCCGAAAATATGACGTTTTCCCCTATTTTCTTAGTAGACTAGCTTTTCTCGCGCATGCGTAACAGCTACCAGGGACCTCGCTTCCGTGGTCGGACTGTAGAGCCTTTTATTTCTCTTAATTACAAAAATGAATGTACTTTCAATTGAACACAATCAAAACAGAACACGCGGTGCCATCTTAACTCGCACGCTAAATACACTTCTCACCGACTCAAGTTCAGTGAGAAAGTTTACCCGCTTAGTGAGAAATATGAAGTGAGTTTAGCGTCCGAAAAGTGGCCCGAGACTACCGATTTTCTCCCAGGATGCGAAAACGCCCCCCTCGTGACGTCATTTCTGACGTTTCTCGAATGCGAGTTCTTTTCGTACGGGCTGAGACTAGGCCCGCTGGTCGTTCACCAACAGATCTATAGCAGATCCCAAGTCGGTCTTTCAGAGAACCGGGTCATTTTGAAAACAGATCTTCAAAAAGAGCCGTTCATTTTGAAAAGTCTTCAAAAAGAGACGGCTCTTTTTGAAAGACCTGTATCTTCAAAAAGATTCGAATCTGAAGATCTACATCGGTCTTTCCGGTTCCGGTGAACGATGTGGGAGCCGTCAGATCCGAGATGCTGAGATCCGGATCAGTCGTTCATTTCAAAGAGCCGTTCGAACGGCTCTGAGCTGATTTACCCATGTCTAGTTCGTGTAGTCTGGTGTAGGTTGTGTGCTTAATGTGAGGCAATAAAATGTGTGTATTATATTTGTATTTTATTACCGCATCCCACATCAACAATGTGTTTATTATGCTTACATTTTTATAAATATATTTAAACTTCTAATATGTTACAAAAGTATAATATCCTACTAAATGCTGTTCATTTTTGTAGAAATACAGAATTTTTTTGTTTATTTACTGTAACTCTTGTCATTAATGTGCGGGAATGAACAAAATGTATAATGGCATGAACCATAGTCAATTTAAAGCTGCTAAGAATAATTCATTTCCAAAATGACCTATATCTTTTTTGTGCCTTTGCTGTTTTTCTTTTGATGGTCTTATGATAAGCAAAATTTAAGGAAGACTTTATTAATTATTTCATTAGTTTGTCATTAATCTACTGAGCAAATATATGGAAAAAAAAATATATATTAATTTTTCAGGAAAAAGCATTGTATCAGAGTGGATTACCCTACCCCCTTTTATTGTAGAATAATTATACTTTGTGTGAAGAAAAATATTTCTTATGTAGAGCGATAACTGAAACATTATCAACTAATTTAAATTGCTTTGAAAACTAACTTAAACAATTTCATGTACTTTTCAGATATTTCATGTAAAATATTGTGCATAAAATGGATCAAATAAAGCAGTATTACACAACAATATTTTCTGTTGCCTATTCTGCCTGTGGATATTATCTTGCTGCTGCTAGTAACTATGGCACAATAGCTATATTTAAGTAAGTGTATTCCTTTATCAACTAAGTCATGTTTTTGTAATTTAGTATTAAGTACCACATAATGAATTTGAATACAAAATTAATATTTTTGTTCATGAAATTCAATTCTAGAACAGAGATGACTAGGGCCTAGGATTTAAGATAAACCAGGTTTTGAGGTATGAGTTAACTTATCTCACAATCAAGGTTAAAACCATAAAACCTGATTTAAAAAATTTTGAAAGCTGTTGTAAAAAGGAAAACCACAAATGTTGATCATAATTTCATCCAGTTAACTGCAACTTTATTAATCATTTGAAAGGAGACAGATTTAAAAAAAAAAAAAAAAATTCTTGTTTTTTAAAGAACAGTATAGCCGATAAGAATTTCTCATCCTGGATTAAGTGAAGTATCGTTTTGGTTCGTTTAAGTAGAGAAGTGGATATTCCTAGGTACAATTTGTAAAAGTTTTCAAAATTTGCCAAAATCACTGTAAAAGACAACGGTTGTTACAAAGTTCATATGCAGGAAGATGTGAAAATCATTGCAGAAATGGGCTTTTGTAAAGATAAGGGTATTCCTTTTGACATGGGCAATAAATGCAGTGAAGTTATTGCTATCATATCCATTTATAAAACTGAATGCAGAACATATAACAGGTTTGTATTTAATGGATTTATTTTCAGTGACATAGATGACAAGTGTTTATTATTGTCAGCTGAAAGTGAACCTTCGACAAATGAGTTTTTTTTGTTTGCATTATAATATCCTGTTCTTTAATTTCAATTATGAGGATGGAATGTCATTTAAAATATCTACTGCGATATTTATGCTATTTATATTGCCTAAAGCTGACTGTATATTTTGTATGTATATGTCATTTTGTTGTCTGCTATGTTGCTGTTGCCGTTGTTTTTCATTGTAATTTTGGTGAATTTCGAGAACTTTGGCAAACCGTGCAAAGGGGTACCCATTTCTTTATTTTAACCACAGTATATTTTTAGCAATGTTAGTGAGCAAAGAGTTGCTATTAGTACACGAACATGCATAAATAAAAAATTTTTTGATAAAATACAACTGATTTAAAAGCTCTTTAAAAGGGTTTTGTTCTCCTTTTGGATAATCCTGAGAGAGAAACTCTAAAGAACCAGCAGAAATAATTTGGGAGTAACATCAGATCTCAGTCCTACTGGCTGGGTCATGCCACAAATACATAATCATATCATTTAAAGTACTTTATATGTTCATGTACCTGTTATATGTTCTCCAAACAATAAGTAGCCAAAAAACAATAGTAGTACCAAAAACATGTACCTTTTAAGAAATGAATTATAGTTAGAGCTCTTGAGGTAGTAGCAGCTAACATTTATGATCCTGAATGCTGAACACTCAATCTGTGTCTGGACTTAATCAACTATCTTAAATAATGTCTTTCTCACAAATGTACTTTATATCAAACTATGTCAGTACTATGAGAGCCACCATGGTGTGCTCATTTCAGATTTGCTTGTTTGACGCATTCAACTGAGCACCAAGTTTTTTAACTTTATTAATTTATCTTTTTAAAACATTATCTTTATCTTATGAGGAAGCCAATCTAAATCATTTATTTCTATAATAACAGAAAGCTATATAAATGTTTCTAAATGAATGCACTTTAATTATAACAATCTCTTTATTTCTCTAGTTTGACATCTCATTTAGACAATGATGATGACTTTATGGAGACTGATGGTTCCCAGAAGAGTTCATTTTTTAAATTTTCCGGTAATTATTTATATAATGCAACTTATGTTTCATTCTAGCATTCACCTGCATATATTTTACATGAATTCTCCTTCTAATCAAAAGTTAAAGCTCATTTTACAAAATAGTTTTTAAGAACCATTTGAAAAATGAATAATTTTCTTTCTACAATCTGTGAATTGGCTTAAAATGATATATTTTTGATAATATATGTTAGGAATGACTTAAGTAGCATTTAAAGTATTGTGCAATGTGAAATTAATTCTAGAAGTAACAATTGCTGCATGAAATCTAAAAGGACTTCAGTCTGCAGTACAATTATGTTGTAAAATATTCATATTTACTCATTTTATTACTATCAAGAAATTACTTAAATGTAGTGTTTATGTTGTATATAATATGTATATATGTGTGTATGTATGTATGAATATATATATATATATGTGGGAGGTATATCTGAATATACAGGGTCTGTTCTGGAAGTAGGACTCATTTTTAAAAAAAAATTTATTCATGAGAATAGTACAAACGATTAAAATTTTTCAAAGTAGCACCCTTCCGCATCTACACACTGCTGCCAACGAGTTTTCCAGTTTTCGTACGCCTCCAGGAATGCCTTGACCGGAATGCTGTTTAGCTCCCTCGTCACGGCCTGTTAAACCGCCTCTACCGACCCGTGAAAGGTCCCTTTATGGCTTCACATTTCTCATCATTGTTATTAAATGTGGACTGATGTTTGGTTTGAAAATGTCTTTGTACACTTGACGTGAGGCATACGACGCTTTCGAGACATATCACACATACAGCACGATCCTTTTGTTGTATAAATCCATATTCATTCATCCAAGAGTCTTGAAAACCGCGAACATCAAGTTTTTGTTTCTTATTCTCCATTTGATGAAATATGGATGAATTATAACAAAAATTAAACCAATAAAATACAAGTCTTCACAAAAAACTTAAATAAAAAACAACTCAACTTTGTTACATGCCATATAACAATATGAGAATTAGTATAAGCTATGTTACAAATTGTCACAACGTCAAATTAGTATTCTGTCATTACATTAGTATACCGATGTACCGAACAGAACGCACTTGGAACGGACCCACTCAATTTACGAGGGGAGTCCGTGTGACTATACTTTTACTGCTAGAGTAGGTAAATGAAAATTCTGAATTTATTTCCAATGTAGAGTAGTGTAGAGTGCCATTAAGAACTCCACTGCGTGCCAAGCCTGGCATGTGTGCCATAGGTTGCCGACGCCTGGTGTATTGGGATTGAGCCTGTGAGGTTGTTTATATTAGAGTTTTCTCTCTTTTAAGATAGAAAGAGATATAGTACTTAATATTGGGTTTTTAGGCCAAAGATATATATATAAAGGAAATAATACAGTCTAAATTTAAAATGCAAAATCTTTTTAGGTCATATATAAATATGTTTAATTCATAGTTATCAATTTGGCCAGAGTATGTTAGATAAAAAACAATTTTCGGTCAATTTATTTTGGCTCTCTCAGAATAGTATATTGAAATTTTTCACCTATTGACACATCTGTAGCAGGCAACAAAATAAATTGTTATTGTCTGGCTTATATATAATACATACATAGATGTATAGTAAATGTGTGTGTGTATATATTTATATACACTTATGTATACATTTATGTAGAATTTTGCATAATATGTAATAATTGTATAATGTATTGTGTTATGTATATGTATAAATGTTTGTGTATATGTAATTGTAATCTATATATATAAAACAGTTCCGTAACTGACTCATTCATGTGTTGTATGTCACTGACTGACTGACTGACTGACATACAATGCACAGACCAAACCGCTGGACTTAAAGGGCTGAAATTTTGCATGGCGATTCTTCTAATAGTGTAGGGGTGCACAAAGAAAGATTTTTCAAAAATTCTTCTTAGATTTTTTTAAATTAAATTTTTAAGCTGTTTTTTAAACTTTTTTTATGTTTGCATTTCAAATAATACATTGAGGGTTATAAAATTTATATCACAAGAAAGATCATAAAAATTCCTTCAAAATGAAATTTTTTTCGAATTTTTACCTCCATTTCCTGATTTTTGGTGAATTTTTAAAGATTAATTTTTAGAATTTAATTTATTAAATGCTGATCATGTGATTTCTTTTTCTGGTACTTTCAATAAATTTATTGTCACGTGCGTAACAACTAAATAGACAAAAAAAATATTTTTTTCTCCTTCTAATGCAGCAGACGATTGGATATTATCCAAAAAAAAATGCATATCCCCTACGATTATTTTATAAATATATATATATAGATAGATAGATATTTTACATCAATTGTATACATTGATCATCGCATTTATTATAAATATGTATATATATATTTTGGCATAAATTGCATACGTTGACCGTTGTATTTAATTTGAATGTACTCCGTAGCGAAGCGCGGGTTTTCAGCTAGTATTATATATATATGTATGTAATAATTATGTATGTGTATATATTTAATAATTTATTTATACATGTAAATAGATATGTAGGCATGCTTTCATAGCATATTTCTTTTTCAGCTCATTCCAGTGCCATTTATGCTTTGGTATCGACTAAAAAGTTCCTAATTAGGTATTTCATCATTACTCTTTTATAATTGTACCATGCCTTTTGATATTTGTGTTAAAATCTCATATTAGACAGATGGTGAAGGATTTTGGTTTTAATTGCCCTTGCAATTAGTTGGAAATATTTTCTCGTTATGTGAAGAAGATATTAGGTTGTCCGGAAAGTACTGTCGGTTTGAACTGAGATTTACAATGACAAATTTAAAGTACTGATTGAAGCTGATCGTCACATAGCTGTATGTGAGCTTGCTAAAGAGTCTAAATTCATACAAAACAATGATTTATGACTGTTTGAAAAAACTTGGTTATGAAAAAAAAAGCATGATGTTTGGATCCCACATGAACTTAAAGAAATTCATTTAACACAACGTATCAGCATATGTGATTTCCTTTTGAACGGTAACCAAAATGATCTATTTTTGAAATGATTGTTAACTGGTAATGAAAAATGGATTGTTTACCATCAGATAATCATTTGTTTTGTGCTCTGTAAAGCTCCTTGTCAGGTGAAACCTTTTTTTCAGATAAAAGTGTCAAATCCCACTTGGAAAATATTTTTTCAGAAAAAGTTCAGATGTTCCGGGTGCGGAAGAAGAATCATAAAATTGCCTCAAAGATGGATATTGAACAAAAGGGTCGTACATTAATGATTTCTTTGTATAAAAAATTATTTCTTTGTATAAAAATTATTTCTTTGTATAAAAAGTTATTTCTTTGTATAAAAAATTGTTTTTCATTTTAATGAGAAAAAAACCGAGGAGTTTTTGGACAACTTAATATTTCTAATTCACTCTCACTATATGAAATCAAATGAAATATTGTGTTGAAATGTTCTTGTATTTAAGTAAACATATTTTGCTGCAAGTCTGTCTATTTTGACATAAAGCTTTTGAATTTTTATGAACCATTATAGTGGGGCTCTGTCTATTTTAGTGGCGCAACTCTGTCTATTTTAACATAAAACTTTTGAATTTCATTGAACCATTTTGAACATTTTATTTGTAGTGGGAGCATTGGTGAAATAAAAGCTTGGAAATGGTCTGATCTGAAACGAAAGGAAGCTAAAGCAATCTGGACTTATTATATTCCTCAAGGGTTAGATTTTATCCTCTATTCAATTGTATCTTCCAGTATGTTTTATTTAAAACATTGCTCTGATATTTTGAAACTGGTAGACATAAATATATATATATGTACCTACATATGTAATGTGTGTGTATTTACATATATGTATTTATATATGTTTATTTATATGTATGTATATGTATATCTGCATATGTATATGTTTATATGCATATGCATATATATGTATATATTTGTGTATGTATATATGTTTATGTGCATATGTATGAGTGTGTGTGCTTATATATACACTATCTACCAATAAGTATTTGGATACCCATGCAAATGATGATATCTGTGGTCCTCATATACGTCATGCCCTCTGCCGTTGAATATTGTGTAAGAAATAACATTGGCATTAGTCGCATGCAAGATGCCACGAAGTGCAGAATTATCTGATTTTGAGAAAGGTGTAGGGTATCACAGAAATGGCCAATCCTTTAGGGACATATCTAGCGAGCTGAATTACCTGAAATCAACAGTGGCCTATGGGATTCAGAAGTGGAAGGTGAGTGGTGATGGTCGGAATGTGTCCCGAGTCGGCAGACCAACGAAACTGGGATATAGAAACCGACGGGTTGTTTTAAGATTGCGCTTACCGCTTGTCCGGATACATCCACGAAAATATGGCATGGGTAATTTGGATTATAAATACTCAAAACAGGTTTAGAAATGAGAGCATCTTTTAAATCCTGAAAGGCTTTTTGACAATCATCTGTCCATTCAAATTTAGTGTCTTTCTTTAAAAATTTATTCAATGGTACTCGTAATTTAGTATAGTTGGGAATAAATTTATTATAAACATTTACGCTACCTAAAAATCTTTGCAAGTCTTTAACATTCCTGGGAGGTTGAAGTTTTTTAATGATTTCTATATTGACGTTACTTGGGTGATGGCCAGGGGTACGGGGCACACGGGCAGTAAGTCAAGGGGGGCGGCAAGTCAGCCCCCCGGTTGAAAACAATTTGAAACTAATTTATTAGTAAAATAATCAATATAAAAATGTCATTATGCAAGGTAACTACTTAGAGTTAAAAATGCATTTTACAAGTATAACAGGAAACCACATTGGTTTTAAAAACGCTACTCCACGTCGCAACCAGTTGGGAAATAAATTGTTCATTTTTGTTTTAACACGTTTTAATTCATCATCCCATCAAATTGCTGGCATCGCATCAGTGCAGGCGGTTTTTGTCAGGTTGCAGGAAAATACTCGTTTATGCCCTGAGCCTATAAATAGAAGGATCGGGATAATTTCCACTATATTAATTTTGAACGTGTCCATCTCAACAACTGAAAAACAAAGCTTTTTGTTTCTAATTTTTGTGCTTGATTTTGTGATTGCTGACCAATAAAAATATTTCAGAGGTAAGTAAACTTGATATTATTTCTTTTGCTTGGTTAGCGGTTCGAAATTGAAATAATACATTTATAGTTTGATATTTGTTTTGCAAAAAAAAAAAAAGCTAGAATTCATTACTTAATTCTATTTTAAATGTGCTTTTTTAT
Source organism: Dolomedes plantarius (assembly GCA_907164885.2). Lineage (NCBI taxonomy): Eukaryota > Metazoa > Arthropoda > Arachnida > Araneae > Dolomedidae > Dolomedes > Dolomedes plantarius. The sequence goes on along the minus strand of OU015498.1, from coordinate 182,088,988 downwards.
TTTGCAAATGTTAAACATATACTACAGAAACAAGTGTAAACTTGGATTTTTTAACTGCATCACCTTATTTCTTTAACAGGCACTTGAAATATGGCAAATTTTTCAGAAATCGGGAAAATACGATTTTTTTTATTAAAGTAAATGTAGGGGGAATTGTATTTAAAATATGAACAAAATTAAAATAAAATAGATTTGGAACGTTTCTTTGCAAAAGTCAATCTTTATTGAGAAACAGCTTAACTTACATTATGCCTTTTTTATAAGTTCTTTATTTGACTACGAATGTAAAGATGAGGCTCCAAAAAATCTAGAAGACCAATTCAAATTTAATTTTTACTTTGTAATATTGGACACTGCATTATCAAAATGAGAAGAAAGGTTCGAACAAATAAAACATCATCACACAGTTTTCTCAATGACCTAAATAATTTCCTTGAAACAGATAAATCAAATAGGTCTACAAAATGTAAATCTGTTGAAAGTATGTGACATGATCCATTTAAAAATGAAAAAGATATAGCTGAAGATTTGTGATGAAATTGACAACATTGCACCCTATATTTCCCCCTGAAATGAAAACATTACCTGTGACTATAGCTAGTGGGGAAAGAAGCTTTTCAAAACTTAAAATAATAACAATTATTTGAGATCAACAATGGAACAAGAAAGGCTTTCAGACTTATCTATTTATTAGTATCGAAAAGGACATTTCGGAAGATATAGATGTATCAGATATTATAACAGAATTTGCATTAAAAAAGGCAAGAAAAGAAAAAAATTATTTAAGCTTTTTGACTGACTTATTAAGTATACGTATTAATAGATATGTGTTGTATGTATTTAATATAACATATTCATTTGGTTATTATATCAATACATTAATAATTATTATATTAGGTTGTAAAATTAAAAAATAAACTGAATTTATAATATTTTCTGTAATTCGTTGTTACATTTAAGGTAAAAATATTTCAGAGAAATTTCAATTAATCCATACGGTATGAGGGGGAGGGGGCAAAATTATTCTCGCACACGGTTGGCAGCTACCCTAGGAATGGCCCTGGTGATAACATCCCTTTTCCACTTCATATCCCAAAAATTTTATTTTTGTTTGCGCAAATTGGCATTTTGAAAATTTAAATTTTAGATTTTCTTTTTCACAAATCGAGAAAATTGTTTTTAAATGCTCTAAGTGTTCTTCGAAAGAGTCTGAAAATGTAATTATATCATCAAAATAGTTGAGCACAAATTTAATTTCATTTATTTAAAATTTGTCTGAGTGTTCTTTGGAATATGGCTGGGGAGTTTTTCCAGCCGAAAGGTAGTCTTTTCCATTCATATAAGCCAAAATTTGAAGTGAAAGCTAATTTTTCTGTATGTTTTTCGCTTAATTTAATATGCCAGTCACCACTCGCGAGATCAAGGGTAGAAAAAATCTTAGCATTGGTTAGTTGATCTAAAACTGTGTTGATTCTGGAAATAGGTTCTGAGTCTGTTTTTGTAATACAGTGGAATCTCGATTTATCGTTTTTCAAGGGACCGATTGAAATGCACAATAAATGCGGGAAAACGATAGATGCGGAAACATAACAAAGCAATAGGATCGTTGGGACTGGATAAAATGAACGACACATACGGAAAAACGATGGATCTGAAAATGATCGATCGAGATTCCACTGTACTTTTTAGTTTTCGGTAATCAATACACATTCTGGATTTTGAGTTTTCATCTCTCTTGTAAGCCAAAGTAATTGGGGAAGCATAGGGGGAATGAGATGTTTTTATTAAATCTGCAGCTAAAAGTTCGTCTATTTGCTTCTTAATTTCGGCATTATCTTTTGGTAACACCCTATATGGACGAAGGGAAATTGGCAGTTCAGAATTTAAAATTACCCTTTGTGGTTCAAGACGGATACACCCAACATCATATTTATTTTTTGTGAAAATATTATACTCATTCAATATTTTGTTCAATTCAGCACTTTCATCATCAGCATCATTATTTCCATTTTCGATTTTATAAAAATGAGTATCACAATTTTTATTATATTTAGTATCAATATTTCTAGTATTATGAGAACAAGTATGTGGCACATAAGGATTATCATAAGTCAAAAATATATAACAATTATTAGTATCATTTTCCAATGACAAAGTAGATGAGATATTATTTTCTCGTTGATATACACAAAAATTTTTAAAATCCAAATTAATTTTAAACAGGTTAATAATTTCCAACGATAAAATTGCATACGTTAAATTCGTTTCAATAACATAAAAGTTAACAAATCCATTTAACTCACCGATTTGGTACTTTTTAGAAACTATTTTACCAGTTTTGATTTTACGTGCAAGGGTATTTGTTAGGGAATTTCGCAGGAATGCCGAATCCCTACTCGTGTAATATGGCTAAAAGTGCCAATAGCTTTACACTTATGGCTTGGGATTACAGAGTCGTATTTGCTTGCAACGACTCTGTGCGACAACGACAGTGGAAGGTGGACGATAACCCAATAAGTTTCATAAAAGTAGCCATATTAGCCGGAAATAGTGTGTGGTGTGCAAACATACAGGAATAACAAAAATAAGTTTAAAAATAAGCTAACGCTTATTCATTAGCGGACACTGAAAACAAAAACAAACAACATTCAGAAATAAAGATGAAAGTCTTGTTTATAACATAAGATAAAGTTTCTTGACTTCAAAGGTTTGCTTAAAGTAAGTTAAACAGAGGTGAGGTAAAAAATTAAAGTTCGGTACAACCTGGTTGACGTTTGTGTATTTTACTTCTGTACGGGTAAACATACGCAGATACCTAGTTCCGATGCTAGTTCCTTGGACATGGCTTCAAAAAGGTCTTAGGGATATCTGCTGGTGCTTAGCTGGAGATCCGTCCATGCAAAAGTCTGGCTATATGGGAGAACTGGGTGACTTTTGGAAATGCCTGGATAGGATCTGGTAGCAGAACGTGGTTCACCAAGCGCATTGTAAGCTAACTTGCTTTTACTTCCTCACATTGAGTGCATCGAGAGTGCTTCTGCCTAGCGCATAACTACTGGCTGTCACTGGCTTCGGGTAACCATCGAAATTCAACGTCGAACTGACTACAGAATAAACGACTTCAACAACCACCCACAACCAACGACCTACTACCACCGCAACCAACTCACTAACTAACCCTCAACCAACTAACGAGCTGGCTAGCTGCTTCAGCTTTTATACACGTCTGGTGTGTGTATCGCTGTCTGGTGACATGCTCAGCTGCAGAAATATGCAAATATTTACATGAGGTTGAAGTTCCGGTTAAAAGTGTCTGCCATCACAAAGGTGTACGTCACTGGGTTGGTGATTGCGTCATAGCTATCGATGGGTGACGCAATCGATGGTATTGGTGACGTCAAACATACGGCTCACTTAGTAAAAATGGCTTGGGGAAAAACTGCTTTTTTTATCTAACAGTATTGACCTGAGAATTGTCCGGTGGAATAATTTTCACATGTGTTTTAATTTTCTCATATAAAGTTCTTGAGATAATGTTAATAGTACTTCCTGTATCTATCAGGCCGCTAATCAGTTCCATACCGATTCCTAGGTCTATGGTGAACATCTGTCATTGTCGCTGTTCTCTCATGTTGCTGTTATAGTTGTTTGCATGTTGTGGAGGCTGGAACCGAGTCCTGGGGCTTTCCTCTTGAAAATTCTGGGGCCATCTCTGCCATGGTCGCGGTTGTTGGTGCCGGGATCTAGGTGACTTGTGTTGTGAGAATCTTTCATAGTCATTTCGCCGATCGAGCAGTCTGTGAAATCCGAACTGTTGGTTCTGCAGATCTCTTTTATGATATTGTTGTTTTCTCTTCTTGTCGTCTGTGTAGCTGTTGACCACTTTCATGGCAAGGGAAATCCACTCAGTAGTTGTAGCCACATTACTAATTAAAAATAAATTCCTGTATCTTGCCGGCAATCCGACTGTCAGACCTTGAATTATAATTTCGTCTTCAAGTTTTAATGCTTTTCCGATATTGGTTTTCTTTTTTAAATAATCATTTATATTCTTATTGTCAGAAAGGCTCAACCTGCTAAAATCTTCGAACGAATACTGTTTTTCTTCTGAGAAATTGTCACTTATTTTTATTTTAACTTCATCCCACATTAGTGAATTCATTAAGTTTTCAATGTAAAACTCCAAAGCCTCGTCTGATAGAAAATCCAGAAATATTTGTAGTTTTTCTTCTTCCGTCAATGCAATAGTCTTTTTCTCGAAGAATTTTAACCAGTTATTAATTTTAATCATCCCCTTAGGATCAAATTTTGGGTGATTAAACAATTGATTTGGTGAAGATATGGCACTGTTTTCCAGTATACTTTTATTAAAAACTCCAGAATTATCCATCTCTTTTCCTTCAGGTCGCTCAATTTCACGATAATCAGCTAATTTTTTCTCTAAATCTTTCAATGTTATTTTCCTTTGCTCGTTTTGAAAAGTGAAATCAAAACTAGGTCATCTCATTTTCAATTGCGCTGGCTAACTCCTATTGCGATTTCTTTCAAGGTCTGTTTTTTAGGCGCGCACACATATTCCTAGGATGGACTCGAAATCCATTGGGGTTTCCCCACAGAGGTTCGAATCCTGTTGACTCTATGTAATATATCCATTATATCACCTCCTTAAAATACAATCTAAATAGGAAAACTAGCTCGTATTTACATGGCTGGAGCTAGACTCAGTCTGAAAGGAATAAAATTTTGATGCAGTCTAGCCAAACCGTTTATTAAAGCGACAGAAGTACATTCGTCCATTTCAGAAGATGGCTCGGAAGCGAATATCATCTTTCAACCTTACACACGAGAGGGTGAAAAAACATGTGGCTGTTATTTTGTAGGGTCAGTGGAATATTGGGGCTCGCGATGCGAACCCATGCCTGAATTCTAATATGTACACATGTAGAAATGCATAGGTATGCGATTTATGGGAAGTTCTGTTGCTAAGGGTTTTGTTGCGATAATTTAATGTTACTGGGGATTGGATTTAGGAAAGGGAATTTGAATGCTAGAATGGAGGGCCTAATATTTAATATATTACATGTATTTTTTTTTATAGTGTGTGTATAATATGTGTTTGTTGTGTAAAGGATGTCAAGTCCAAAATCATAGTTTTGAGAAAAAGGGATTGAAAACTAACATATTTGTGTTTTGTTTCATATATGCCAAATTTTCACTGATGTATAAAAATGACGATTAGGAGTGGAATTGGACTTAGCTTTCTGTACCCTGCTGTAGCCCTTGAGTTTTCAAACATGCCTAGTTTGACTTTAGCCACTTTGGACTTACCAAAATTTACACAGCAAACAGAGATATATGTATACAGTGATACCTCCACCAACGAAGATAATTTGTTCTAGAATTTTATTTGTTAGCAAAAACGTGATTTCCTGTAGGTTTCTATAGAATATTGTTTCATTCATTCTGGTTGCTGCTCTGTGTTTAAAGATAAGTTTTATAATATAGTAAAAAGTGCATTATAAAAAAGGCAAAAATTCACCAAAGGCTGAGATGAACAGCTACCTCATTGGATGAAGGAGAATGGAAAGTAGAATCGAAAAACTGACAATCTTTGTACTATTATACTGAAAATTTGTACACAATGTTTTTACTTATCTTCTTCCAAATTTTCAAAGTTTATTCAAGGTAAGTCTCCTTCTTCAGTAGTGTGTCTCTTTGCCGCCAAAAATCTGTCCAAAGTTGACTGACCTTCTCTTTTATTCAGAATGATTTTTGGATTTTCTAGTGATTCAGACACTTCTCTTCAAGCAAGGCAGAAAGTCTGTTCACTTCAGCCTTGATCGGAGGCCAAATTTTGTAGCCAAAGACTGAAACTCTTCCCTCTAGTACAGCAATTTTTCTGTTAGATATCGCAGTAAAATACAAAGTTTAAATGGTATAAAGTTCAGCTAGTTATCCAGTATATGTTTTTCCTACATGGCAACAATAGTGTCACTTATGCAAATATCTCACGCATTCTTGCTTCCGACTACGCCACATGCCGATTCGGGTGGGCCGAATAATATCAGAATGTGATGTATTGTAATTGGTCAATCAGCAGAAACATATACAAATTATTTTTACTAGACTGATTGCTATATAGAGCCTGAAGCACTATATAGCAATCAGTCTAATAGCATGTTTATCTGTTGCAGCACTACTAGTTTTTGTTATACTGGTGTCCATAGCTGTGTTGATTTCATTTTATATTAAGATGAACTCTGTTAGGTTCAAATATTACTGAAGTATTTTTTATCATTGAAATATATCAAGGTTTGTCTAAATGATGCATTCTTTTAGTTTTAAGTGAATACTCATTGCTTTACTTCTTGCCTCCGCTTTTGTTTCATTTTAACTCGGGTATTAGCTCTGCTATTTTAAATATTTAATACCTATAACAAGGTTATAGTCTAAGACTAAAGCCAGCCATTGATCATTTTATAGTGATTTAGACTCTTGTCTTCAAGCAAGGCACGAAGTCTGTTCATTTCAGCTTTGTTGGGATGCTATTTTGTATCTAAAGACCTTCCCAGCATTTTTTGAATGTCATCTGTTGGCATTCTTCCCTTTTTATGGCTGTCCTCCATCTCCTCCTCTGACCCAACATTCAAGTTAGCATGCACATCCACCTAAACATTCATTAGCCGAGTCTGGAAAAAATCTTCCTCAACCGAAAAATTCGTCGGCAGGGTTACTTACTAGCTGAGGAATCACTGTATATATATTATATCTATGTGTATTTGTATATATACGTATATGTATGCATATATATATTTATATAATATATATCATATATTTATCAATATAATATATATATCATTTATCATATATATATATATAATATATATATATATATATGTATACACTACATGTATTTTCTCATTTACATGGTTTTGTCTTTAAAATTAATCTCAGTGTGTTAATTATGTCACCACATTCTTCTGGTAACAAATTCACATACAGTTTCTATCGAAAATTTTATAAAATTTACTAACATTTTACATTTTGTTAATTTATTCATGGCATAATTCTACTTTCAGAATATTTTACTATTTTAAGATAAATATATATATATATATATAATATTATTTATACAATGCTTAATAAAACTGTTATCTTCATGTATTGAAAGTAAATTGTCACAAAGGTTATATAATGTTATCTAAGAATTTACAAAGAATAATGTGCTTATTCTTTGTAAAATCTTTCTTAAAAACTAACGTATTTCCTCCATGATTGAATGCATAGTTCCTGTTTTATGTATCATTTAATTCATTAGAGATTAAATGTTTTTAAATATGTCTTGCATTTTTAGGGAGAACTTGACTAAACCTGAAGTTAACTGCATGGTCTTAGGTGGCAAGGTATTTGATAAATATGCATTGAAATTCTACATTTAATTTTTAATTTTTTGAAATCTCTTGTGTAATTTTTCTTTTTTTTTCTTCAGGACGATGAATCCACCATGTATGTTGGCTGTGGAGATAATAAAGTGTATTGTTTAGACATTGAAACACAGTCTTTGAAAGTAAGGAATAATTTTTTTGTTTCAATTTGAAACATAACATTATGTGGTAATCACATTAAGTTCTCTAGCATTTTCAAAGGCCTGCATGAGATATCTGAATTGTGCACTCACTTTGTTTATTGATTCCCTTTTTCAAAAATTGAAGCTGTTGCCTTGAATTATTTAAAGTATTGTTTATTCTATAAGGCTGATTATAAGGTATAAAAATGATTCATTCAATTTATGTCCTTTACCTGTGTTGCAGTTTTATTTTGTTACTAATGAAAAGAATTAAACTGAACTGCCTGATGGTAATTGTTACTTTGTGTATTTCTATAATCGAGAGTAAAAACTTTATCTGAGGTTGTTTAATTTTGACTGAACTTATAAAATAGATACTTGAGTTTCAGGTTATGTTTCTTAAGACTATCATTCGTAAGTAAATTTGCCCAAAACTGCATTGTTATTTTGAGGAACTGCTAGGAATCATTTAAGATGGTTAGAAGACATAAGCTAAAGCATTTTCCTCCTGATTATTATTTTGTTTTAAATAACAATATTTGTAGAAATATCGGAACCTTTGCAAAATAAATATTGTATTTAACAAATACAATCTTATAACTTAAGAGTAGATTTGATGAGTACTAAGATCTTTACTCTTTCATTCATATTTCATTGCTTTTGGAAACTCGCTTTCCTACTTATGAGTTTTTTTGTTTTTTTTTCTGGCTTTAACAAGATGTAGAGCTTATTACATGATCATATGAATGTAGCATATGTGATGTATTAAAAGATTTCTGAGGTGAAATTATACACTAGTTATCAAAAATTAAAGAAAAATCATAAAAAGGGGGATAACACATTCAAAACTAGGCCAATATGTTTAAAATTTGAATATGTTAAGTAAAAGGTGCTGAACAATATTACATTATGCAAAATAGTGGTACTGCAGTCGGAATACGTCATTTGCGAGGAGCATAAAAGTACATGTGTCAGAGCAAGGTGACAATTGTCGCTGCGAGGCTGAGATTAGATGTCTGGCATAGCCAAATTATAACAATGACCTCCAGGCATCATTTAACCAAAGAACTGCGATGGCAAGCTATTGGCAGACTAGAGGCAGGACAAAGTCAAACAGAAGTGGCCAGATGGCTAAATGTGAGTCCGTCTGTGGTTCATAGACAATTTATTGTTTCCCAATTTCTAACCACAGATTCGGCATCCAGGAGGTTCAGCCAAGGACGGCCATATGCTATGACGAGTGCCGATGACCGATGTTTGTCAATATGCGCACGAAGAAATATAACCGCAACTCCGTCTGCAGATCCTCCCCTTGGTGGGTATGGCAAAAGTGGGTACCCCTTGGTGCAATTTGGCAAAGTTTTCAAAATTTGTTAAAATTACACTAAAAAACTACGGTAATAGCAACATAGAAGACAGCAAAATAATGTATCTTTACAGAATATACAGTCAATTTTAAGCAATTTAAATGGCATAAATATTTCAGAATGAATCTTAAATGGCATTCTTTCCTCATCATTGAAACTAAAGTACATGATATTTTAAAGCAAACAATAAAATGAAAGCAAGCACTTATAATAAAAACTCATTAGCCACAGGTTCATTTTAGACTGATGGTAATAAACACTTGGCATCTATATCATGGTAGAAAAATCAGTTCAATACAGACCTATTATATGCTCTGCAGTCAATCTTATAATGGATAAGATAGCAATAACTTTGCCCACATCAAAAGGTGCACCCACTTCTTTCCAAAGGGCCTTTCCTGTAATAATTTCAACATCTTCCTGCATATGAACTTCTCTGTAATAACTGTTGTCTTTTAGTGTGATTTTGGCAAATTTTGTAAACTTCGCCAAATTGCACCAAAGGATACCGACTTCTTTACTTTAACCACATATTTTGGTTATTTGTGTTGTTTTGTAGTTGGTTCTCCCTGTGAATTTTCTTTTGTTTCAATGTTTAGTTCACCCTCGAGGGTCACACTGATTATGTCCATTGTGTTGATTTGGGAAGTAGTGGTCAAGAATGTGTATCTGGCAGTGAGGATGGATCTGTGCGCATGTGGGGTGAGTAGAGCTCATAGCTCTCAAAAATTATACCTTTCACTTATTTAAGTAATATTATTAGTGTTATGTAGATTTCTTAAAATTTTATATTGTATGTATGTTTGTTTATATAAAAGTATATAAATACATAATTAAATATATACACACTTGCTCTCACATACACACACAGACATACTATCTGTATATATATATATATATATATATAGTGAAACCTCTATCAATCATTTTTAAAGGGACCTACTGCCAATTAACAATCATTGCTGGAAAACTATAGATGAAGGAACATAACAAAGAAATATTATCATCAGGACTGGATGAAATAAATGACATATATGGAAAAATGATTTTGGGGGAAACGATTGATCAAGTTTCCACTGTAATATATATATATATATATATATATATATATATATATATATATATATATAGTGAAACTCCTCTAGCTGGCCAACCCACTAAATGGCCCTATTTTGTTCAGAACTAATTCAATATATTCCATAGAGCCAATGTTATTTTACCCCCTTTCCCATGGCCACCTCTCAAAATGGCCACTTTTTTTATAGATAAGATTTGTTTATATATAACCGAAACAATAAGATTTGTTTCGGTTCTTTAGGATTTGGTCCAATTAACCGGTGGTCCAATTAACTGGATTCGACTGTGTGTGTATATATATATAAATAATACTAGCCAGGCTTCGCCCCTCTAGCCGGTCGGTTTAGGGACCCGCTCTCTACTGCAATCATTGTCAGAGAATGGAAACACTAAAAAACAACGAATAAAGGTATTTAAATTTGTGATGCAACAATAAATATGTGTCACACTCAATACAGCGCATACTGTATCAGTCTCGTGGTGCTATCTAGAGGACCTGAGCGCAAATAGAATCAATATTGCATAAAAAATTGAATCAATTAATTTGAAGTGTGTATAATGTTTTTAAACCATCTTAATTATTAAGAGAAGTAATAAGATTTGAATAAAATTTATTTTTTTATAATAGAAATGTTTTTCAGTGTTTTTAATCGCATAATCATGCTGTGAATGAATCACGCTTTGGATCTTTCATTCTTGTCTTTTATTGTATATCCGAGGAAAAACATCCCTTGTAGAATTATATTTCTTCCATATAATTCTTATATGCATTTAACATTTAAATTTTATTAACAATTCTGTGATTATTTCAATAGCAGTTCAGTATTAAAAAAAACCTAATGTTTAAGTATTAACTTGTATACCTAGTTAAATATTTATCTAATAAAATGACACCAGAGGAAGTCGTTCTTTTCAATTGCTTTATTAGTTTCATTTAATTTCTTAATAAAGCACTCAATTGTAATCAGAACCGAAAGATGCGCAACGGCCTAAATCCTCCCGTGATGATCTCAAGATTAGAATCCAAATAACCTAAAACTATTGAAGTAACAGATTAAGTATATGCAGATAAAATTATCAGTTTTTAAAACTCTTTCCAAATATGTAACATTTATGTACTTTCATGAAAAAAAATACCATTTTCAAATATGGTGGAAAGATGGCTGAGAGGCTCTTCCATTTCTGGACTCACCCTTCAAAAATTGTTGTTTTTTTATTAATTAAAAATTAACGGTAATAAAATTTAAAATTCGGGCTTCGAGGTGCACATGTTCAGACTCTTCACTACCTGTGTGCCAAATTTCATGGCTGTAAGTTTCATAGATTTGTCTGGAGGCCGCACACACACACACACAAACATTTGCTTTTATTAATATAGATATTTATATATGAAACAATAACCTTTCACTTTCATTAAATAAAATGCCTATTCGAAATCCTTTCATTTTATCTCAATAAAGTATCGTCCCTTTATCCAAAGTTTGATCTAGAGATAAACTAAGTAATCGATTATATTTTCCCCTAATCCACGTATAGATAGATCTTATATAACATAGTATTCCAGGCATCTGACGCAATATCACCTCATATGACATGTGAGGTCAGATGTCTTGAACTGGCCAATTAAAAGATTTAACGTGACCGCACCCTCATACGCAGATAGTGTTCTCCGGAGCTATTGTGTGTTCTGCCACGGTATTGTCAAGATGTAATTTTTGGGCCCGCTGCGTCCTTTTGTCTTGTATATATGTTCCGGCAAACTCCGGAATAAGCCATTGTGCCCTGATTAATGCACAGATGACTATGTGTAACTTAGTGTAAAGAACTTTAATTACCCAGTGATTCTGCCAAAAATAAATCATCTTTATGGATGAACGAGCCATCCTTGCTTTGATCTAGACTCACTTTGTATTGATTCTCCATTTTGCCTGACCCTGTAACACGTCTACAAATGTCCGAAAAATTCCTACCTGATGATTCGAGGTCTCCTTTCTGTCATCCAACATCATGTATGAAAAATATTACATATATATATATATATATATATATATATACACACACACACCACACACCACAACATTTTTTTTGTACATATAAGAGAAATAATAGATTAGTGAGAAAATTAAATGTTACAGATTTTGCAGAATTATTTTATATGTTGAGTAGATACATATATACAAAATTTATAGAAATAGAATTACAGTAATATTTATCTTATATCTACATACATTTATGTATGTCTGTATGCATGTATATATCTGTGTGTGTGTGGGGGGCATATTTTTAAATGAATGTATATATGTTTTTATCTGAATATATAAGATATAAAACTGTTAAGAAACAGTGTCACAGCCTAAAGAAAATTTTTTTTGTGCCTTGATATTGTGACTAAGAATTGTTATAAGTAATTCTATATCTATGATGCCTGGTATAAAGGCTTAAGTCAAAAAAAGTGATTTTTAGATATTTGTTAACATTGATAACAAAACAAAAATCTGTTTACTGATATAAGAGGCTTGAGTATCACTCTTGTATATAAAATTGCATTTCTTTTTACAAAAGATGGAGTGTGATGTTGACCATGCTCTTATAGAAAAGCAAAAGAAAAACATGCAGTACCAATATATCACCCGTATCATTAGTATCAGCTAGTGAAAGGAACAATTTTACATCTATGAAATGACACAGTAAGATTTAAAAAAATTTTCTGGACTGTTGATAGTTTAGTAAATAGGAGAAAGAGCTCTGAGAGTGAGCCTTTTAAGTGGCATTTTATTCAATGGCTATGTTACACAAAAATCGAAGGCGTCATACAGTATAATGTAAATCTTCAAGACGTCGAGTATTTAAAAGTAACCTTTCTTCATCATGGTAAAAATAATAATCTAACACAAACTTCTCTTGTAAAAAGATACAAGGACACCATTCCAATTTCAACCGAAAAAAAAGAAAGATCTGTTGGACCTGCTTCCATTGATACCACCAATATTCCATCCTTTCTACTTGGTACTAAAAACAGCAAGTAATATTGAAAATTCAGATCCAGATCTTGAAGATACCAGCCCTGATAACACTCCTTGAAAATATTAGTTATCAATAAATCAAATTAAGGTTATTTTATATGATATTAATTTCTTGTAATCAAAATAAAAATTATTTTACATAATGTTGGTAATATTATTGCCTTAAATAAAACTTAAGTTTTATCACATGAATTTTAATTACTTTCTGTGATAAAAATCCTTTACAATAGTTTTAGTTAGAAAGAAAAAAGTAAAATGAAATGAAAATGTATTTGTAGTCAAATAACATTTGTTATAAAAGGTTTAAGTCAGCACTCAAAAATAAACAAAAGTGCAAAACATTATTGAAATATAACAGTAAACCATTATTTGCACATTAATCATAAAGATAAATTTGTAGAATAAAGATTTGTATAACAAACTGAAAGTATCACTCTTAAGTTATCATAATTTTTTTGGAAAATTGCTCAAAATTAAAATTCTATCAAAAAATCACTATTTTTGACCTAAGCCCTTTATACCTGGCATCATAGATATACATAATAATGAATTTATAATTATAAATATTCAAAAGGGCACATTCCTAGTTTTCTTATTAGTTTTTAAAAGAAATTTGTTTTTAATTAAGTTTGATACTTATGGATACTTTTGAGACTCATCAATGAAGTTCTAATCTATCAATGTATGATATAAAAAAGTAGTTGTAAAAACATATTTAATGAACTATATTTTAGAAAAATGTTTGATTACATTTTCTTAACTTTTGCCTCATAAAGCTAGAAAAAAAATTCTTCCTTATAAAAGTGGCCACCGCAAAATTTCACCAAGGGAACTCGCAAATCATTGCAAATTGCATTACATTATTTCTTACCATACAGTCTCTGGCTGCCATATTTCGGCAAATGCCTTTTGTTGACATAACCCTGTTGGTCCATACCTTGTTGGTTAGTTAAAGTGTTAAACTATACCTCTGTTATAGGTTAAAAATATTTAGAATAGCAGATCTCTTATCTGAGTTTAAACAAAAAGAAAGTTGGGGCAAGATGTAAAGCAGTTAATATTTATTTAAAGCAAACATTTGGATAAAAAATACTTTAGTAATATCTGTTCCTGACATAGTTCATCTTAACATAAAGAAAACGGCTACTGCCGCCAGTATAACAAAACAAGTCGCAAGTAGTGCTGCTTGCTGCAGCCTGCTGACAACTGACCACTGAAAAACATATATATGCTATACATATTAATTAGTCTGGTAAAAATAATTTACATATGCTTGTGCTGACTGACCAATTACGGAATATCACGCCCATCTGAATTGGCACATGGCATAGTCAAAAGCAAGAATGCATGAGATATTTTCATAAAAGTTATGATATTGTTGCCATGGAGGAAAAACATATACCATGTAACTATCTTAACTTTATCCTGTTTAAACTTTATTTTTACTGCAATATCTAACTCTTTTAATAATGGACCAAAAGCATTTTCTCGTGTACTTTTGCCACATGAATTCTGAAAGGTATAACTCAATTTGATGGCAAGCTTTGTCTAGTTGCTTTTTATTCCTCCACTTAGCAGAGGCCCACATCAATATTTTCAATATTTTGTGTGTGATCACCCGTTTCTGGATCAACAAAATGGTATTTATGGTTAACAGTGAAATGACTATAACCTGCATTTTCAAGTTCCTCTAATTTGTACCCTCACAAACAATCTGAATAAATTGTTGATCCCTCTACTACATGTTCCCCGATCTTTGCTATGAGTGTGCTTGCCTCTTCAGCACTTGAACGAGGAAGCATTCACCTTTTACTTGGTATTTCCCAATGAAAATCGACTGTTTCCACAATTTTATCATAGCCACCTTTACATCTTCTAGGTTGTTGTATTTTTGCAGATGTAAAGTTGCTTGTCACAATTTTTAATGGACATCAGTTCCTCTTAACCAACAGTAAATAAACTCAATGTTGTTAGGAATGGCATTCTTGAACCACTGAACCAGTTCCCCATCATAGATGCCTTACTTTTGTTTATAACTTTTTACATTGCATCTCTAAATGCTTTCATTTGTAACATAAAGTTTCATTTTGTGGCCATTTTTGAATTTTCAATTGGGAGATAAAATGCCTCTTTCTTGAAAGAATATGTCATCTTCCTTATTTCTGGGTAAACTGAAAATTTTTAACATTTTTCAGAAAGATAAATGACTGTAATCATCACTAATTAAGATTGAAATGAAGTAGGATTAGTTAGGACTGCAAGCCATTTGGTGATGGTTTGGGATCTCCCGTGGCAAATTTTCAGAAGGGGAGGTAGGGCTTTAATAAAGAACCCCCCCCCCCCAAAAAAAACAAAACAAAAAACAATTTTTTTTAATAAGGGTATTTACCTGATAAGTATATCTAGTGTCCAAAGGAAAGAAGTCAAATTTTGTATGGCTTGAAGATTTAAAAAAAAAACCTTTCTTTTGTCTCTCAAATAATGTTTATTAAAAGTAAAAAGAAAACCCATTATTTTAAACTCAAAATAGAGTTTGAACAGTGTCAGGTGCTATAACATAGAATCATTGTTAGAGTTATAAGTGGTCAGTATTAAATTGCAGTTCTTGTTTACAGATATTAATTTTAGCAACTATACATCTAAAATGTATATATTTATATTCTCATGTACATAATATAAATATAAATTTCTCTCTCTCTCTCTCTCTATATATATATATATATATATATATATATATATATATATGCAGGTGGTTATCAAAATAATGGAAACACATATCAATATTAGTGGTGTTTATGAAAGTGCTTCGTATTCCTTAAAAAAAATAAGTCTAGGGACCAGTATTTTTTTATAGAATATAGTGTATATATTATTCTACTCTAAGGTAGCAGTAATGAAACTATTGGCATCAGGCTTTTTGGGGTATAGCATAAAATGTCAAACCTCGTAGACGTGCAGAGAGGGCAAATTGTTGAATTGCGTCTAATTTGAGTATCTGTTACAACATCCCCATGGTTTTGGGTGTTTACCAAACTATGATATCGGAAGTCATGACGTCATACAGAGTGCACAGAAAGACATCCTCAGTGAAACAGAATAGTGGACGAAAGGGAAAGCTAAGTGACAGAGACTGATAGGTGTTGAAGCAGATTGTGACATCAAAAAAGGAAGACAACTGCAGCCAAAGTGACATTAGAGCTCCATGTGAATTGGCAGGCTCCAGTATTGGCAGGTATCAGTCATTACACATAAAAGAAAACTTCACAAACAAAACATTTACACAGTAGTAATTCCCAAGCCACTTGTAACAGATGTGATTACAAAATGTCCTCTACAGTGGTGCCACGAGCACAAATCCTGGTCAAGTGAAATATGACATTTGGTTAGACCAATCATTGTTCACTTTGTTCCCCGCAACAGGACGTGCGTATGTCTCAAGAATACCTACACAAGGGAATGATTATGCTTGTCTCATGCCAGCTGTCAAACATGGAGGGAAATTTCTCAGGGTTTCGGCAGCCATTTCATGATTTTCAAAAGGGATCTATTGTAAACTTGAAAGGGAGATTGACTGGGAAGGATTATGTCGAACTTTTAGCTGACCAGATCCATCCTATGGTGCAAAAATTGTTTCCTGCAGGAGATGGTGTTCTCCATGATGATAATGTTCTGACCATACAGCTAGACGTGTCAGATCGTGGTTTGAGAAACTTAAAGACCGTCAAACATCTTATCTGGCCCGCACAGTCACTAAACCTCAATATCATCTAATTGCTGTGGTCTGTTTTAGAGAATAAAGTCGGGAATCGATATCCACCAACAACATCTCTACAAGAACATTGACTATTTATCCATAAAGAATGGTATAATATTCTCTTAACCACTATTCATAACTTGTATAATTTAATTCCTTAGTGAATTCAGGTGGTATTAAATGCCATAAATGGTCCAATTCCGTATTAATAAAGAATTTCATGTTATTCCTATATGTTTCTATTATTTTGATAACCACCTGAACATGTATCTGCAAATGTGTATTCATGGATATATGTGTTTAAATACAGGTTATAACCAAATGTATGAACAGAGTCTAAGCTCATTCTAAAAACTTAGTGATATCTAAATGAAAAAAATTTAATGTCCAATCAAGTGTAATGATTTTACTTTATGTAATTCATTTTAGTTCAAGGACTTAATGCAATAAGTTTTATGATCATTAGATGCCATTGCCACTAAAGTTTTTTTTGTTTGTTATTATTATTAGATGCCAGAAAAGGAGACGGTGCTGTCCATGTTATAGAGCCTTATAAACACAGTGTAAGTACACTCTTTGTAAACTGAAAGGTATATGTATCGAATACATCTTTCTTTCTTTTTTTTATTTTTATAAAAATACTTATCGCTATGTTTATTTATCCTTTCAGATTGCAGATCGACCAGTAATAGGCAAATGGATTGGATGCGTTGCATATGATTCTTCTGATGATTGGTTGGTATGTGTTAAAAGTTTTGCTTTGTTTTTTGGACCATTTTGTAATATATCATCCAATTGAATCCATAAAACTCACTGCCATACTCCTATACTGTTTTAATTGTATACTATTTTAAGTACTATTTTAATACTATTTTAAGGATTCTTTTTTGAGATACATTTATTTAAGTGACAATAAAAATGACTTCCCTGTTAGAAAAATGTCAATTCATTTTTGAAATCACTCGTCATATTTTCCCCACTTGTCTCATTGTGTCAAACACTGAACATTATGCGATGTAAGTTTACCGTATGTGTTATGTCATTCTCTAGTTTTTTCTCATTGGTTTTTCACACTTTAGACGTAGCATGTGATGAGTGATTGAGTGTACTTAAGCAGTGTACCTTCATGTAATTTTCAGTTCTTTTCCCAGATGTTAGCATTTCTGTTTGAATTGTTTGAGTTATGTTTCTGTTGTTATATTAGCATTTTATAGGTTAATAAAGCTATTAATTTAATTGTTAATAAAGCTATGATTTTATGTAGTGATTTGTCTGCATTTATCATTTACTGAGCTAACATTCATAACATTTACTGGGTTATGACGCTATTTCCTTTAACAAAGCGTGTTTATCAAGGATTGCATTGGATGCACAATAGTGACTATTTTACTGCCTTTTTTATTATAATGAGTGGGACTTCAAGAGCCCATTTTTTTCTCCTTTTCTCAACCATATTGTTATGACAGCATGTGTACTAGCTATAGAAACAAACACACACACACACACACACATATATATATATATATATATATACACATACATACATACAGTGGAATCCTGATTTTACGTTATTCATGGGACCAACAGTAAAAAACATACGAAACGGAAAAGCATAAAATCAGGGTTAAAACATAATCTAAGCATAGTATAGGCAATTTTCACGGACCAGCAGAAAATGACGTATGAAGCGGGATACCGTACGAAACGGACAATGTAAAATTGGGGTTCTACTGTGTATATATATATACACATACACACACACAGTGCTTTTTTTTTCTAATAAAATAGGTAGGTATACTGTGGTATACTGTGTTTTCTCAAATAAAGGTGTGTATTTTTAGTACCATGTTTTCACACGTCACATCACAAGGGAACAAAAAACTCGCAATTTGTAAAAAAATACTTTTTGTTATATATTAACAATTGATTCATAAGTTTCTTAAAATTTCAGTTAAGCCAAAATAATACTTAAAAAAAGGTGGAGAATGTAACCCCAGAAAAAAGCCCTGCATATATATATATATATATATATATATATATATATATATATATATATTAATTAATTATATTTGTTGAGGATCCATGAATCCCAAAATAAAAATCTCACAATAAAACTAGACAAAAAGTTTATTCATCTGTTTAGACCAGTGGTTCCTAATCTATTGTTGATCAGGGTTCAACTTGTCCAACAACAAAAAAATAATTGCGTCAGGGACCCTCTCCTAACCATAGACAAAAATAGGTTTTACTTTTTGAATAAAACAAACTATTTTGGATAAACAACTTTAATAAAAAGTGATACATAAACTTAATAACAAATTGGACGTTAAAGAAAACTGAATAGCAAACATAAAAGCCTACAAAAACATAAAAATGAATGAGATTTTTTTGGCATGGTGTGGCTTTACTAGCTATCAAATAACCCTGACTCTTTAAGTCCACATCACAGAAAATATGTTAGAAATTTTAAAGCAGAACAAGGATTTTTTTTTGTACTCAAAATGTCAGAAAGCTGAAGAAATATGGGAATTTTTCAAATGTGAATAAAAGATTTGGAAGTTTTCAGTAAAACAACAGGCACTTGATCAGAGGTTCTTTGTCTTTTCTGTCTTCCACTGAACCTGCTCTAGACTTAGGTTTGTAGTGAAACTCCCTAAATATAACAATATACATATATATAAATCTATATACACATTTATATATATAATTAAACAAATATATGCATATAAATATTGTTGGATATTATTGAAAAATATGCAGAGTGTTGAAATTTCTTCAAAGTTTGTTTTAGGCAATGCCATATTTGCACTATAGTACAGTCATACCTCGGTACTTTGTACATTTCAATGTCAAAAAAATGCATTGGTACAGTGCCTTTGCCTACTAGTTGTCACACTTGCTATAATACATGCATGAGTCAATCCTATCTCTGAATGAAACAAATACCGATGCTTCACTCTCATGCTCAGAGTGGAGCACCACATATTCTGACATGTACTTTTATTTCGTTTAGAGGTTTTTTCCTTTTGTTCATATAAGTCATCATGAGTTCAAGGAGGGTTAGTGAGAACCACGATGAGACAATATCTAGTTCTGCATATGTTTCAAAATATTTTTTTAAAGTCCACATTTTGGCTTGTTAGAGCTTTGTCAGGGGGATACTTTTCAACAAAATTCGTTCTTTTAGCAGTGCAGTAGGGGCTTCTACCCTTCCCTCCTCCTCAAATGAAGAAAGTTTCCCAGCCACTATCTGTTGCTACTCCCTTTGAAGTTCCTGCAGCTCCTCAGTGCTGAATTCTTCTCTGTGTTCTTCCACCAATTCTTCGATGTATTCATCTCTGATTTCCAGCCAGGCCCACGGACTTTCCCACAGACATGTCCTCCACTATTGGTACAGTCTCAAAGCCTTCAAAGCCCTTCGGAGTCAGCCCCGCTTGTGTTCTGAAGTGAGATCAGATGTGCAACTACCATGTTCATACTTAAGTATTGTCTCATCGTGGTTCTCACTAACTTTCTTTGAACTCATAATGACTTATACGAACAAAAAGAAAAAATTTCAGGTAGTCTCATCTAATAAAACTATCAAAGGGTTATTAATGTAGGATTACTTATCATTGCTTACCTCTTTTCTATTTATGTTTGTGTTATGTATATATGTATCTATGTATATATATATATATATATATGTACTTATGTATATATATATCTATGTCAAAATTTTGACGCATTTGTGTACTTTTCTGTTTAACTGTTTACTGCTTGTCCAAGTGATACAGACTGGGTTTGGCACACTGCCAAAATTATAACTTGAGAGGTATGGACAGACAGTTTTAGCGTGAAAATTTTCTTTCCAGAGGACTGTTATAGAGGAATGTAATCTTACATTTAAAAGCTTGAAATTAAAAGTAAATGGCAAAATGATGTTCCACTCTGAGCATGAAACTAAAGCGTCAGTCTTTGTTTCATCCAGATATAGGATTGCCTATGCAGGTATTATAGCAAGTGTGATAAGTAGTATGCAAAGGTCAGGTACTGAGGTATGACTTGACTATAGTGCAAATATGGTACTGCCCAAAAGAAACTTTGCAGAAATTTCAAAACTCCACATTTTTAAAAATAATATCCAACAATATTTATATACATATATTTGTTTAATTATCTATATATATGTGTGTATATATATTTATAAATATGTATATATAACTGAATAATTTGTGCACATTAATATATTACATGTTTATTATTTATTCTCTCTATGAAACAGGTTGCAAGTGCTATAGATGAATTTTATATTGAAAGAAATTCTCTTCAGTTTATATAATTATAATTCTTAAATAGCTGTAGTTATAGTTTAAAATTTTGTTTATTTATTTAAATATTTTTTGAAAAAGGGTTCAATAATGCAGTTTGCTTTCATATGTATGTATATGTTCCATACTTACCATGTCTAGCTTTTGAAATTATGAAGTTACCCAAACAAAATTGTAATTTCCGTATTGTCACTTTTCAAACCAGGCTGCTTATTTAATAATTTAATTTTGCTTTCAGGCATGCGGAGGTGCCCCCACTCTATGCGTGTGGCATATTCGATCCTTGTCTCCTTCGACTCAGTTGTTGAAACCCCATGTTACGTCCAGTGTGGTTCATTTCTATGATGATGGGGTAAGAATTTTATGTCCATAGCTTTCCTTGTTTTTGGAACCCATTTCCTCTCTTTCCTTACTTTGTTTGTCACTATAAGATATACATGGGTCTATATAGGTTACGTACCAGTCATGTGACATATTAAATGATTTTGGGGATAAAATTGTTCATTGATCAAAGTAGTGGTTACAGTAAAATTCTACATGGACTAATGTATTGGCAGTGTATACATAGTGAAACTTCTAGTCGGCTACCCCTCTAAACGGTCATTTATTATTTTTTTTAAAAAAAACTTTTACTAGTGTCCATAGAGAAGTCCACCCCTATCTGATGGCCACTTTTTTTCGTAACCAATTCTGGCAACCATAGAGATGTTTTACTGTATATACTTGCATATAGTCATGTGTATGTATTTGTTGTTTTCTTGGGAAAGAATTGGATATTTATTGTAACAATGCCATTTTACAGCAAGAAGGGGTGAAAAATAAAATGTCCAAGATAACCTAGAGGAGTGTCGAATCTATAGTTTTCGGGGTCGCTGAGATGAATAAGGGGAACTAAAAATGCTCTTTATGATCAAGTTTTGAGTTAAATTAATATTATAGTGAATTTGTAATTTTACTTCATAATTTGTATACTGTACATATACTTTGAAATACCTGTAAATAAAATTGCTTAGATTTTACACTATAGGTATAATTCATTCCTTTTCCCATATACTAAAAAATTAGAATAAATAAATACCTGGGCGAAGCTGGATAAATAGCTTGTATATTTCTAAGTATGTATGTATATAGAAAAATATATGTAAATGTTGTAGACAATTTGACAAAAGTGGCTTATTGCAAAGAACGCTGTCATTTTGGCAATGTGCCCATCTAATTCAACATTTTCCTAATGAGCCTGATATTTTTTACGTGTATTGTAATGAGCCCATTCACCTTTAGGCAAGTTAGAAAAATCGCATAGTTAGCTCAAACAGCCTGGTTTCATCCAGGCTTATTGCAAGTTCATAAGTAGTGTTTTACAATTATTTAATACTAGCCGGACTTCGCCTAGCTACGCTCAAGCCATCCGTGTAACATATTTATGTACTTCGGGCCCCACAAAAGAAAAAAAAAGCCTACAAATGTATTAAATTCAAGTGAATAAATTCCTTTCAATTTTCATTCCCGTCGCTGCCGACAGATGGCAGCACCACTGTACCAGATGATTTGGTTTCTCAGCAGTGAGTGATTTTAGAATGAAAATATCTCTAAAACTATTGAATTAACAGAATAAGTGTACGCTGAAAAAATTATCAGTTTTCGAAGCTCTTTCCAAATATGTAACATTTATGTACTTTCATGAGAAAAAAAATTACACCGTTTCCTGTATATTTGTCGGCCATTTTTTTTTCGAAGATCTCTCTGCCCGGATGAGTTACGGTCATGTGATCTCTCGACTTCCACTTGTCTCTTTATTAGTATAGATAAGTAACATAATTGTTTAATAATAAAAATTAAAAATTTTCAAACAATGATGATTGTTATGCAGTTTTTAAGTGACCTCTTTTTGACCTAAGTAACTGTTATCTAATGTGTTCACTAAAGAAAATACTTAAGTAACAATCTCTTTATCTGTCATTTTTAATAAGTGTTTACTACTTTGGGCTTACTGCAATAAGCCTGGACGGAACTAAGCTAAATTATTGCATGTTTTCTAACTAGCCTAAAAGTGTGTGCGCTCATTACAATAAAACTAAAAAATATCAGGTTTATTAGGTAGTTATCGATAATTTTCCTATAGGCCAGGTGCATTACAAACTGATGCTGCTCTTTGCAATAAGCCAGTTTTTCCAATTTGCCTACAGCATATTAAATCTTTGTAATGATTTTTTTTCATTTCGTTGCTGTATAAAATTTTCAATATTTAAATGTTTATTTTTATTTCTTAAATAACTTAAGCTCATAAAGAGCATTTCTAAAGTGTTATAGCATTACAAAGCTTGTTATTATATTCATGCATTTATGTATGTGTATAAATGTTTATCCATCTGTGTTATGTATATACAGTGGAATCTCGATCTATCGTTTTCGAAGGGACTGACTGAACTGAACGATGGATGTGGGAAAACGATAGATGCGGGAATATACAAAAAAGTATTGACATACCTTAAAGTTTGATATCCCTAAAATATATTTACTCACGTACATTAATGTATGCATACCCGTAGTGTAACTGAAGATAAAATTACAAAGTTGTACTGAAATCCAAGATAATAATAATAAAAAAAGAAATACACGTAGATACACAGGAATTTTAATTCAAATAAAAGTACTTAATCGTCATTTGTTTTTTGTCGGTTTTCTCTCCACAAGTAAACAATATTTTTTTTGTGTTGCAAATTGCATTTTTTCGGTATCGGTTATTGTGTGAGAGTATAAAGAAGCGGCAGTCGTGGATCGTTTGTAACTAGAACCATTCCATTGCACTGGATGGGGTCCGACATAAGACCACCAGGAAGTTCTGCTTCCGGGTGAAACACTCATCGGCCAGTGTAGAACTGCAGTAATCAGGAACTTCTCACACACTAGACCAAACACTAGGGCGCCTCCATCCTTAGGCCAACAAAAAAGCTGACTGTGAGCCATTGCTGATAAGAACAGAAATGTTGAATATTCGGCGAATTTGGAATGAGTTGCTGAAAATAGTTTCTGCCAGGGGCTAAAGAATTAAGGAACACTAACGATGAATAAATAATGGGAGTGGTACAATAAAGCAAAACCAGGCTACACAAGAAAGAACAAAAATACAAGACTGTGCATCTCAAATGGTCTGTTCATTGTTTATTTAGAGCATCATTCTAGCTCAATCCAGACATTTATATATCAGGTTCAGTTATTATGAAAAAACGATCGATCCGATAAATTAATGTAAAGCTGCGATATTCTGAACAAATATTGCGGGAAAACGATGGATCGAGGAACGATTCATGTGGTCTTATTTGCTTGTTTTCTATGGAATTTATTCGGGACTAAGTGAAATAAACGATACATACAGGAAAACGATCGATCGAGATTCCACTGTATATATTTATGTAAATGAAGTAATCATTAAATTCGGAGTTTCATATTTAAAGAATTTAGTGTTCCATATTTAAAGAGATAGAATTCTAGTAATATTTATCTTATGTCTACATACATTAATGTGTGTGTGTGTGTGTGTGTGTGTATGTATGTATATATATATATATATATAAGGTATAAAACTGTTGCGAAACAAAGTGGCACAACCTGAAGAAAAGTTTTTGTGGCTTGATACGAAGGTCACACTGAAATTTTTGAGATACAGGTAAATGGTACAAGTTTAAACTTACCAACTCTTAGGAGTGTTCAAAGTAGTTCTGCCCAAGATCAATACACTTTTGTAGGCGAATTTTCCAAAGATTAAATGCCTCAAGCCATCCATTTGTTGTAATAGATGAAAAATATGCTTTTATAGCCTCATCAATCTTATCTTTGGAATGAAAATGACGTTCATGTAATATATATATATATATATTTTTTTTAGATTGAAATATAGTGAAAAGTCACACATAACTAGATCAGGAGAATAGGGGGGGCGGGGTGTTCTATCACTTTGATGTTTTTTTGTTCAATAAATTTGACTGTAATACTTGCTGTATGAGAAGATGCATTGTCATGGTGAAGCATGAGTCCCCTAACATTCACGTCTTGAAGAATTTGTGGAAGACATTTAGTTGTGTACCTGTACTTCTGAAGAACACATCATACATTACTTTTTTCATTGATTGTTGTCTTTTCACCATTGTTGGTTTGGAGTCATCTTCAAAGACCCATAATTTGCTTTCTTGAAGTATTTGAATGTCAAAAAAAAAGTATATACATCTCATCATCAGTTATGATTTTAGAAATAATGTGGTACCCATCATCATTAAGTAATTTTAGGGTTTCTTTTCTGATTCTGACACACTCTGCTTTCTGGTAATCTGTTAAATTATGGGGGACCCAATGACAAATTAGTTTTTTCGTATGCAGTTCTTCATGAATAATTTTATGTATAGCTGTGAATCCAATGTTAATTTCCCTCTATCATTTGGTAGGTACAGCAATTGTCAATGATTAACATTTTTTGTACAGCCAACACATTTTCTGGGACTGCAGTTAACAAAGGTCTTCGTGTGTGTTCTTCATTCAGAAGAGAATTTTGACCTCTTCTAAATTCTGTAAACCATTTGAATATAGTGGCACAATATGGAGCTTCAATTCCATATGCTAATTGTAGACGTTGAAGGCATTCTTCTTGATTTATTTCCACTTTAAAATTGCAGAAAATCATAGCTCAATAATGTTCTCACATCAACTCCATTTTCTTTTCTTTCAAAATTTATTCTATGATAGCTAAATTGCAATTGTTGCTACAAATTATCATCTGCGGACATAAAAGAGTTTAAATATAAATATCCGACCAATCATTTTTTGGGGGGCGCATAACATCTATTCCTGTCTCAAAAATTTCAGTGTTTCCTCGTATTGTGTCTAAAAGTTGTTATATGTAATAATAAATTTATAATGACAAATATTTTATATGGCACATTCCTAGTTATCTTATTAGTTTTTAAAAGAAATTTTACAGTTCTAATTTTGATACTAATGGATACTTTTGAGAGACTCATCAATGAAATTCTAATCTATCAATGTATGATATAAAAAGTAGCTGTAAAAATATATCTAACAAACCCTATTTTGAATCCTTTTCGAATCTTTTTTTTTAACCTTTATTGAATCCCTCTTGAAGCAAACAGCTTGATGAAAAGGAAGGTTGAGTGAGTGCAACTCTTGAAAGAAAATTTTTTCACATAATTTTAGTTTAATAATTGTTTTTATGATAGTATTTTTGAGGAAACTCTGTCTTTTGATTTGTTTTTCTAGATCATATCTGCCGGTTCAGAAGCCTGCATCAATCACTGGAGCCTGGATGGCAACCTGCAGATTGAAGTACCCACATCTGCAACCAACATTTTCAGCATTGGCATCAATTCGAGTCCCACTCAGCAGGTTGGAAATTTCTCTCATTTTGTCGGCCAGTATTGGCTTTTCTAATATTACTTTTCTGATAGCCGGTCACAAGTGATAGCCTGCCAAATAGTTTTCAAGTCACGTTTTCAGCTTTTTTGTTTCATCTCCCATGATATGCGTTTATGAATGAACAAAATATATGAATTTTATTCATTAAGAAAATATTTAGTTAGGAGTCCAAAATTCTTGAATAACCTTCAAGATATCTTCAAAAGATCTGTCACCACAGAAATTCAGCTAAGTATAATTGCAAATGGTGGTGTGCTGTTCCTTAGTGTTTTCGCCATTTGTTGCTTCATTCTTTTGTGCAGTTGTGAAGCGAACAAGTATAGTTTGTGGTTCCAATTTTTATTCATGTGAATTTTAGGGTTATTTCGCTGGGTCTCTGAACTTAATCATGCTCTCTCAGATTTATCCGCCACCTTCATCCAATGCCTCTTCAAAATTTAACCTATCTATCACCTATTAAACTATTTGCATAGGGTTGTTAGGTTGGCAACTTTTCATTCTCACCATTAGCGATACTTGTCAGGGCAAATGCCAAATGCACCCAGCTGTCGGGAAAGTGCTAAAGAAAATTCTGTTATTTAGATATAAGTACATTTTTAAAGTGTTCTTTTGGCCTGCTTATTCGGGGTTCCTATTGGTTCTTAAAAACCCCTCATTTTCAGTTTCTTATTTTAAGGACCCTTTTAAGTCCTTATTTTTGCATTTAAGGTCCTTACTTTTTTCAATGACTCTTTTGAACTAGCTAAAAAATATTCTAAAAATGCTGACATTGGAAAAATGCAGATGGGTACTCTTGTTTATGTGTTGGTCATTTTTTTGTATTGTTCTCATTTCCCCGCTCCAAATTCTTGAACAACTTCAATGTATATAAATTATTCAAGTTCCACTCTGTTTATTTCCAACTAATAACTAAAAAGTTGTTCCAATCTGTTTGGTTTTTTCCATATTTAATGGGGAAAACCAATCGAATTGTAACATGTCAAAGTAATTTATTAATGTTATGAATTTAGAAAGCTGATATCTGAATAATGGGTGTGTGAGACTCAAATATTTTTAATAGTCTAAATCAGGGTTTCCCAAAGTGGGCGGTACCAAATTCGGGATGGGTGGGGTGGGGGAGTGGAACATCCTTGGTGGGCAGTCAATTTAAATTCAATCTCAGCTACCAACAGGTACCAATACTTTATCCTGGATTATAGATATAGTACAAAGGTTTTAAATTGCATTGTTAGATATCGTGGTAAAAACAAAGCTTAAACGGGATAAAGGGAAGCTAGTTATCCGGTATTTGTTTTTCTGCATGGCAGTGATATCTTTACTTTTCTGCAAATATCTCATGCATTCTTGCTTCTCCCTACACCACATGCTGAATAGTATCAGCACTTGATGTATTGTAATGGATCAATCAGCAGAAGCATATGCAAATTATTTTTACCAGATTGATTACTATATATGCTTGTACATGTTTATCAGTAGCAGCACTACTTGTTACTTGTTTTTGTTATATTAATGGCTGCAGCTGTTTTGATGTCATTGTACGTTAAGGGGTCACACTACCTTCAAACGGTCAAAAAATTCAATTTTTCAGAAAAAATATATTTGATAGCCTAGTTGTTTCTGTACAATTTAAAACAAATCACGAGAAAAAAATTCCTATAATTTAATGAGTTACAGGGAAAATTGTATCAGCTGTTTTATGCAAACAACGTTTAAAGGGCACTCTAAATTTTGTTGCTTGCAATCGCAACTCTACTCTAAATACCAATATAGCAAGTTTTTATTTATTTATCAGTAGGGAAAACAGGAAGACGCTTCCTCTACTCGAACTGAGAATGTTTAAAATTCGTTTCGCCAGTTCCGCATGGTTTAGATTCATTATTATGTTGTTGCTTTACTTCGATACATTTGCTGTTATTGGTATTGCAGGTTTTATTTATCACTTGTTTTGATTTCTAAAACAGTATAAGTGGATTTATATTTTAATTATAGTTGTGTGCGGTATTTTAAAGTGTCCTTATATTTGTAAAATGGAAGAAAATAAAGTGAAACGTGCTTCAGGAAAAAATGCTATGAAGCGTAAATTCCATGGAAATCAACACACCATTAAAAATCATTCCAGCAGAGATGAAGTGTCTGAATCTGGTGATATTTCAGATTCTATGCACAAAAATTCCCCAAGTGTTTCAAGGAAAAGTGCTTCATCTAGAAAGTTACAAATGGAATGTGAAACGACTTCATCTAATGGCAATCAATTTGATGGTAATATTGTAGTCGATAAAAATCTTTTTTCTTTCTTGGAAGAAAACCTTGTGTGCAAGGTATGTAAAAATAATATTAAAATTTCTTCTAAAAAGATATATGGATTATCTACCAGGATAATTTTGAAATGTCAAAATTGTAAACGTGTAGCTGAAACTCATAACTCAAAAATGTTGGGTAAAAGCAAAAATATTTCTGAAATCAGCAGGAGAATAATCTAAGCAATGTGTTGCATAGGTCAAGGCCTTGAACCATTAAAAACATTTTGTGGTATCATGGATTTTTCTCCTCCTGTCACACAAAATGCATATGATAAAATATGCACATTAATCAATTCTGCCTCAAAATTTACTGCAACTGAAAGTATGAGAAAGGCTGCTGAAGAAGAAATCAAAGCATCACATTCACAGGATATTACCGTTAGTGGGGATGGTTCGTGGAAAACGAGAGGCCACACATCCCAAATCGGTGTATGCTCTATAATTGGAGCAGAAAAAGGAAAAGTTATAGATGTTGAGGTGCTATCGACAGCCTGTAAAGGTTGTGAATCATGGAAAGGTTCACAACAAGGATCTGCATTTAAACAGTGGCAGACAGCACATGCAGAAACATGCTTAAAAAACCATTCAGGGTCTTCTGGCAAAATGGAGTCAGAAGGTATGGTAAAAATCTTTCAAAGATCAGAGTCTGAAAGAAATGTAAGATATGTGAACTATATTGGTGATGGTGACGCTAAAACATTTCTGTCCATTATTGAAAACAATCCCTATAATATCACTGTGTCAAAATTAGAATGTGTTGCTCATGTTCAAAAATGCATGGGTACTCGCCTTCGAAAATTAAAAACTGATTACAAATGTCAAAAGTTATCAGATGGCAATGGTGTTTCTGGGAAAGGTCGTCTCACAGACAGTGTAATCAATAGACTTTCTTCCTATTACGGAAAGGCAATTCGTGAACAATCTAGTTCACTAGAAGGTATGAGAAATGCTGTATGGGCAGTGTATTTTCATACACGCTCTTCTGATGATGAACCACTGCTTATTTTTTGCCCAGCTAGTGCATCATCCTGGTGTAAATATCAAAGAGCTATTGCAGGTGGAACTATGAATAATTTTCATCATCGAGATACATTGCCTGCTCCTCTAATGGATGTGATAAAACCAATTTTCAATTCTCTTTCATAACCAGACCTTCTAAAATTCTTCCCTTGCCTTGGTACAAATACACTAAATCCAAACGAATCTTTTAATTAGTTGATTTGGCAGTTGTGTCCTCAAAATTCTGGTTGTGGAAGGAAAATTGCAGAAATCGCTGTGTATGAAGCTGTAACTCTTTTTAATGGTCAAAATAGAAGACTTTCCACAATGAGAAAGCTGCAAATTCATCCAGGAATTAATTGCATTTCTGCACAATTGAAAAGTGATTTTAAACGTGTATCATGTGCTCAAGAAAGAGCAATATCAGATACCATTGATGCTCGTTGAGCTAAACGACTGGCAAAATTACATGAAATTTAAAAAAAAAAAAATAACAAAATTGAAGGCATTACATACCAACCTGGGGGATTTTAATATTTTTTTTATGCTATACTTTATGGCATGAAACAGTATTTGTTCTGGTAAGTCTAAAAGTATATGAAATGAATTATATAACTATTGCAGAGTGTAAATTGTAGTATTGCAAGATGTTTTAATGTTGTTATAGGAAATAATATTGAGGCTTTTTTAACAAAGTATTTCAAACAATTTTGTTATTTAGTATTTCTTGTGAAATAAAACACATTTTAAGTTAAATTAATAATTATCTTAAGTAAATATATGGTAAAATACCTTTAAAGTCATTTTTCTCAAAACATGATTTTTCAACCTTGCGCACAAGATTATTCCTGACCTATTGCATTTATATTTATGAAAATTTTCCAGTATATAAAGTAAATCAGAACTGCTAATTTGAACCAGATTTTAGGCATTTGAGATGAAAGAAATTTTTTTATAGCTTCTGAAATACTTGTAAATGGGCTCTATTTTTATAGTAAAAAGTATCTATTTTTTAAAAATATAAGATGAATTTTAAATTAAATGCCAATTTGTTAGGATGCCAATTTGTGACTGCATCTCTGTTTGTTCACTTAAGGGGACAAGGGACCTTTGAATTTTCTAATTATCAATTTTTAACTCTGTATACAAAATGATAACAATCTGTAATCTTTTTTACTACTTTGAAGACCCTTAGAATCCAAAGTCAGGATATTTTGGCAGAAATTATGCCTGTTTTTCAAAATGCTCTGTGTGCATTCCAAATTATTTAAAACCTCAAATTTTTTAATAAAAGTTTTCTGTATATATATATAATCATAATTGTGTATTTTTTATATTAATTAAAAGCTATAAATAATATTTTTTTCAAATCTTCCTGTTTTTTTAAAATTGCTTTTGTTTTATTTCATGGTCTATAAATATGAAAAATATGTATGGTTTCAAAGAATTTTGAACAGTTTTATGGCAAATACTTCCATTAACAATCCTGAGAAATTTCAAAGAAATTACAAGAAAATGATTGCATGTGGAGCATTTTGAAAAATGTTAGTATTTTTATAGAATGTTTTAAAAAATAGGTTATATACTTTCACAAAATACTTATTTAAAAAAAATCAGTGCATATTTTGTACGACATACGAAAATGCCTCTGCTTCTGATAAAATAAAAATGGAAGAAAAATATTCCAACCAAATAGCCTGAAAAAATGCTGCAAAAGATGCCGATAAAAGAGCTCAGAAAGACCCCCCATTTTCTTTCAGTTACATGTGACCTTCAAAGTGTTTTGCAGATCCCAGCTTCTAAGGTTAGCATTACATATTACTTACGTAAGCTAAATTTATTTAATTTCACCATCTATGAAAGTGCCCTTCCAAATGATGCATATTGCTACTTTTGGAGTGAAATAAATGGCAAGCAAGGGAGTTATGAAATTGGAACTTGCCTGGGATTCTTCGTTGATTCTCTTCTATCAGGCGTTGAGCATTTATCGATATTTTGGGGTGCATGTGGCGGTCAAAATAGAAACATCCAAGTGTCGTGTTCTCTAATGTATATAGATCAGGAGCATCCCACCATTCAGATTATCAAACAAAAGTTTTTAGAAAGTGGCCACTCTTACATGTTAGTGGACTCGATGTACAGCACTATTGAAACAGCTTTAAAAAACATGGAAATTTACAGCACTCATGAATGGGAAAATGTTTTCAAAATTGTGAGAAGAAAAAAATCTTTATAAAATGAAAGAACTTGAATTTAAAGATTTTTTGGATTTGAAGAAACTTGTGCAAAATATAGTGGGAAACATTTAAAAAACAGATGTGAGTGGTAGTAGGATGAATTGGCTAAACGTTAAATGCAAGAAGTACAAGAAAGGTAAACCTGGAGATATGGGATACAGGTATGATTATAATGAAATAAACATGACATCACAGCCTACAGCTCAAATTAGAATGCGAAAAAGAAATACAAAAATAGATGAGGCAATAGTAATTCGAAACTTGTACCAAAGGTGCTTACCGATAATCGAAGCCAAGAAAAAAGATATCTTGACATTATGCAATAAGGGCATCATAGCGACACTGTTTCATCACTGGTATGAAAACGTACCACATCAACTAATTCTGTTGAAGTATTCTTTGATTCAAAAGATGAAGATTATGGTAATAATGATGCCATATAAATGATTGTATTTTTATAATTAACATATTTTTAAAATCAATTTGTGTTTTTATTTTTTGTAAATATTTCTTTTACTTTGAAAATAAAATTTTTAATTGTGCTATATTTTTGTTTTATTGCACCTACATTAAAATTCAAAGTAATTCATTAAACAAAAAATAAATGGTTTTTCAATAATTTAGCTCAGGGCACTCGGCAATATTAATGTACAGCTAAAAACAGGTAAGTTGGGAGCATAATGCTTTAAAAATTAATTATTGCTATCAATTTTATACTAAACACAAAACTTGTTGATGTTTGAAGGATGGAATTGGCTACAAATAGTTGTGAAGCTATAATAACAATAAGATGAGGGGACCCATCTGTATGCAATCTTATACTTGAGAAACACACAAAGTCTGATAATTAATGCCATACTGTAAACATCCTGAGGATAATAATATAAAATAAGCGTATGAGAGCCAATACTGGTTTGTAGTTAGCAAAAACACACCAGTGCTATAACTTAATGTTATTTAATAATGTTACAAAGAAGTTACAAGGAAAAAAAAATCAGCATTTTCTGAAAATTTTTTTTTTGACTTAGTGTGTTTCACCTTTAACCCCACGATATATACAGCGATACCTCTTATTTATCGTCTTTAATGGGACCTATTGCATTAAACTATAGATACAAAAACATAACAAAGAAATATCAAGAATGGATGAAATAAATGACACATGTGGGAAAATGATTGTTTGAGGAATGATCAATCAAGTTTCCACTGTGAGTGAGTGTGTATGTGTGTGTGTATATATATATATATACATACATATATATGTAGTGAATATATATATATATATATATAGTGAAACTTCTCTAGCGGACCATCCTCTACATATTTTTATCAGAACTGACTCCATGGACTCCATAGAGCTTATGTTATTTAACACCCATGACTGGTCACTATATTTTTTTTTTTTCTCTGTATTTCTTATATTTTTCTTGTCACCAGCTTGTATGCTTCTTCATGTACTGAAATTCAATAGTGTGTAATGTATTAATCTCTGTTTGTGCTGTGTTTATTTCTAGATACTGAGTGCAGCAGGAAGCAGTTACAAGATCGATGTCTGTACAGATTTCCGGTACAGAGATTTCTCACTTGAGTTTTGTGATTGATTCATCATGGCCATTTACACCTTCTCTTTCATGTACATAGTTACTCATTAAAATTTCATAAAACAGTTTGTTTCTTTTAATACTATTATACTTTTGCTAATACTTTTTTAAATCACAGTACATTCATAAATATAAAGTTGCCTCAAGTATTCAATGTACAAAAAGTGTATTTGGTAAATCTTTTAGCCATTTGGCTGCTGGGTTCCATTGGGTAGCTTAGTATGTTATGTTTATATAGGAGCCATTCACAAGCCAAATCGATTCACTCCACAATTTGAGTGTCAAAGTACTCAATAGACTCCTCACTTTTTATATTCATATTAAATTTCTCAAATAATAAGGATGAACACTCAGTGATAACGTTTTTGGGAGCCATTGAATAATAAATCACTTTTTTTGGAAGCCAATCTGATTAAGTCCATACTCTAATGTAAATTATTTCAATAATGCAATTCAAACACAGAAGAAGGTACTCAATGATAATGGTCAATCGTTGAGTGTTATTTCATCCAAAAAAAAGTAAAATAAATGAGTTAGTGATACTCTAACTGCCACAAAAGTAAGTACTCATAAATTATTAAACTATTACTTCTATTTTTTTCTGTAATAAAAAATAATTTGAAGACTGAATTCAATGTTATTACTTTTTTCACTTGCCAAATAGGTTAAGTCCATCAGTAACACTAAAATTGTAATAATAATAATGATGACCCCAAGGATATTCTATCGTCTATGTCGTCAGATGAAAGCTCAATCTGCAATAACACATTCTACAATATTTATTTTAATTTATATTTTCAGAGGCATTTTAAAAACTATGAATTATTTTATCACTTTTATTCACCTTCTGTTTTATGGACTTGACCGATTTGGCAAGTGAGTGGTTCATATACAAATGGGCGTGTTATACAAGTAGTGAATTGACATAATGGCCATTTACTTTCAGTTTTATTAAATATATACAGCAGTAAAAAACAAAAAAAAAATAGGTGGGAAAAATCAAATGCACTCATTCCTGTGTGCATATAAAAGTGAACTGTGTATTTCCCAACACCTCTGTCGAAAGACAATGCAGTCTCGATTCTGTAGGGACCTTGATGATGGGCAGTGGAAGGGATTCAAATATTTTTATTCACTACAAGTATTATAAATCTCAATGACCTTCTCTGTGCTTAGAAAGGAAAAAGTATGAAAATGGTCAAATATTAAACACACTTTTAAGTTTTGAGATTTTTCGAGTATTGTTTTTACATGTATAATGTTATAGACACATTTGAGTGGAGAAAACATAAAATGTGCATAAATGAAACAATATTTGTGTCCCAGACCCCATATTGGGCAGTGAGTTTAGAGGAGATCAAATTTGTTCTTTTCTTAATGCCTCTTAACTGATTCTAACATGTATATATACTTACATGCAGTTATTATGATTGTATATAAGCACCTTTTATTTATTTATATATATATATAAAATATGTGTGTGTGTGTACGTAGTGATATATGTATATGTTTTACACATGTGTATATGCACTGGTGTCCAAAATTAAGGGAATATGCATGTTTATCAAATTTCTGGAAAACTAATAGACAGATTTTAATGAACTTTGATATGGACCCACAATTATGTAAGAGAAAAAATTATACCACACCACAGTCACGGTATGCACTCATGATCGGCAGTTAGTCTCATCAGTGCATGAATGTTTAAAACCCACGTTGCAAGAACATAAAATGACTCTAATATGAGGTATGGCCCCCTCTCATAGTCATACAGCTCTCACAGTACTATGCCGTACTGTGGAAACAGGCAGTTTGATTAGTTTCTGGGGCAGTTGGTCCCACTCCTGCAGTTTTCAGCTACTGGATGGTTCTCAGAGGGGGATGGCGAGCTGCAATTGCCCTCCTAAGAGAGTCCAATTCATTTGGCGAATATCCTCTCTTGACATGTCTGGGATTCTCTTGGAAGAGCAATTGCATTGCACCATCCCCCTCCGAGAACCATCCAGGAGCTGAAAACTGTGTTGCTGCTGGAGTGGGACCAACTGCCACAGGAACTAATCAAGCTGTCTCATTTCCAGTATGGTATGCTGCGAAAGAGGAGCCATATCCCATCTTAGTCCTTTTATGTTCAATCTTGCAACTTGGGTTTTGGACATTCTTGTGCTGATGAGCCTAACTGACGATCATGAGTGCATACCATGACACTTGTTTGGCATAATTTTTTTCTTATATAACTGTGTAACTATACTAAATTTCATTAGAATTTAACCATTAATTTTCCAGAAATTCGACAAAATGTGCAAATTCTCTTAATTTTGAATACCAGTGTATATTATTTATATATGTATATACATACATACATAGTCACAGGTAAATCTATATGAGGTGGTGAAAGGCAAAGTGGTTACGTCAAGTGGTGCAAGTCCAAAGCGTTTTACTGCAAAAACTACAAAATATTCAACTATAAATTGAACAAATTATAATTCATAATAATTATTATAATATTGCAAATAATAATTATTTGCAATTGCACTATATATTGAACATGGAGATTGCCCTTAAATAAAAAAAAGGTTCAAAATGTGACTTACACCACTTTGCCTTTCACTGCCTCATATGTTTATATATACACACACACACACACACAGATGTATACTTGTGAAAAGTCTCATTGTAAACACAAATGTATACAATGAAAGTTGTGATCATAACTTGGCACTGGACAATCCTTCCAAAAAATCAGCCAGTAATAGAATCCAAAACATATAAGTGACTTACAAGCAGAACAGTGAGCTGAAACGTGGATTGTTCCTCAACCATCTCAGTAACATAGCCCACATATGAGTCCAAAATATTTATGAGAAAAGTATTTTATGCGTAAAGCAATATGTATCTATATTAAGAAATTAATAACTTTTAGTTTTTTTCTATTATACTTAATATTGTATTAACATTTATTGAATTTAATTTAAAATAATTGCTTAAAATTTTTTAATGAGTTCGTTTATAAAATATCAAAATTATGTTACTTATATTGTATTAATATTTATTTAGATTTATTTTATTTAGTTGCATACCATTTATTAAATTAATACCGATTTAAACTATCTATAAATTAAATTTCACACGATACAGTTAATTTTATCACAATATGAGAGTAATATTAGTCTGTCAATCCAACTTGTTACATTGCTGATAAAACTACCATGATAGTTGTTTTTAATAAGCACAGATTTTAAAGCTTGATTTTATGCATTTTTAATACACACACACACACATATATATATATATATGTGTGTGTGTGTGTGTATGTATATATATATATATATATATATATATATATATATATATATATATATATTTATATATATATATTTATATATATTTTTTTTTTCAATGACATTCGAAGTGTAGACCCAAAGTCAATCTTAAAAAGGGTCCGGGACACACTAAGATTCGTATCGGAAGACTTTGAATGACTTAGATCTCACTGGTGGGACACCTTGGTCTCTGGCGAGCTGCGCAGGATGTCCGTGACGGTCTTGGCCGTCTTTATGGAGTCCTTGGACTTGAAAGTGTGGCTGAGGTACCGGTCGCTGTAGAAGCTGGTCTTCATGCGCACCGTGCTGACATAGGGAGCGGCCGCTTGCCTGCCACCGCCCTCGGCCGCCGGGAGCCGTGCCGGGATGTAGGAGGAGCCGAACTCGTGCCTCCTGCGTACCTGGATGGGGAAGTCGCACGGCTCCCAGGGTCTGCGCGACGCCGGCGCGGGCTCATTGGCGGCGCCGATAGGTGCGCAGTTAGCCGACGAGACAAATCCCTCGACCCCGTGCGGCGTCTGCACATACAGCCAGTCGGACTCTTGGTACAGCGCCGTCACCAGCGTGCCCATGGGCAGCGACGTCTGCTGAAAGGGCGGCTGGCAGCCGATGTGCGAGTGCAGCCGGGAGCACTGCATCACCACCATTGGGACGTTGGCCGGCGATGCCTTCGACGCCCCGCGGAGGACGCTGGCAGCGTCCGTCTCCCCCCTCTTTGGCATCATGTCCTCGAACGCCTCGTTTTCTGCGCGACACAGCCGCCGCTTTGAGTTGCTGTCCTTCTCCTCGTCCGTGTTGTTCACCAACAGGCTCCACGGGGGCTCCGGCTTCCCCTCTTTTTCTTCCTCGGGCCAGGCGCTGTTCGCCGATTCGCCGATCCTCGCCAACCACTCCTGTATGCTCTCCTCCGTCTTGATCTGCGCTATCTCGGACAGGGGATCGTTCAGGCCCACTATGTCGTTGGGCGGTCTCTTCGAACCGTCTGCGTCCTTGTTGAGGGAGGGGTTCTGGAATTTGTCCCGGGCGTTCCTCTGGACGGGCCGCTGCCGCGAGACGGGGTTGAAGTGCTGTTGGGGCAGAGTGTCCGGTCTCTTGTCGCCCATCTTGGCGATGGGTCTCATGAGGGAGAGTGGAAATGACCTGTCCTTGCCGTTCTTCTTCGCCTTGAGCACGAAGCCGGGATCTTGACTGTCGTGGCTCTCTATCACATGGCCGCTTTTGCTATCACAGTTTTTCAGGACGTCGCCGCTCAGCTGGCGGTGCCTCAGCACGGACCACGTCAGCTTGCTGCAGTGCGTCTCGTGCTTGGGAAGCTCGCCGCCTTCCTCCAGCACTTTAGTCCTCAGTTCCATCCTGTTCTGCTGGAACTGGGACTGGAAGTTCACCTGGTTCATGAGTTCGGCGTCGCAGTCTTGTGGCACGACGTCCGTTGTGGAGCTCTCGTCGGTTCGTTCCATGCCGCTCACGTCGCCACCATCATCTCCGGCCTCCAACCAGTTCTTGGAGGACAGACCGTAGGCTGGGTTTTCCGTCACCTTCGCCTCGCTTTCAGTGCATTCCGTCTCCCAATCGTACTGAGTGGATGAAGGACTCTGAAATGAAGCTGTTTTTAACACTGACGTACATCATGGCATAAAAAGAAAGATCCCTAAACACAAAATTTTAGGTTTTTCTTTTCCCCCGCCCCATGAATACTAGAAAAGTTTTATCTTGCTGAATTTTCGAGAACTGTTATAAAACGGCATCTAGAAGAACGGATTATTATCTTCGAGCCAGTGGGCCGTGGTAAAATAAACACTGTTCACCCGTACAGAAATTTATAAGCGATTTAAGGTAACCAGATTGCCATATTTTTAAAGCTAATGACTGTTTCTATTGTTTTTTTATAGATGTTTGAATGGCATTCAGTGCTAAAGTCTACAGCATTCGAGTCCCACCTGTTGGCACGAATGTTTGCAGCTATTGGTTCTCTCTATGGGATGTTCCCATGATAGAGAATCTATCACATTCTTTATCATGGTGTGGATACGGGCGAATGTCGATAAGACAGGTGCCTGCAGCGTGAATTAATGGACCACTCCTATCGTCTATGTTCTTAATCTGTCAACTGATTCGGCAGTTATTTCCCCCGTTAAAATATTGAGATTGTTGCGTTTTGTACGGTGCATAACATTAACAGTAAGTGAAAGCTTGGGAAAAAACACCGTGGCTCTTCATGTATGCAACCTTCATATAGTCCTTTTTAGTAAGATTTCGATTTATTATCAGTATGCTTTTTCACGGATAAATTATTGAGTATTTAAGGTATTTTCTGAAATGCGAGGCTGTTTCGCAGATTATCTCGTATAATTTTTCTGCGACAACGGTTAGAGTGGCTCCGTGAAGGAATGACTTACCACTTGGCAACAGACCCTGTAGTCGCAAAATGTGCAGTGCTCCAGCTGGCATCGGTCCTCCCCGCTGACCTCGGGATCGCTCTGCGTCTCGTTGGACTCTGTAGCAGCTGAAACGACAGAGAATGAACGTTAGTCTGGGCACGAGCTCGAAAACGGGGCAAAGTACGATCATTACGGATAGCGCTAGATAGTTGAACGAGTAGAAAAGGAATGGCAATTTTCCCTCTTCGGTTGAAGCGGTTTAACGTTTCGTTTATCCTTTAATTTTTTCTCTATAGGCGAACGAAGGGGTCCGCTCAATACGACGAATACCACGGAACGCATGGATTTGCCTTTGCCGAGGTTCGCTATACGGTTGAGCTTGGAATCTTTTGACTTTTTGCTTGGAAATTTCATTTGGAGTAGGAAACTTCAAGTCTGTTCGTTGTCAGACACTGAGTATGGATTTGAGGACTCGCTTCATGAATATGAACGGACGGCTGTGTAATCAGGGCCGGCTTTATGCTTAGGCAAAGTAGGCTCCGGCTAAGGGCGCCACAACTCGAAGGGCGCCATCCCATGATAAAAAAATCGTACAAAATTAAAATTCGCCCGTCGGTATTTCGCCGACGAATAGTGTTTTTTCTGCGCATGAGGCCTTATTTTTTTATACAATGCATCGCGTCGGTGGTAGACTAGATGTTATTCGCAGTCAATTTTGTCTACGCACGAAGGAAATTAATATTGAATACATACTCGACTCGAATTCGTAACATATTACAGAAAATAGGAACTGCATACCGTATCACGATGCATTGAACTACGGACTACGGCCCTACAAAACCTTAACCTTGCGAGCACTACGAATTTTTTTTCGGCTGAAAGTTCGGTGGCCGAGTGAAATACACTCTGACTTTTATTGTAAAAATATAGAAGGTAAGTTGTAACTTATTTTATAGTTATGGATTATGCTATGCATTTTTTGTTTACATTTACTAAAGTACTTATTGTTTTGCGTTTTAGAATTATTTTCATTTGGATTCTTATTTGACAATTTGACTAATTTCAACATGTTTAAAAGAAAAAAACTGAGTGGTTCAGATAATAGAAAAAATAAAGCCAAAAAAGATGCAGTTGCAGAAAAACATAAGAACGCTTTACAGAAGTTTTTAACTAAATCAAACGATATCGAATGCGAACCATCAACATCAAAAAGTTGCTCAACTAACTCAACATTCGCCCTTGATCAAAACGACGATATGATCGAAAATACTGAAAAGGAAGTTTGTGAAACTGAGGTTATTTCAGAAAGTTCTTAAAATGAAAAAAATTCTGAAAATGAAGGAAAAATTGAAGAAGCACAGAAAGAAATTTCGGTACAATTATTGAAAGATTATGAAGATGTTGGAAAATGGCCACAGCCAGAAAATAGAAAGTCCATAATAGACATGTTGGTAAGAATTGGACCTGTGCAATTAATAAATCACAAATTTCCGAAGGACGTAAACACCAATAGAAAATTTTTGTCAACGAATTATTTTCGAATACTTCCTAACGGTGACAAATATCTTCGAGACTGGTTAGTATACTCTAAATCTCTCGATGTGGTACATTGTTTTTGCTGCAAATTATTTTCCAAGGTCCAAGTAGCAATAAACCAGGAGGGTTTAAAAGATTGGAAAAATATTATCAATAGATTAAAGATACACGAAACAAGTAAAGAACATTTAAATTCCTATAATATCTGGAAGGATTTCGTAAACAGAATTAATTATACCTCAACAATCGATAAAATGCAGCAGAAACAAATTAATGAAAATACGAAATACTGGAGAAGCATTTTAAAGAGAATTTTTTCAATTATTAAATTGCATGGAACAGAAAATTTACCTTTACGTGGTACATCTGATAAGTTGTACACAGATAATGGAATTATTTTTAACATTATAGAAGTTTTCGCGGAATTCGATCCTCTTATGAAAGAGCATTTAAGAAAATTTTTAAATAAAGATGTTAATTACCATTATTTGGGGAAGAATATCCAAAATGAAATTATATTTCTTTTCAACGATATAATTAAGGAAAGTATAGTCAAGAAATTTAAAGAAGCCAATTATTATTCTATAATTGCTGATTGTACACCAGATCTTTCGCACATTGAACAAATGTCTTTAATTGTCCGCTTTGTTAAAATACTTCCGTCCGTGAATGAAAATGGAGATTTTTTGGAAATCTCAGAACATTTTTTAGGATTTATTGAGATTAACAACAGTACTGGCAAAGGAATGACGGAGAAAATAGATGAAATTTTGAATAAAAATGAGATATCTTTAAATGATTTAAGAGGACAAGGATACGACAACGGCGCAAATATGCGTGGAAAGCATAATGGAGTTCAAAGCCGTATACTGACCACATATCCGAGAGCATTTTTTGTACCATGCTGAGCTCACTCTCTAAATCTTGTAGTAAATGATGCAGCAAATTGTTGTACTGAAGCTGTGTCCTTTTTTGATAATGTACAGCGCCTTTACACGTTTTTTTCTGCATCTACACAAAGGTGGGATATCCTCAAGAAACATGTCAAATTATTGACCTTAAAAGGTCTTAGTGATACCAGATGGGCTAGTCGTTTAGAAGCTTTAAAACCAGTAAGATATCAGCTTGAAGAAGTAATGGAAGCATTGGAAAGTTTTTTGAACACACAAGAACCAATTATCACTGCAACTATTGCAAAAAATGAGTCTGATGCAAAGGGTCTTGAAAATTATTGGCAATTTTAAATTTATATGTTCATTAATAATATGGCATGATATTTTAAACAACATAAATATTACAAGTAAAACTCTTCAGAACATAAATTTAGATTTAGTAAATGCAAATTTCCATATAAACAGTTCAATTTGTTTTCTTGAAAAATATAGAAGTGAGGAGAAATTTGAAACTATTTTGTTGGAAGCAAAACAAATTGCAACTAATTTAGATATCGACCCAAATTTTGAAAAAATCGAATTCGCAAAGAAAGAAACCTTTTTGAATATGAAGGCAATGACGAAATAGGATCTATTGAAAAAGACAATTTTAGGATTCATTTTTTTTATAATATTCTAGACACTGCTATAAATGCGTTAAAAGATCGATTTGAATTATCTTCCAAATATACTGACAATTTTAATATTTTGTATATGATTAAAAAATCTAAAGAATGGGATGACACAGTTCTTATGAAAAATTGTATGGATTTGGAAATTCTGTTAACCGATAATGAAGAGAAAGACATAAGTGGATTAGATTTATTTCAAGAAATAAGATATATACAAAATTTGTATCAATACGAAGAATTGCCAGAAAAAATTTTGGAATTTATATGCAAAAATAAATTAACTTCCTCACTTCCTAATTTGTTTATTGCATTACGTATTTTATTAACATTACCGGTTTCAGTAGCTAGTGCTGAACGAAGTTTTTCAAAGTTAAAGCTAATAAAAACTTATTTAATAACATCGATGACACAACAAAGATTGGATGGATTATCAACGATGTCAATTGAGCGCAAACTTTTAAATGAAATTGATTTAAGTGATGTAATTGATAAATTTGCTATTGTAAAAGCACGAAAAGCTCATATTTAGTTGTATTTTATATTTTAATATATCATAGTTTTGTTGCAAATTTTTATCCCTTTTATTAAAAAAATATTTCATTTGAAAGGGCGCTCTTAAGAAATTTT
This sequence comes from Dolomedes plantarius, assembly GCA_907164885.2. NCBI lineage: Eukaryota > Metazoa > Arthropoda > Arachnida > Araneae > Dolomedidae > Dolomedes > Dolomedes plantarius. Next base: position 182,045,904 of record OU015498.1, on the reverse strand, counting down.
GCTAAGGGCGCCAACCAACCTCGAGCCGGCTCTGTGTGTAATCATTCGGTTTGCTCACGTCAACGGCCCACCAAACGCCGAATGGGTTCGTTGATATTTGACCCAACTTGTTTGCTGTATGTATACCCGCTTTTAGATGTAGCCGGCCTTTTGGGGGCCCATTGATCTCGTGCTGAAAGGAGTCTGTTTTCGTAGAAGTTAAGGCTGAAGTACGAAATCCACACCGGTCTGCCAAAGAGGACGATAATATTTCACTGCGGTAACCTCCAAAATTATAGCAACCCAACTCTCTCCTTTCGAGGGCGTTTGTTTAGGAACGGAACTGTTTCAATGTAATGTTGTATTTTAAGCTTCCTAAAAAATCTTTAACGAAATTCCTGGTGCCAACTGATTACTCTTTGCAGATGACGTGGTCATACACGTTACCGATAGTGATGTCCAAAAAGCTGATCATAAAATGAACGATGTCCTAGCTGCTTTGGAGCGGTGGTGTGACGAAAATCAAATGGAGGTCAACAGTTTGCTAGTCGTTCACCCCCTCTACCAAGTCACACACTGTCTACAGAGAAAAAATTTTGACCAAACCAAATGATGTCCGATATCTTAGTATTTATCTTTAAGACTTCGTGGTATTTCTTAGGATTCCACTCTAGAAGTTCTAAGCACAGTTTATAAGGGTTGTATGTTGCCACAACACGTATATTCCTTTCCCCTACATTCGAGCTTGTGCTGAGAGACAAAAAATTCAGGGATGTAGTTGGCAATTGACATAAAATGCAGACCTCACGTAAGGCTTGGAGTGAACTGCTGTCTATCCAAGACCTCCCACGACATTAATGTTACAAATTTTAGAATAGTGACCTTGCGTATCTTTTTACGTGGACACCTACATCGCATCTTCTCCTGACTGACCCCTTTGTTCTGATGGAGAACTTATGGGTTTTAACCACCTTTTAACGTGTTCTCTTCAAGTGAAACAAATTTTTATAATAGAGCTCACCTCAACTGGTCTACCCGTAATTAAGGTCACTGGACTTAACTCCGACGTATGAAAAAAAAAACTTAAACGTTGTTTACACTATTTACACATTTATGCATTTCAAAGATTATTTTTCAGTTTTATATCTTTATTTTTGAGAAGCAAAAAAAAAAAAGGTTTTAAATGGGTGTGGTGGTTGTTTTCTGCTAATTAAATTAAAGTTACCTTTTTATAAAAATTGGCATTTCTTGATATTTCTAAATTTAAAAAAATTGATTATCTCAATATTCTAATATTTTTCATTTTATGTTATGAATTTTTTTATTTAAAGAAAAGTTCTTTTGGGGTTGGTGTATAAATTTAAGTAAGGTTTTTGACTACTTAATAACTTCTCTAAAAAATGATATTTCTACATACTTTGCAACTACGCTGCTGGCCACCCAAATTGCAACACCAAGAAAGACGAGATATCACAACAAAATTTATTTTGTAGATAACATATTGACCAAGTATCAAATGATTAAATTTATAGACTTCTGTGAAGTGTGGTTCCTGCCAAAATCAGTAGCCAGAGTAGCCGCCATTGTTGGATATCACCGCTGCCACACGCCTCGGCATTGATTCAAAGAGACTTTGGATGAGTTCTTGGGGTACAGCAGACCAAGCAGCTTCCACACGTTGCCAAAGTCGATCTGCTGTGGCAGCTGGGGATGGAATCTGGGTCAATCGTAGAGCAACCGTGGACCACATGTTTTCTATCGGCGAAAGATCCGGAGAGCGAGGCGGCCAGGGAAGCAATTCAATCTGGCGATTGACGAAGAACCGTTGGACAATGCGTGCCACGTGTGGTCGCACATTATCCTGTTGAAATATGGCTGTGGGCAAGCCCTGAAGGTAAGGAAGGACAACTGGCTCCAACACCTCGGAGATGTAGCGCTGGCTGTTTAAAGTACCGGCAATGCGTACTAGAGGTGTGCGAGAGTGATATCCAATACCGCCCCATACCATAATACCCGGTGCAGGACCAGTGTGGCGGTGCATAACGCAGCTGTTCAGCATCCTCTCTTCACGGTGTCTCCAGACTCGAATGCGACAATCGTGGTGTTGCAGACGGAAGCGTGACTCCTCAGTAAAGACAATTTCATTCCATTCTGCCGTCCACATCCTTCTGTCATCGCACCATTGGCGGCGGAGACGTCTGTGGTTCTGCGTCAAGGGTAGACAAAGCAATGGACGTCTTGCGGACAGACCACTCTGCTGTAAACGGCGTCGAATGGTACGCGCAGACACTGGATGATGCGTTACAGACTGCATGTGCTGTGCTATGGTTCGTGATGTGACTGAACGATCCGTCACTGCCATGCGCACAATTTGCCTGTCATCACGTGAAGTGGTGCGCTGAGGTGGATGCGATCGAACACGCCGGTCCGTCGTACCCTCCTGCATCCAACGATCACATTCCGCACTACAATTGTTTGGTTTCGTCCAACACGACTACCGATTTCCCTGAAAGATAATCCACAATCTCGGTAGGCCACTATCCTTCCTCTGTCGAACTCGGATACTTGATCAAAAGATGATCGCTGTTTTCGACGAGGCATAATTGATCGTTTTTTTTTTAAAAAAACCACAAGAAAAACTTGAACTTGCCGAACTTGAAATCGTCGAAATCTCCAAGCCTTAAATAGCGCTTTGAAGTGGCGCCACAGGCGCGCGTGATGTGCGTCTGCGCTGAAATTCTAATCATTTGCATATCTCACCTCCGCTAATGCATGTTGTAAATTTCATGTTATTTGCATGTTTCCTTCAGGGTGTTGCATTTACAGTGGCCAGCAGTGTAGTTTTTAAATTGTAATTTCCACAAATTTTCCCCATTTTTCATTAATTTTTAATTTATGCTCGACATAATTCGGGGGAATTATCCGATTTCCTGAGGGACGTTTATATTATTTATTTATTTATATTTTTTTTTTGCCTTGGATTTTTTCTTCTCAGAAGCCTTCTCTCACCTTTATTCCTACACAACTATAATAAAAAATAATTCTCACATCTTAGTGAGAAGCGAGTGTTCATTTATAATAATCGTAAACATCTAAAAATAGAAATCCACTAGAACCTTAAAATAAATGGCTGCTCTTCCCTGCCTATGGTTATGCATAGCAATGGCCATCAGCCTATTTTCACTCCTATGCATATAAAGCATGTGTATGACACTTCTGACCGCGAGAGCGTTTAAAAATCCCGCTGAGTTCAGGCCCCACGTCAAAGCTATGTGATTCAGGTTACAGTTCTAGTCATAAAAGTGCTGGAAAAAAAATGTAACAAATTCGTCACACCAGATGCATGTCTTCTCAGACATACAAGACGGTGCAAACGAGTAACATCACTTATTGTAGTAAGCTGATAATTATTATTTTAATTATATTTCAGCAAATAGCGGCCCATTTCCGTTAGAGGACATCACTGAAGATAATGCATATCGTATGTTTTAGGAGAAGTGGACTGATCATTAATTTTTTGTCACGTATGAAAGAAACCATCTTTGTTTGATTTGTAGGGAAACTGTAACAGTTTTGAAAGAATACAAAACACGCCACAACATTAGCAAAGAAAAGATAAAAAATTTGGAAAAGACAGATGATTTTTCGCAAACAGAATAAATGTTGTAGCTGGCAACATTGCAAAGCATTCGAAGCTATACTCAGCTGGCGCAGTGGTGTCATAAATGGGCTGTGTCATGGAAAAAATAAGTCTTTCTCGTTAGACTGTGACAAGGCGTATCGACGACAACCTGAAAGAACTCGCGGCACAATTGACAGCGTTTTCAGAGGACAGATACCGCTCAATTGGCTATATTTGTTCGCTGAGTCGATTCTAAATTGAATTGTAATTTAATTACACTCCAATTAATGAAAGATTCTACAAAAGGAGATGATATTTTTTAGTTCAATCGACCTCAAGTTTGAGAAATAAAGCTGTATTGATTGGATCAAGTTTCGGCGAGAATCAAATCAGAGTTATTTGATAGAAACCTTGACACAGAACATTTGTGTGTGGTTCACTGCATTTTATACGAATAAAACTTGAGTTTAAAAAAATTAAAAATTTGGCACATATTATGGACACAGTAATGAAGTGTATAAATTTCATCTAGTCCGCAAGCAATAAACCACAGTCAGTTTTGTGAATTTCTGGAGGTCTTTTCGCTCATGAAGATCTAAAATTTTACTGTGAAGTTCGTCGACTAAGTAAAGGTAAGATGTTGAAGCGCTTTTATTATTTGAAAGGGGCGCTATCTGTTTGAATGAACAAAAAGGGAAAACCTCTGCAGAACCAGGCTTGTGTGGTCTAGCATTTCTTGCAGACGTTATGAATTCAATGATAAATTATAAACTCGAGGACATTTAGTGCATGAGTTGTATGGACACATCAAGTCATTTCGAAATAAACTTCGAGTTTGTCGAAATCAACTAGGGACGGACAACAGTTATCATTTTCTCACACTTGCAACCTACAACAACGACTTTAATTGCAATTTATTTGCACACGAGCTCAAGTCTTTGAATGAATAATTTAACACCAGGTTGGCAAGAAGAAAATTTTTAAAATATCTCCTCAAAATTTGAAGTTGATGTGGAAGAAGTCCCACTTTCTTTGCAAAAGAAACTGATATAACTACAATAGAACATGGATTGAAGACAGAAATCAAGGACACTTCATTGAGTGACATTTATCAGAAATATATCCCCGTTGACAAGTTTCCGAAATTCTGAGCTTTTGCTCTCTATTTGGGAAAACTTATAAATGTGAACAATTATTTTCTATAATGAAATGTTAAATCTAAAACAGCTAGAAAAATAGATATTCACACCTAAAACACAGCTGTTTCCCCGAACATGACCATCTTGGGAGCAACATGAAATTTCAACCGTCGTATTAAATATATACGATACAATGTATTGTTATTTTTGTGTTATAAAGATGTGAAAATTAACTTTACTTTAGTTCAAAATTTTATTAAAGTTTAAACTTTAAGAAAAGTTCGAGTTTTACAGTGATAGCATTTGTAATAAAATTAAAAAATCAATAACGAGCCTAAAAAGAGTCCGGCCGGCAGATACAATTCAAATTCTCTACGATCTTGTCAAAGTTATACATGTCCGATGTAAAGCACGTTTTCAATTTGTAGCTTCTCTGCGGAACATTGAAGGAAGAAGTGTAGAAAAAAAACAAATTGAAGGCCAAATTTCCAAGGGGGGGGGGGGGGGTGCTCTCTTTGCGCCAAAATTGGCGTTCCGGAACGAAATCTCACCAAAAGCGTACAGATTTGGTACTTCAGCCAAGATGACTATATTCCGTGCAAGTTCCGAAGCTCATTGACAGGGAAATTCATACTGATAGGCCCTCCCTATTCAGGAATTTGAATGATGCCTCTCGTGAGGCATGAAAGGCGTTTTGCCCCGAATGGTGCGATGTATGTGTGAATGCAACGTATTAGCTTAAAAAGACAGTACAGTAGCCGAATGGGGAAGTTTTGATATCGATACCTCGCAAACTGCTCGCAACAAAGGTATTGGGCGAAACAAAATGGTTCGTGAGTCAACCTGTATTTAAAAACTCTTCTCATTCGTCACTCCAATCGACACGACGTCGCCGGTATTGTCTATTTTTTTATATTCTCCATGGCAGATGGCAAAAATGATCCGATTCGTCCATGGAAGCTACCTTTATTACCTGGTAGTGTAAAAGAGGGCCCTGCCCTTCGCTATGGACATCACGAGACTCCATCTTGTTTCCCAAACTGCATGTATGGACACACACAGTTTACTAGATTATACCGCCATCTAACACAGTTGGGTGTGTAGCAGTCCAACTGGCTGGAATGCCTCGCAATGTCATCCGTTTTTGACATTTTTTGTGTGTGTGTGTGTGTGTGCGCGGACTCAATCAAGAGATATGGCTGACTCCGCTCACTCCGCTGACATTCTCTCAGTGATGCGGGGATACAACGCTCGAGGGGTATTATGTTAAAACGTCTGAGCAATAAAAAGAAAGCCATCACACAAAGCGACCTCGCATGGATATATGTGTATAAACAAACACACACACACATATATGTATATATATATGTGTGTGTGTGTGTGTACACACTTGCGAGTCTGTTAAAATATCAGGTTGTACAGCAGACCTATCCTAAATATTTATTTATTTATTTTAAAATCATCTCTAGAGAACGACCCGAGATGGACGCGCTTTAACTGTAAAACGCGTTTCTCTGCGGTATCACTCGAACCGAGAAGAAAACAACATCTTCAGAGTGGAACCAGGAAAAGAGGCTTTTCCTTTCACACACCAGGTTGAAAAGCTGTTTTTCAATCTCTTTTTTAGTCGTCGAAGCAATGTGTCGTGGCAATGTGCTCAGGCTGCACTTGGAAACCTTTGACTGTCCAAACCTTAAAATCTGAAGCGTCTGATCTCTGTATGTCGATAGGCCATTGGCAAAGGACCCTCGTTGAGAGATCTCTCCTGTCATCTCGAGACAGGAACTGCTTCAATTACCCACACTCATACCATCTGTTATTGCAATGCCCTCTAGCAGCAACAGCGTGACGTTACAGATGATTAGCTTACGAGTGTCAGGTGGTTATCTTAAATTGGTCACTCAGTGTATGTATTTGTGTATTGAGGTGCCTTCTTTCCGAGTCATCCATTTGTTCACGACGCTGTCACTTGATGAATACGAGGTGTTCTCGATTCCGGCTTCTTTGCCATCACGTGACCTTTTTTTTTCTTTTCTTAACCAAGAAAGATTTATGTCCGTGCTGTGTCATCCCTCGTCCAGAAAATGTAGAAATAAAATGGATGTCAATAGCAGTGATGTTTCGTCACATCAGCAAGAAACCGTAATAGACGAGGAACCCTATATATATATACATACACACACACAGTTAAACTTATCTTAGGTGGCCAGTCATGGCTCCGAAAAAAAAGTGGCCAATTTGCTGGGTGGCTGACTACAGAAGTTTCACTGTCTATATAGGTTTTGTTTTCTTGTGAGTGAGATGGAACCGGAAGGCAGCCGAGTTTCCACCTGCGTGAAGAAAACACTGCTCTATTCCTGCCTGGTTAGAGTCTAACTGGTATCGATAAGGAGTCCGTCCGAAACGGGTTTTTCTGGGGAGTATGGTTCGGACTCTCAAGGTCAAACAGTGCGTTTCGCCGTCGGAGCGCAAAATTTTAATCGGCGAAAGCTCAAAATTTTAGAAACATCTTTCTCTCTCTCTCTCTCTCTCTCTCTCTATATATATATATATATATATATATATATATATATATATATATATATACACAGTGAAACTTCTCCAGCCAGTCACCCCTCAAAGCAGCCACTTTTTTTCGGAGCCATGACTGACCGCCTTTGAGATTTCACTGTATATTATATATATATATATATATATATATATATATATATATATATATATATATATATATATATATATATATATATATATATATATATATATATTTATTTTTGCTCCTCCATTCCACGAGATACGGTGGAATCAACTGCGGAAAGCACGGATTTGACTTCTAAAATAGATTCGGTCGCGGGTCCTTCTTCCAAATCCAGGGCCGGACCGATCCATTTTGGCGCCTGAGGCAAGTTTTAAACCCCCTACATATATTTCCCTACACACAGCACTCATTATATATATATATATATATATATATATATATATATATATATATATATATATTTATTTTTGCTCCTCCATTCCACGAGATACGGTGGAATCAACTGCGGAAAGCACGGATTTGACTTCTAAAATAGATTCGGTCGCGGGTCCTTCTTCCAAATCCAGGGCCGGACCGATCCATTTTGGCGCCTGAGGCAAGTTTTAAACCTCCTACATATATTTCCCTACACACAGCACTCATTATATATATATATATATATATATATATACACGCACTACCTACCAATAATTGTCAGGACACAAACGCATTCCCCTTATTTTGTATGTAGTCGAGCATAGTAGTCTATTAAAAGTGACATGCCCACTTATCGTGAGCTGGGTGATTTTTAAAGTGAAGTTATAGTAGTATGCTGTATAAGTGGAAAGTCTCTACGTGTGATTAGCATTGAGTTAGAGAATCCAAAATCAAAAGTGGCCGATGTTATCAGCAAGTGGAGACAGTCTGACTTTACTAGCACCAGAAAGCTTCCAGAAAGAACGCCGAAACTGACGGATACAGTCGAGAGATAGAGAACGATGCGTGCTACAGCCTGCAAAAACCGGGGAATCTCTGCAGTAAACATCCTGCAAGAGATCCAGAGCAGCACTGGTGCTTCTGTCTGAATCAATACTATCCGAAAAGAACTTTATGCAGTTAGATATCTGGCATCTTATAAGCCGCTTATTACGAAACCCAATTCGAGAATTTGATTAGCATGGTGCAAAGAGTGTCAAAACTGGATGATCGACCAGTGGAAAACATTCTTATGGAGTGATGAATCAAGAGTCACATGTTTCCAACTTTATAGTAGAGTATGGGTCGGATATAGCCCGGATAACGCTTATTACCAGAGTGTGTAGTACAAACTTTGAAGTTCGACAGTGTTGGAGTTTTGGTCTGCTAGCTTCTGCGCTTTCTGCTAGTACGGTCTAGGTTCACTGGTTCTTGTTCCTACTACTATGACGAGGAATTGACTTTCTAGACAATCGCGCTCTTCTTACACTGTGGCAGAACTCCGGAATCGACAGTTATCTGTACCAGGATGACAATGCCCAATGCCACAGAAGTGGAGCTATTATGCAGTGGTACAGGGACGTCGGTGGGAAAAAAGTGTTGGGGCCCACTCAGAGTCCCTATCTCAACCAAATCAAACATTTGTGGGACGAATTGGAACGACGATTGAGGTCCAGACCAACACGCTTCAGTACTACGACTTAACTCTCGTCAGCTCTCCAGGAGAAAAATTCCACATGATGTAATAGAAATGGGTCGAAAGTCTTCCTAAGAAGGTATTTTCTACAATCAAACCCGAAGGTGGACCGACCCCTTACAAGAATAATAAAAATCTCTTCATATTTTTTTTCACACGTGTTCAGACAATTATTGGTATATATATACACTGGTGAAATAAATTAAGAGAATTTGCATATTTTATCGAATTTTATGAAAAGAACTGAACTGAATGTAAAACCACTGCTTCTAGACAAAAATACAAATCTTGTACGTCAAATACGTAAGCGTACACGTGTGTGTAGACGGAGCCAGTAGAGAAACAGGCTTTATAAGTGCGCGTAAGTTAAGACGCATTTCGTTCGCTAGCACACCTCGGCGAATTTCTTGGTGTTATTTTGCAGCAATCGGTTAATTTCAAATTGTAACAGTAAAAATGAGTAACCACACACGTTTAGATGATGGAATGAGGTGGTGAATTGTGGGGAGGCTAGAAGCAGGCCAATCTCAAGTCCAAATTTGTAGAGAGTTCAATTTAACACCCAGCGTCGTGTGTAACTTATGGAAACAGTTCCAGGATACCGTATCCATCGAGAAAAAGCCTGGGCAAGGTCGTCCAAGAGCCACGACGGCCAGAGAAGATCGCCATTTGTCGATTATAGCCAGGCGTAACAGGAGTGCTACAGCTTCTCAGCTCTCTCGTGACTGGTATGCAGCCACAGGAACCCGTGTATCAAGGGTGACTGTTTCCAAAATACTTCATGGGCGAGGGTTGTTTGCAAGAAGACCTGCTGTTTGCGTCCCGCTCACTTCTACGAACAGGAGAATCCGTTTATCATGGTGCAGAGAGCATAGAGATTGGAGTATGGATCAATGGGCGACTGTTATCTTCACTGATAAGTCCCGGTTCAGCCTAAACACCGACTCTCGCCGTATGTTCATATGGAAAGAACCAGGGACCCGCTACCTACCCTCCAATGTCCGCGAAATCGACCATTATAGCGGAGGAGGTTTAATGGTCTGGGGAGGCATCATGTTGGATGGCCGTACACCTCTCCATGTCTTTGAAAGAGGCACTGTGACTGGTGTGATGTATAGGACTGGTGTGAGGTCTTGGGGCCTTATGTTCGGCTTTTCAGGGGTGCAGTTGGCCCTGAGTTCATTTTAATGGACGATAACGCGAAGCCACATAGAGCTCTTCTGGTCGACGAATTTCTAGAGAGTGAGGGTATTCGTCGGATGGATTGGCCAGCCAGATCTCCAGACCTTAACCCTATAGAGAATGTCTGGGACGCTCTGGGGAGGGCAATTGCAACTCGCAACCCCCCTCCGAGAACCATCCAGGGAATAAAAACAGCGTTGCTGAACGAGTGGGACCAATTGCCACAGGAAATGATAAACTGCCTTATTTCAAGTATGAAATCATGCTGCGAGACCTGTATATCTGTAAGAGGGGACCATACCCTCTATTAACCCATCTGTTAATCTATTTTTTTTGTTTATTCTGCAACCACTGTTTCATACCTTCCAACTCCAACGAGTGTTACGCACGATCAGGCGTATGTATTACAATTATTGAATGGTTATTTGTTTTGTATTGTATCAATGTATGTACATATCAAATTTCATTAAAATCGGTACAGTAGTTCTAGAAATAATCGACCAAATCTGCAAATTCTCTTAATTTCTTGCACCAGTGTGTGTGTGTGTGTGTGTGTGTGTGTGTGTGTGTGTGTGTGTGTGTGTGTGTGTGTGTGTATGTATGTATGGATGGATGGATGGATGGATGGGGTGCGTCATAAATTCATAATAAAAGAAGCAGAGCTCGGAAAATTTTTCTGTTTGCGCCAATAAGATCAGAGGGACATTTGATTTTTTTTCTATGTAAAAAAAATGTACGAAAAGTTACCTTGTGGACAGTAATGCGAAGAATAGAACGGTTAAAACGTGCATTTGTTTTTTCGTGATTTCCTACTCTGTGACGTCACGAAACTTGAACGAAAGGAGAAATGATTATCTTTCGGGCAAAACACGACACCACAATGTGCACAGTGGTATATCGCTTTTGATCCGCAATCAAAAGGACCGCGGTTCAAACCTCGAGGGTTTCATCCTTGTACTGATTGTCTTTATAAACAGAGTAGACAATACGTAGATCGTGTAAAATAGTGTCGCATCAACTCAACGCAACTTGCTCTTGGTGTTCGAAATTTTTGCAGTATGCAAATACGTAAGAAACGTCACGCCTGTTCACCTGAGACAGCTATAAAAGAGACATCTTCTTGGGGTTGTAGTATGTTGATGCTCGTGGTCATGGCTGAGTATTCCAAAGCTGAGATCTCCAGTGAAGCAGTATTCGTCAAGGAATTCGGAGACCAAATAATTGGGTATGGAGGTTTCGAAGAGTGGCCTCCGCGTTCGCCTGATCTGACTCCACTGGACTTTTTCCTGTGGGGATACCTGAAACAGCAGGTGTAGGCGACCCCTCCACAAACATTGCAGGACCTTAAACGACGCATTACGGACACTTGTGCCAACGTGTCACGCTCTATGCTCCAACGTGTGCAACCTGAGATTCAAACGAGGATCCAAATGTGTATTGCAGCTGTCGGTGAGAAGTTTGAACATCTCAAATAAAGGTATATTGTTAAAATCAGTTGTTTTTTTCTTTCTCAGATCCTTTTTTCACGTCACAGTGTAGGAAATCACGAAAAAACAAATGCGCGTTTTAACCGTTGTAGTCTCCTCATTAATGTCCACAAGGTATCTTTTCGTACTAAATCGGTGATTTTCTACAACTTTGTAAATCACTTTTTTCCCTATCTCGTTCCGTTTTTGAGATAGGAATGCTAACTCCACAGTTTTTCACCAGGTGGCGCGGTAGGTGGTTTCATTCGGTAGCACATGGCTACTTTACTATACCTAGACACCACTTTTATGAATATAGTAGCAGCCGTTCCGAAGTTAAGAGGGTGGGAAGGGACTTTAGTGGGCATACTGTATATATATATATATATATATATATATATATATATATATATATATATATATATATATATCAACGTTCCAAGAAGAAGTTGTCCAATTGTAATAAAATTTCGTATGCAAAGGTGTTTCGGCCGAACTTTATATGCAAATGGTTAAAATTTGGTGTCCAATGAATGAATAGTGGGAACTCCAGCGCATCAGAACTACGCATTCAGCAGGTGTATATAAGGAGCTATTCTCGATTTGATGTTCTAAATTTATGTTGTATTTCCACGGCGGGTATCTTACGTCGACTGTAAGGATTCGTGCTCATTACGAGCATATTTCAAAGTTTGAAAGAGGTCATGTCATCGGATTGAAAGAAGCTGGTTGGGCAAATCGTAGAATCGCTCGACATTTGGGTCGAAAAAATGCAGCGATTAGATGATGCTGGCAAAGGTGGGTCAACAATGGTAGATTTAAGCGTCAGGACGGCAGCGTTCTACCTAGGACCACAACAGAACGGGAAGACAGAGCAATTGTCAGATCAGCTGTCACATCACCGGATTCGTCGTTATCAACTGTCCGACGTGTGACCCGCACATAAGTGTCCAACATGACCATTGAGAGACGACTGAGAAAGCGGAATTTACTCTCAACTGACCGTTACGCCGCTTACCCTTCACGCCTGTACACCGTCAAGTCCGATTACAGTGGTGCTTAACTCGATCAACTTGGAACTGCGCTGACTGGGGACGTATAGTCCTTAGCGACGAGTCATCTTTCCAGCTTTGTTCTGACAACCACTGAAGATGTCTGCAGACGTCCAGGACAACGTGAGGATCCTGCCCTTACCATCGCACGCCACACAGGTTCGCAACATAGCGTTATGGTCTGGGGTACCATTTCCTTTGATAGCTTTACCCTTTGGTAGTCATTAGGGACACCCTTAGAACAGCGGTACGTAGAAGACATTCTGGGACCCGTTTTGTTGCAGTTCCTTTCGCACCACCCCGGACTTCCTTTCCATCAAGATAATGCCCGGCTGCATACGACACGTGTAACTATGAGCTGTCTTCCGAGCAAGCTTGCCGAACACTTCCTTGGCCATCTTGGTCACCTGATCTCTCCCCCATAGAACACATTTGGGACGGGATGGGAAGGCGATTGCAACCATCCCGAAAATTGCCGATTTTGCCCGACAGTTTGAGACAATTTGGCAAGAAATCCCGCAGGACACCATCCGGGAACTTTATCAGTCTATGTCACGCCAGGTGACAGCTTGCATCCAGACCAGAGGACCAACGCTGTATTAACTTCCTCACTTTCTAACGATCAAACTCGGAAATAAATCATTCAATTATTCTGAAATTTTAACCGCTTTTTTTCTGTGCCTATACTTCACATCCACCAATTTTTGTCGCAATCGGACAATTCCTCCTTGGTGCATCAATTTTTCTGTTATAGAGTGTGCGTGTGTGTGTATATGCAAGTATATATATATATATTATATATATATATATATATATTGTAGAGTATTGCATTTCAACCTCTCCGTTAACAAAAGAAATTCTTCTATCTCGGCCTGAGACCCATCAAAAGATTTCCGACTTAGGTGGCAATATGCTGACGGCAATTTTCCTTTTGTTCATCCGATAGACTTGTTCCACAGAACCTTAGGGGACATGGTCATTTTTCTTGATGTAGTAATCGCCACCGGGTGACGCCGCTGATATTAGTTATAAATGACAGGAGACCCCCAGGTGCTTTCATTCATGAACTATCAATTGTTAAGCAGCATCCTGGAGGCGTCGCGTGCTTAAACAAAAGGACTCGTGCCTTTCGCATTTTACCGAAGCGGCCCTTTGAGACTCTTTGAAGTGGCTTGGAGGACAAACTAAAAAGGCGGCCGCTTTAGACCCGGGGAAAATATTTCATTATCGCCCCAGGAAACCCATTTCCGTTGCTCACTTGTTCTAGATCGTTCGACTTTCTGGAGAGTGATGCAATATCCGGTGGAGGTCTTCTATAAAAAGAGAATGGACCCCTCAGTCGTGGCTTGCGTCTTTTTAGTTCCTGACACGTAGCGGATCCAGTTTAAGAGCAGCCGGGTTTGCCGCCCTTAGAGGTTCAAGAGTCCCTTGTGACTGTTTGCAGCGACGATCTAGTTCCTGCAGGAGTAAACATACTCCACTAATTTGTCGGAGACCAGTCTTCGTGGAAGGAGCCTTTGCTACCTTATTTCCCAGTGAGGAGTCCTTTCTCCTTAAATTAATATTTTCATCGCTACCGGGTGTGTGCAGTGGTCACCGCCGTTGATATTATTGGGGAGCCCTTTCCCGTCAGGAGAAGTGCCGTTTTTCCATCATTGAAGCAGAGCCAGTTCTGCTAGCTTAGCGGACTTCTGTGTTCTTACTCCGCCCCACGCCGATTAAATCGAGTGTGATCACTTAAGTTACGAAGTTCATCTTACATCTGTGCAGTGTACATATCTCATCATCATCAACTTTATTAATAAATTGCATTTGTTTTGTTTATGTAATGAGTGATGTATACCTGGTGTGTTTAAATCATCTTCTGGTTGACACTACGAACCTCAGTTCGCTACAATATATATATATATATATTAAAAACAGCGCCTTTACAATTTTTGGAGAGACTGAAAGAATGTATCACTATTAGAAAGAGTTTAGATAATACAATAACGGACATTTTTGGAAAAAATATTTATTAAAAAAAAGAATAATGTTATTAATTTTAAAGATTAAAATTTTTAAAAATTACAAAAACCTAAAAAAAGAAGGAAAATTAAATAAATTTGAATATAATTTGTCATGTCTTTAAAATAATGACTCAATCATTCTTAGATCTTTTATTGGAACAAATTGCTTGATGACATTTCATTAATTTATTGTTTCAGAAACCATAAAAAATTCCGTATTTTTACCATGTCTCATTTTGGCAACTGCAGTACAAATCGTTTATAAGAACATCCAGGGGACTTTAAAAACTGGTTCTTATAATCGATAGTTTTTATATCCGATAGATAACTTACAACTGCTGGAAATACTAAATTCATTGTCACACAATTTCTATTTACACCTGAAACATGACGTTCAAAAAATGGTTAAAAGGTTCAAGTTCAATCAAGGAAAACACACAGCTCATTTTCATATAAGTATGTATTTTTCAACTTTTTCAAATACATAGTTCTAAAAAACGTTAAAAAGAAAAGTGAATAAAATTATGTAGCTATTATCAATACATAATGCAATATTTTGTTTATTCATTTTCTGAAAAATAGTCAGTAATATTTGTTTGTTTATTTTTTTTTTTAATTAAAAATAATTTTCGACAAGCTATCGCGACAAGTTCTTTGACAGTTTTTTTTATCGCATCCTTCACAAAAGCGTCATTGCAAGCTAAAAATTTATTTAAAGTATTGATTGCTGAAAACATTTCTTTTTAAACTCGGACAAGGAAACGCGTTTAAAAGATCTTCTGAACTGGCACTGTCATCAATATCATCATCTCTGCCAGAAATCTCTGCATTTACGCCTGCAACAATATCTTCATCCGTTACATTCCCATGAGTTTCAAGAGCCAAATCTATGTTTTCATATTCCTGAAGTGAATCTTGTTCAATTGGCAAATCTCGAACCCAGTCTTGAAGCGTTTCATCTCTAGCGTCTCGAGTTTAAAAAATGGGAGGACTTTAACCCTAAGAAAACCAGCAGGCAGGAAAAAATTCGATTTTTTTTTTTTTTTTTTTGATTGAAGATTGGAGATTTTATGGTCTTCATAACCTTCTCTTTACGTAGTCCAAACGGTTTTAAGCCAGTTATCAGAAACTCCTGGTGTCACGGCGGCCAGGTGATAGCCGAATGGCTAGGGCGCTGGCATTCGGTTCAGATCGTGGGGGTTCGAGTCCCACTGTTGGCATGGCTGTTTGTAGCCGTTCGGAATCGGCTTTAAACTGTAGGTCCCGGTCTAACTAGCCCTCGTGTAACAAAAAGTTTAACGTAGCGCTCCAAATCAAACCTGGTGGCACGGCCTTCGATTCTCCACTGATTCTCCCGAACACAATGGAATGCCTCTCCCGAAATCTCTGGATCCACGGAGTTGAACAAACGAAATGTTTTTAAAGCGCTTCGCAAATTCATTTGCTTTCGCTTGCAAAATCGGTCCGATTAGGGAAATGTTGACACTCCTTTGAATCTTAAACCAATGCAAAAGGGCTTCTTCTATGTCAGCATGTGGACTTTTTCGAAGTTTCTTAATTTTAGTCCGGTTTTTTTAGATAAAAAACGGATAAAATGGTTGAAGAACAACGAGCTGCTACTTCCCAATTAACATGTTCTTATAAGCTATTTATTTTTCCAGAAACAAATTAATTTTAAGTCATTAAAAGCGATATGTTCTTATTAACGATGTTATTATAACCGGATTTTATACAGTAAAAACTGTTTATAAGAACACCGGTTATAAAAACATATCGCTTAAAAGAACGGAATTATTAGTTCCCGGCCAATTCTCATGTGTAATGATGGATACAAAATCCGGTTATAATAACATCGTTAATAAGAACATATCGCTTTTAGTGACTTAAAATTAATTTGCTTCTGGAAAAATAAATCGCTTATAAGAACATGTTAATTTAGAAGTAGCAGCACGTTGTTCTTCAACCATTTTATTCATTTTTTATCTAAAAAAAACTTACTAAAATTAAGAAACTCCGAAAAAGTCCACATGCTGACATAGAACAAGCCCTTTTGCATTGGTTTAAGATTCAAAGGAGTGCCAACATTTCCCTAATCGGACCGATTTTGCAAGCGAAAGCAAATGAATTCGCGAAGCTCTTTAAAAACATTATTTCGTTTGTTCAACTTCGTGGATCCAGAGATTTCGGGAGAGGCATTCGGCATTCCATTGTGTTCGGGAGAATCGAAGGCCGTGCCACCAGGTTTGGTTTGGAAAGCTATGGTCAACTTTTTGCTACACGAGGGCTAATTAGACTGGGACCTACAGTTTAAAGC
The DNA here is from genome assembly GCA_907164885.2 of Dolomedes plantarius. NCBI lineage: Eukaryota > Metazoa > Arthropoda > Arachnida > Araneae > Dolomedidae > Dolomedes > Dolomedes plantarius. The sequence continues at coordinate 182,028,954 of OU015498.1, read as the reverse complement.
CGATTCCGAACGGCTACAAACAGCCATGCCAACAGTGGGACTCGAACCCACAGGATGTGAACCGAATGCCAGCGCCCTAGCCATTCGGCTATCACCTGGCCGCCGTGACACCAGGAGTTTCTGATAACTGGCTTAAAACCGTTTGGACTAAGTTAAGAGAAGGTTATGAAGACCATGAAATCTTCAATCAAAAAAAAAAAAAAAAATCGAATCGTTTTCTGCCTGCTGGTTTTCTTAGGGTTCAAAATACTCCCATTTTTAAAACTCAAGACGCTAGAGATGAAACGCTTCAAGACTGGGTTCGAGATTTGACAATTGAACAAGATTCATTTCAGGAATATGAAGACATAGATTTGGCTCAAGCAACTCATGGGAATGTAACGGATGAAAATATTGTTGCAGGTGTAAATGCAGATATTTCTGACAGAGATGATGATATTGACGACAGTGCCAGTTCAGGAGATCTTTTGAACGAGTTTCCTTGTCCAAGTTTAAAAGAAATGTTTTCAGCAATCAATACTTTAAATAAATTTTTAGCTTGCAATGATGATTTTGTGAAAGATGCGATAAAAAAAAAAAGCTGTTAAAGAACTTGTCGCGATAACCGAAAATTATTTTTATTAAAAAAAAACTAAACAAACCAAATATTACTGACTATTTTTCAGAAAATGAATAAACATGTAAAAACAAAATATTGCATTATGTATGTACATTCATAATAGCTACATAATTTTATTCACTTTTCTTTTTAACGTTTTTAGAACTATGTATTTGAAAAAGTTCAAAAATACATACTTATTTAAAAATGAGCAGTGTGTTTTTCCTTTGTTGGACTTGAACCTTTTAACCATTTTTTGAACGTCATATTTCAGGTGTAAATAGAATTTATGTGACAATTAATTTGGTATTTCCAGCAGTTGTAAGTTATCTATCGGATATAAAAACTATCGATTATAAGAACCAGTTTTTTAAATCCCCTGGATGTTCTTATAAACGATTTGTACTGTATCTATTATTACACATGAGAAATGGCCGGGAACTAATAATTCCGTTCTTTTAAGCGATATGTTTTTATATCCGGTGTTCTTATAAACAGTTTTTACAGTATTTCAATACGGCGCCACTTAGGAACGGCATTCCTATAGGGACAGCCCTATCCAATTTCATGATCGGAGAAACCAAAGGGATATATATATATATATATATATATATATATATATATATATATATATATATATATGTATGTGTGTGTGTGTGTGTGTGTGTAAGAAATAGATGAAAGAGAATACCAGTAATAGCACTAAAGCTACTTGCAGCCAGGAACAAATAACATGAAAAGAAAAGTATGAAAGAGGTTTTAGACAGCATCTCTTCGTCAGCGGTGTCAATACTGTCTAAAAACCAATGGATTGTTTCCGATGAGTATGATCTATACAATAAACACACTCAGATACTGTATAATCCATGAATAACAGAAGAATTGATTAAATATTGAATTAAGAGTTACTTAACCAAAGAACACCATGCCTGGCGCTAGGCAGAGTGAAAGTTAAGAACATGTAACCGCAAGATGACTGATGTCACAAAACTTGCAACCATGGAGATTATAGATACTCAGTTACTGACTTACTATGGTTACTGTATTTTAGGACTATTAAACCATTATTAATTTAGTTTTTAATTATTATTACTATGAGTTATTTTTATTCTTATTTTTATTTTTACTTATGATTTTTATTTTATTTTATTTTTTATTTTTAGCAGTTATTTATTCTTATTTTTCTTATTATGTTTGACTTATTAAATGCAACAGAACAAACTATTCATTAAAACTGAAACAACCAATTATGTTTTTGGATAGACTTTCGGGGTAATTATTATTAGTTAGCACAGCTTTCAAGTCTAAAATATGCTTATTCCTATTGTCTTTAGAACATAGCCTATTTATACGAACTAACTAATTTACAATAATGTTATTAAAAACAGACTTATGTAAACAGGTTAGGTAATTTTGAAATTTAACAATATTAATATTATAGTCAGATCTTTTGTCGTATAAGTCAAAAGTAAATTTTCTGTGAGAATTTAATTTAATGTTAATATCTAAAAAGTTTACATTAATATTATCATAGCTACTTTTAATTAGTTCCAGATTAGGAGGGTAAAAATTTAAGTCTATATGGTTATTAATTTTATTAATTACTATTATATCATCTATATACCTAAATATATTGTAATTGCAATTTTCTATATTATTAATTTCAAAATAATATAAGTATAAATTAGCTAGCATACTTGAAGCATATACTCAGTGATTTCCGCTTATAAGAATCCCGTTTGTTATTATTGTTTTTGATTCTTATAAGCGGTTGATTCTTATAGCCGAAATTTAGGTTTTTGGACAGACACACACTAATATATATATATATATATACATATATATATATATATATATATATATATATATATATATATATATATATATATATATATATATATATATATATATATATACATACATACATACATACTTAGGGTAGGAAAAAAAGAGACCCTGACTTTGTTTGTCAGTGGTAAAAAGTGAAATCGGACCCGGATGGTAGAGATGTCCTGGGTCAAGCTAATAGGACAGTGTTTACCTAAACGTTTAAGGGGAAACTCTGATATTATGTCTAACAAAGAAAGGGATGTGTTTTACGACTGTATTCCACCCCAAAGTCTTACAGTATTTCTTTTCAAAAATTTAAGAAAGAATTTCGTGTCTTTTGTTTAAGTGGCTTTAAGGGTTTAAGTGGCTTTTTTGGAAAAATGAAAGGAAAGCGAAGATTGCAAACTGACTCTTAAAATCGGTGGATTGATTCTTTAAAGCGAAAATTTTAACATGGAAATAATACATTTGCTTTTGTTTTTACGATATTGATTCTTATAAACGGTTGATTTTTATAACCACTGATCGCTGTAAGCGGTGGTTACTGTAATATGCAGATAACACCGGTCCAGTTCGGGATTTTCCGAGATCATCTTTTCCCTTTCGCAGACACGCGATTTCCCTCGCCCGCCGCTCTCTATTTCGAGGACCTGCGACCCGTTCGACGAGTGAACACAATAGATACATACATAGAGAGAGAGAGAGTGAAACTTCTCTTGTCGGCCAATCCTCCAAACGGTAACCCCCCCCCCCCTCCTTTTTTTTTTCTTTTTTTGAACCCTGGCAGGCCGCCTTACAGAAGTTTCACGATATATATATATATATATATATATATATATATATATATATATATATATATATATATATATATATATATATATATATATATATATATCGAGACGATCGATCGAGATTCCACTGTGTATATACACCCAACTCCTTGTTTACACGGTAGATCCGTTCCTCAGAAATCCGTGTAAAATAATATGTTTCCTATAGTAAAATGGGGAATATATTCCGTGTGGTCCGGAAACCGTGTAAGATGAAATTAAGAACTATATTTAGTTCGAAAAACCGTGTAAAAAAAGTAATGAAACTACTGAAAAACTTCTTATATACATACGTACGTACATAATATACATTTTTATAGAACAATTAAGTTCAAAATACATAATTCGTAGGTAAAATTAGTAGTGCAAACAAAGAAAGAAATTTAGAATTTTCAAATAAGGAAAACTCTATGTTAATCAAAAATTAAGTATAAAAATATTCAAATTAAAAATAGAAATTTAAAAAATGATATTTAGTAGTTATTCGTCGCTACTTGATGATAAGCGCAATTGTTTACGACGAACTGGACCAAAATCGCTAACTTGTTGTATCCTGTCCACCGTATATATTTTATAAATACAGTATAGATATTATCTAAAAATATATTATTTATTAAAAGGAATATTTTTAAACGTAATTTTGTTTAACATAAAGCATATTTAAATTCTTAATAATTGACATAAAAATGGCAACATAATAGAAGTAACTTTAAACTCACCTCCACTTAAAGTAAGGAAATATTTGTCATCAAACAATTAACGTGTTCTATTTTACATAATTCATTTTATAAATTAAGATTATTAACGTTTTTACTATAAATTAATTCTAATCTATATATATAAAACAGCTCCGTGACTGACTGACTGACAGAAAACGCACAGACCAAGGGCTGAAATTTTGCATAGTTATTCTTCTTATAGTGTAGGATTGCACTAAGAAAGATTTTTGAAAAATTTTTAGATTTTTAAAAATTAAAATTTTAAGCTGTTTTTGTAACATTCTTTAAAGTTTGCATTTAAATTAATAATCTGAGGATTATAAAATTTATATCACGAGAAAGATCATAAACATTCCTTTAAAATGAAATCTCTTTCGAATCTTTACCTCCATTTTCGGAAATTTTGGTGCATTTTTAAAGATTAATTTTTAGAATTTAATTTATTAAATGCTGATCACGAGATTTCTTTTCTTTGTGTGATACTTAATTAATTTTGCGTCACGTGCATAACAACGAAATAAAATGACAAAACAAATATTAAAATACAGAAAAAGATAAAATTTAACCACTAGACTAACTGAGATGGAAGTTTAAGAATCCAATTCAAATTACAGTCGAACCTCCATATATCGAAGTAGCAAAATGCCGGAAAAAAAATTCGATATACAGAAATTTCGATATATAGAATTGATCTTAGTTTTATCATAATTCTCCTAAAACATTAAAATTAAAGCTAATTTTTGTATACGAAACTCGATTTCTAATTTATATGCGAATCACATTAAATGAATATATATATATATATATATATATATATATATGCTGTCTAAACCCTCTTTCATACTTTTCTTTTCATGTTATTTGTTCCTGGCTGCAAGTAGCTTTAGAGCTATTACTGGTTTTCTCTATCATCTATTTCTTATATATATATATATTGTAATTATCCTAAAATATACTCTGTAGCGAAGCACGGGTGTTCGGCTAGTATGTATATACATATGTACTTCCAAGATAATGATTTTGAAATCGTGTTAGACTAAATAAAGCGGGCAAAAAAAGACTTTTTCTTGGACCGTGTAACTTCAAATTCGTGTAAAAAAGGAACGCTTAAAAAAAAAGTTTGGTGTATGTGTGTGTGTGTGTAAAAGGGTTTGGTTTGGTCTGGAGCACTACGGTCAATTTTTGATACACATGTGTGAAAGGGAAAAAGCGCTCCTGCCGATAGGGGCTTGCCCTGCATGACGTCACCCACAATGGACCTTGAGACGGGAGCAGACGGGCTGTGGGGAGGAGAGGGTCGGCCCGTCTGCCGCAACCGGCTCTCCCTGCTTAGTATGCATGAGAGGGGGGTTTCCGGTCGTAGACGCATCTCTAGCTCTTGCGGAGTACACATCCAAATGGACTGTTTGCGTGGGCAGCCGAATGGGCTCGGATTGTTTGCTGGGATGATCGTCAAATCATTGGTCGAATAATCATCGATTGTTATACGAGCAGGAACATAACGGTGTCACACTTACTTACTTACACACACACACACACATATATATATATATATATATATGACACATACCAATATAGATATGGACCTAGAGATGGACACAGAGCTCGTTTGTAGAGGTTGACAGTCGATGAAAAAGGAGGTCATTTCGAAAAGACCGTAGCGAGTTGAACGACCCACTCCGTCCCCAAGGGACCCACCGATCACATTAAGGGACCAAGCGAAACGAAAGAGATCAGTGGTCGTTAACTCACTATATACAAACAGTGGAATCTCGATGGATCGTTTCCCAAATCATCATTTTCCAGTGTGTGTCGATTATTTCCCGAAGATAATATTTCTTCGGTATGTTCCTGCATGTATAGTTTAGTGCTTTAAAAAGATACATAGATGCTTCACTGACTGTATACATATATATGAATACACACACACACACACACACATATATATATATATGTGTGTGTGTATATATATGGATAGAGAGAGATGTTTCACTTTATTTCTTTCATGTTGGACTCGGACTGACTGCTGACGCGAGGTCACATTCTCAGACACCCAGTGAATCATCAGGCACTGTTGTGACCTCTTCTTTTCGAGGAACAATGAGGAGACGAGTGGGAAAAGAGGTTCACTATGCGTCCACGGGACGCGCTGACCCGTGGCCATTGTTGAGTGCCCCGCTCGGCCGTCGACCGTCTCGCACTTCTTCAGTATCCGCTCTTTTCACAACTATTGTATTATTAGTAAAATTAATATATATATATATATATATATATATATATATATATAGTGCGGGTAGCACAGGTGAGGCGACCACCTCAGCGCTGCGTAGACAGAGGTGCCAAAATGAGACTTTGTTAAAGTATAGAAATCACGTGATCAGCATTTAATAAATTAAATTCTAAAAATTAATCTTTAAAAATCCACGAAAAATCAGAAAGTGGAGGTAAAGATGCCAAAAAGATTTCATTTTAAAGGAATTTTTATAATCTTTCTCGTAATATAAATTTTACAACTCTCAGATTATTATTTTAAATGCAAACTTAAAAAAAGTCACTAAAACAGCTTAAAAATTTAATTTAAAAAGGTATAAGAAGAATTTTTCAAAAATCTTTCTTAGTGCACCCCTACACCATAATAAGAATCTCCATGCAAAATTTCAGCCCTTTATTTCCATCGGTTTGGTCTGTGCGTTCTATGTCAGTCAGTTAGTCAGTTACGGAACTGTTTTATATATATAGATATAAATTTCTGACTCTGAGAACATGAAACATATATTTTGAAGACCTGTTTTCAAACGTTGTTGTAGTTCTAAGAACTCTGCTCACACTACCTGAAACTATAGTAGGAACCGAGCGTTGTTTTTCTAAAACTGAAAATTTTAAGAGAGAGTTACCTAAGAATAACAGTAAGCGATGGGCGATTAAATGATCTAGTAATTAATTCTATAGAAAAGACGGTACCTAAAACAATTGATTATAGACACGTGACGATAAATAGATTTATCGTCACGTGCATAACAACTAAATACACAAAAAAAGTATTCTTTTTCTTTCTAATGCGGCAGACGATTGGATATTATCCAAGAAAAAAATAAATATCCCTTACGATTTTTATATATATATATATATATATATGTATATATATATTTTACATCAATTGTATACATTGATCGTCGTATTTATTATAAATATATATATATATATATATATATATATATATATATATATATATATATTTTTTTTTTTTTTTTGGCATTAATTGCATACATTGACCTATTTAATTTGAATGTACTCCGTAGCGAAGCGCGGGTTTTCAGCTAGTCTTTATATATATATATATATACCTGCTGAAAACCCGCACTTCGCTACGGAGTACATTCAAATTAAATACAACGGTCAATGTATGCAATTAATGCCAAAAAATAAATAAAGAAATAAATATATCAATGTATATATATATATATATATATATATATATATATATATATATATATATATATATATATATATATATATATATATATATATATATATATAATAAGTACGACGATCAATGTATACAATTGATGTAAAAAAAACAAATATATATATATTTGTAAAAAAATCGTAAGGGATATTTTTATAGACAAAATAATGTAGAAGAAAATACTCAAATTAAATCTAATAGGACATACTAAAGAATATAGTACAGTTTGAGGGTCATATCTTTTACTGTATTTTAATATTTTTTTGGATAATGTTCAATCGTCTGCCGCATTAGCAAGGAAAAAATTTTTTTTTGTCTATTTAGTTGTTATGCACGTGACGATAAATTTATTTAAAGTACCAGAAAAGGAAATCACGTGATCAGTATTTAATAAATTAAATTCCAAAAATTAATCTTTGAAAATTCACCAAAAATCAGAAAGTGGAGGTAAAGATTCGAAAAAGATTTCATTTTGAAGGAATTTTTATGATCTTTCTCGTGATATAAATGTTATAACCCTCAAATTATTATTAAACCTATATATTTACGCAAATATATAAACCTATATATTTATGCAAACTTTAAAAAAGTTACAAAAACAGCTTAAAAATTTAATTTTAAAAAATCTAAGAAGAATTTTTCAAAAATCTTTCTTAGTGCACTCCTACACTATAAGAAGAATCGCCATGCAAAATTTCAGCCCTTTAGGTCCAGCGGTTTGGTCTGTGCGTTGTATGTCAGTCTGTGAGTCAGTTACGGAACTGTTTTATATATATAGATTGTTTAAAGATTTCATTTTAAAGGAATGTTTATGATCTTTCTCGTGATATAAATTTTATAATCGTCAAATTATTATTTTAAATGCAAACTTTAAAGAATGTAACAAAAACAGCTTAACATTTTAATTTTAAAAAATCTAAAAATTTTTCAAAAATCTTTCTTAGTGCACCCCTACACTATAAGAAGAATCGCCATGCAAAATTTTAGCCCTTTAGGTCCAGCAGTTTGGTCTGTACGTTGTATGTCAGTGAGTCAGTCAGTTACGGAACTGTTTTATATATGAGGCGGTGAAAGGCAAAGTGGTGTAAGTCACATTTTCAACTTTTTTTATTTGAGGGCAAAAATGTAATCTCCATGTTATATTTATAGTGGAATCGCAAATAATTATTATTTGCACTATTATAATAATTATTATGAATTGTAATTTTTTAAATTTAGAATGTAATTTTTTGTAGTTTTTGCAGTAAAACGCTTTTGACTTACACCACTTGACTTACTGACCTACACCACTTTGCCTTTCACCGCTTCATATATATATATATATATATATATATATATATATATATACAGTGGAACTTCTCTATGGCGACCAGTAATGCTTTCGAAAAAAAGTGGCCGTTTTGAGGGATGGCTGTGAAAAGGGGCTTTCTTAAAGCAAACAAAAATATGAGTATGTTACGACATCGTCATAGATGTTGTATGATAAAGTAAAAGCAATAAACACTTTCAATAATTAAGTAGTAAGGCGTTTCGTACTTTAAAAAAAATCTGCATTTTTTTTTTAAAGAATGCTTTTTTTTTTCGCGTAATCTCATTTGAAAATAAAGCTTCTTTAAAATTTCCGTTATTTTTTTTCTCCTAAAATACATTTTTTAGTTTTCTGAGCCATCGTATTTAGATGTTCACTGAAAATTATACAATATCAAAAAAGACCTACGACTATTTGTAAACCGATTAGTATATGCGTATTAGTTTAAATTAGTACATAATTAATTCTATCTATCTTAATCATTTTGCAATCGATTTTCTAAGCCTTCTCAAACCGATTAGTAAATACGTATTAGTTTAAATGAATATATACTAAGTTTATCTATCGTAATCATTTTGCAATCGATTTTCTCAGCCTTCTTAAAATGATTAGTAAATGCGTATTAGTTTAAATTAGGGCATAATTAAGCCTATTTATCGTTATCATTTTGTAATCGATTTTCTCAGCCTTCTAGCAAAGACTGACCTTAAGTTTCGAAGATTTCGACATCCAGCTTCATTTCAACAACAAAGGGATTAGCCTCTCGAGGTTGGGAAATGCATTTAACAATAATTGTTGCCTGTTCGAGTTCCTGATTATGATATTGAGTCACTTATAGTAATGGATTGCGTATTATTATTTGCGCACTCTGTATAAGTGGCTAAAATACGTCGTCGGCATAACAGCTCGGTTGGAGTGCGGTCGATTAGAAAATCTGTTTTACATTGGCGAGATCTTCAGTCATTATTCTATGGCATGCAACATTATCGAAAAATAATAAAACCTGTCTTTTTTTGGTGTTTTGAAACACTTTCCATTTTTTTTCTTTTTTTTTTTTTAAAGCAACGGGCCTATACAATTAAAACATGAGCACCTTTGACAGCTTTGTTAAGAAATTATCTGTTTATATAAGTTTCTTCACCTTTACTTTAGGTTTTTTGACTTATAATTTTTCTTCCCTGTTTTTATTCTCCCACTCTCGTGAATCGTAAACGGCTCACGTGAATGTAACACGGCAAAATGAACGAGTCATTCATTTCTCCGATCGTTGAGAGCAAGTTAATTTTATGATTAATTTCCTCTTTTTAAGTTATACGTCATTACTTATGAGGGAGTATCCTCAAAGGTTGTAATTTTTTCATTGGATGTTTTCCTTTAAGTATTAAACTACACTCTGTTACTAGGGATTTATTTAAAAGACCTTGTTGTTCAGTCTTGTGAAGAATCCATGATTATCCCAACTTAGAGCAAAACCCTCTCATTTAATTCACGTTCCAGAAGAAGGCTCAACAAAGGGGTCCCGAGGCGAAGCAGCCGGGCAACAGAAGCGGCGAGACAAAGTGCTCCCGACAATACCAACCTGGACGCGAGGCGCCCGTATGTCTGAGGTTTCAGACGTAAAGCTGAAAGGAGATTCAGTTCCACTCCGCCCCTTGATCGATGATGATCTGGGGAAACTAATCGGCAAAGGCATCAGCTGATCTGATGACGAGGGAAGTGGCCCGCCAATGGGATCTCCGGAAAGGGATGTCACTTTTAAAGGTGCCAATTAAAACCCTTTTAAATTTCGAGCGTTCGCAGCGCCAGAAAAATTAAAAGTTGCGTCGCTGTGAAATATAAAAATTAAGATAGCTCCTAGATCTGCATCTAGAAGCTAGCTTCTCCGGCATTGCAGCGGTGAATTAAGAATTCTACATAAGTCCTCGTGTGAGGCAGAGCATCCCGACTTCCTGTCGACCGCTTCTAGACTAAGCGAATTATTTGAAATACGATTCTAAGTCCTGGTTATAGGCGAAGTTCCTCGACTCCTTGTCGACTTTTTCTCGGAAAGAACTGTTCTAGCTATTAGAGATAGCTCTTTTCTTTAGATCCCAGGCTGATCTATTCGATAGTTTATTAGCAGTGTAAAAGACTTCTAGCAGAAGTAATTTCGGAGCGTCCTACTGACTGTCGTGAAAGAAGCCAGAGAACCCTAGTGTTTAAACTGTGATTGCATAACGACTGCTCGATTCCTGATATAGACTGACTAGTTATAGCTGAATTTTCCCGCTCGTCATCTAACGTGCATCGTCTACTGTGTTCAAAATTCATAATTCATCATCCTCTTTTGTGAATAACCTCCATTTGTGAATAAATCATTTCATTTAATATATTACTAGATTGTATCGTCGTTTCTCACGCTACCATTCGGCGAATTCCTTACAGTCTTCACCTCTTTTTTTGTCATTCACTTTTCAGGCGGATGTCTTTTCCCCCAGGCCGTTGTATTTCTAGGTCAATAAGATTTATGTTTTAGACATTTTGCTGTACTTTTTTTAAAAAATCTTTATGTTTTACTTTTTGTGCTTTTCTAAATTTTAAATAAAATGATTTTTTGTACTTTAGAAGATTTCTGATCCAACATGCATTTAAGTTCTATTTGTTAGGATTAAGAACATTAAGCTCACGACCGTTGATCTCTCTTTTTCAAAGGCTATTGGGCAGCCTAAAGTAAGGTCCGCTCTCATCCCCATTTCATATCTTACAAAATCTTGCCCTTCCAGTCGCTCATAGTTTCATCGCTTAAGAGCGAAAAGAGAACCATTGCGATTTCAAGGGATCACAAGTAAACCGCTCAAGTGTGTGGGCATTTAGATCAGAAATTTTTTGTTTACTACCCCAACATTCGTTTCCTTCATATTCTTTCAGAATAAATCTAGTTCATTTGCGTTTTTCTGCAACACTACTACTCGGTTCTGAACAAAATAGGTCCGTTTAGGGAAGGGGGGGGGGTCGCTAGAGAAGTTTCACAGTATATACTCACACACCAAGTAACTGACGAAGAAATGGCGGACTGTGTTGGTTCACGCGTCTGTCTGGTGTGCGGCCACAGAGAAAAAGAAGAAAAGTTGTGCGTGGATTGGTTCCACTTACGTTGTTGTCTGACTCCGAACTTGTTCCAGAGCGTCCTGGGTCTAGCTCTGCACAGCTGCGAGAACATCCTCCATCGTCGGACGGGACCGGACACGCTGCTGCAAAGAAGAGAGACGTCTTTTGTAAGCACTCGTTCTTCATGACAGGCGCTTCCATCCTCCAGTCGCTGGAGGAGGGAATCATCAGTCACAAACGCTGAAAGAGAGTATCAAACGGAACCCATTTTTTATTTCCTTGACTTAAGACTGCTAGGCTCAGTGTTAACCGAGGGAGGAAATATTTCCGCAGAGAGAGACATTTCAGATATGTGGTCCACCCGAACCGTTTCTTTGAGAGAACAAAAACAAAATACATTTCTCCGTTGGTTGACACTGAGCTGGGCGTACTAAATAGGGTTGCTACCTAGCATACAGGAACACGATCACACCGCCAGAGGCTGTTCATGTGTTTGCCCTTCCCTACTTAGGGGCGGTAAACAAACACACACACACACACATATATATATACAGGTTGTTGCTGAATTCGACCGACATATTCAGAAGGGTGATAGTAGGCATCAAGACGAGCAATAATCACATAGATATGTATGACCGGAAACGCAAACCTGATGAGCTAGAGGATAAACAAAGATGCAGAAATGAAAAGTCAACATTTCTGTATCTTTGTTTATCCTCTAGTTGACCATGTTTGCGTTTCCGGTCATACATTCCTATGTGATTCTGTTTTGTTTTGAGTTTACTACCTCCTCCAGAAAAAGGCGATATTTCAGGCCATCCAGTGCGGTTGGTAAGAGGTATGGTCCGATTAAGTAAACAGCGCCCTCCAGCGTCAGGTTTGCGTTTCCGGTCATACATTCCTGCGTGATTATTGCTCGTCTTGATGCCTACTATCAACCCTCTAAATTTGTCGGTCGAATTCGACAACACCCTGTATATATATGTGGAACCTGGACACTCAGAAATAACGATTCGGAAGCTATATCAGATATTAAACGTGATTTTAGTTTCGAATTTCCAAGTTATCCGCGAATTTTTTATGTTCTCTGTCTGTGCGGCATTAGATGGGAGAAAAAAGCATAACGAAAGGCGAGTACAAACTGAAGTGCCAGAAGAACTGGGATAGATGATCCCATTCGAAATACGTAGAAACACAATATTTCGCCAACGGTTTCGTCCGCAAACAGACTTTACCAGGGCTTGAAATGGATATGAACCTGAAGAGAAAGGTCCGGTCGAATTGGTTCGCGTAGAATTATTTTATTTATTTATATGAAACCATTATTTTCGCATGAATTTAATTTTGCTCCTCAAGATTTTTATTGTTCCAGATATGTATCCGACCCTGAGCCATTCATTTACTCCCATTAAGGAACTGTTTCGAGCCGGAACAAAAAATATCTCTAGCATAAGATTCTGCTCCTTTTTTTTCTTTGGCGAATTATCAAAGAAAATTAAGTTGTTCCGAGAGGGCTAACATTTTTTGTAATTCACAATTTTCAAGGAACTTTTATACAAAAAAATTGTTATATATATATATATATATATATATATATATATATATATATATATATATATATATATATATATATATATATATATATATATATATATACATACATACATATATATATATGTATATACATACATACATATATATATATATATATATATATATATATATGTGTGTGTGTGTGTGTGTGTGTGTGTGTGTCAAGGATTTTTATGGGTAGGATAATTTTCAGGGACAAAATGGGGTGCTTTCGGAGAAACTAGGATTAAAATTCCGAAATAGAGATATTTTCAGAAAGAATGGGTTATAGTTTGTTAAAAGACCAACGGATGGCAGCATCTGACCTCGGAGAATATTTTTATCATCGGGAAATGAGAATTGCAGTCTAATCGCTGGCGCTTACATCAAGAGCTATTTTTAGAGTCTGGACTGATGGGTTCCGCGCGTTAATATTGCAGACTTCAGCAGAAGGAAGGTTGGAGAACATTTTATTGTAATCTAAGCACTTTATTTTTGGCGGGCTTGCGAACAGCGTGTAAGAGAAAAGACATGTAGACTTTCAGAGCAGCAGGACGTGTTTTCACGTCACGGGGATAGGATCCGGGGGTAAATCGAGATGAAGAAGCATGAATTTCTAAATTAATAGAAGTTAGCATTTAATTATATTGAATGATTAACATGAAATAGTGGAATTCAGGGTTTTTCTACTTGGATTAAATTGAAAAGGATGTGTTATTGTCATTCGAGCTACACTGACTGCATTGCTAATATGAAAGAAGGATTTTATTCGATAACCGACTTCAAACAACAAAATGGACTAAGCTGGTGAACTGGATGTTTTAAAAAAGGGCGTGAAAAAATAAACGCGTCATATATATATTTATATATATATATGTGTGTGTGTGTGTGTGTAAGTAAGTAAGTAGCTAAGTAAATAAATATTTATTTATATATGTATACATATTTTTTTTAAATTGGAGTAAAATTTCAAGGAACGAAATTTTTCCGTTCCGAGCCGGATGAATTTAGATGGAGCAAAAATAAATAAATAAATAAATAAATAAAATCTTTCCTTGGGATTCAATCCGGAACTTTATCCTGGAGATAACTTTTTCTAAAGTTCCGATTCGGATAGTAATCGTTTGACCCTTAATATTTCAATTGCTCCGAGAGATTTAAATACGAGTAAAAAGGATACGTTCCATGGATAGATACCTTCAAGCCCTGGTTTACATAGCGCCAGGCATTTGTGAAAGCTTAAAAAGAGCTGACAGTGCAATGCACATGAAGGCGATCATGATTGAAGCGAATTTCAGTGAAGCACAATAAATGGTGCTCGTGAGATAGGTCATGGCACGTTTGGATTTTCACTTCCAACTATTTCAAGGGTGCATCTCGTATACAAGAATACCGGGTAAAACATCGAACCTACGGCAACAGTGAGACTCCTGAAGACCGTGACCTGCGTTTTCTGTCGAGGTGTGCAACATTGGCCCAGATAACATCACAATTCAGTGCTGGGACGTCTTCTAACATTAGCGTGGATACTGCACAACGTTCACTGCACGATAGGGGCTTTAAAAACTTATGTTCAACCCGAATGCCGTTGCTTTCCTCACAGCACAGAACTATGCTCTTCGTATGGCCTCGAGAACACTACCACTGAGCACCGGAAGACTGGATACAAGTAGCCTGGTCTGGCGAGTCTCATTTCCAACTAATTCGGGTAGACGGAAGATTCCACGTGGGAATAACAAGCCATAAGTCGATTCATTTAGCATGTCAACGCGAGGCTGTACACACTGGAAGTCCCTCAGTAACGGCGAGGGATGTGTTAATCTGGTACGAATGAGGACCCCTCATATGTCTACGACTTCTCTGACCGATAAACAGACTTTCAGAAGTGTTACAGCCGTTCATGTCATGCATTCAATCTGATGGGTTTGATGTCTTCCAACAAGAGATTGCGCAACCACATATATCCACGACCGCCAAATTATGGTTTGAGAAATTTTGGACCCCGAAATGGCCCTCTTGTTTGCCAGATATCTATGTTATTGAACATATCTGGGATGCTCTGCAATGTTCCGTTCCAACCAGAGATCTACCATATAGAAATATTATAGAATTGTGTCCCGCTAATCAGAAGGCATTGTCTTCCTCAGATAGCTCTGGAAGTCCATGCCCCGTCGTGTTTCTGCAGTTCTACGATCCAGAAGTTTACCTACCAGGTATTAGACATGTATCACAGTTTTTCTGGCACTTCAGTGTGTGTGTGTGTATGTATATATATATATATATATGTGTGTGTGTGTGTGTGTGTGTGTGAGGCAGGGACGGATCCAGGGGGGCTGAGGGGGCTGCAGCCCCTTCCCTTTAGGTTATGTTTTTAATTTAAAGAAAGAACTCAAGATTACAAGAAGCAAAGGAAATAAAGTAACAAATAATATGTAGAGCAAGTGCCAAGTTTTGGGGAAAGAAACGTTAAGTTTAAATGTGCTTATCGATTAGCAGTGCGCCAGTGCAGTGCACTTTGTTTGAAGGTCGAGCCTAGTGTACAAAAATATACGCGGTCGCCGTGCCCCACCACCAGTCGCGCCAAGATCACTGTCCCTGCCGTCGCACAGCCAGCGTGAGTAACACGGAGACAGGTTCAGTGTTTGTTGACTTGTGGTTATTGAATAACGGGATTGTTTGAAAATTTCAAAGTTCGTGTGTGTGTTGTTCAAACTGTCTTTTGTTGAGTTTGGTGGTTTATGTACAAAGTACCCTACTACCCTTGCACTAAAATGGTAAGTACGAATGTTTTAAATTGCTTTTGTTTAACATGATTTTTCGTGTGATGGAATATTGCAACCTGATTTTAACACACTTCTAAACGTTCATTTGATAATGAAATTTTACTTTCAGGATGATAAAAATACTGCAAAAAGAAAACAAAGCACTATGGAAAGCTGTTTTAGCAAGAAATTAACACAAACAATGCCAACATCGAACGATGACAGCCAAATGGATCAAGTTTCTTTTTTAACAGTTTCAGATGTAGAAACCCATCCAGAAGTTGCCCAAAAAGTGTTGTTTGCGGGAGCTACCGAAAAATCCATTGGCTTTGAATGTTGCTCCAGATTTAATAGTGCCGATGTTCCAACCACATCAACCAGTGAATGTTATATTGATGAATTTATCGAAAAGGCATGTAAGCTGGAAGATTTTACTAAGGAAATGATACTGCTACGTAATTGGAATCCCCCTCAAGGATATAACTTTCCGTCGTCTATCCAAAAAGACAGTGTGTGGAGGGGGGATCTGGAATCGAAGGCTTAATCTAGAACTATTTACAAAGTTTCCTTGGCTCGTCTTTTCAAAGTCACAGCAAGGGCTTTGTTGCCGCTATTGCCCATTATTTTTATCAAGTTTGACTGCTAGTGGGAAAAATTTGTAAAAATTAGTGGTTAAACCTGTGACCGATTTTCGAAAACTGCTTTCCAAAGAGGGTTGTCTAATACAACAGGAAAACCATTTTTACCATAAGAAAGCTGTCGAATCTGGTAAAAAATTTCTGGTAAGAGTGCAGTCTCCTCAACTTAGTGTAAGAAATTTATAAGATAAAGGCCCCCTCAAGCAAGTGGAAGAAAACAGAAAAATGTTGTCTTCCATGGTCAAGTGTATTTTGTTTCTGGGGATACAAAATCTTTCACTAAGAGGCTACCGCGATGATGGCAGCGTGATAAAAGAAATTAAAACCCAAAACGAAGGAAATTCCAGAGAATTGGTGCGTTTTCGTATCGAATCAGGAGATGAGAATCTCAACAAACACCTCTAGTCAGCCTACGCTAATGCAATGTACTCTAGTAAAACGATTCAAAATGAATTAATCAACTGTTGCAGAACTGAAGTCCGATATGTCATACTGGAAAGAATCAAAGCTGCAAAATACTATAGCATATTATTTGATGAAACAACAGATGCTGCTCATGATTCACAATTGACATTTTCCATACGCTACTGCTAGGAAGGAAAGGTTTATGAAGATTTCCTGAACTTTGTGGATTCCAGAAAACCCGTTGAAGCTTTTGAACGAGAAGAAAACTTATTTAAGTGAAACTTTCTTGACTGGTGAAGTGATAGGAAGTACTGTGCTTGGATTAATCAAAAAAATAATTTGGACCCAGAAAACTGTATAGGAATAGCCACTGATGGATGTAGTACTATGGTGTCTGAGGTAAAGGGAGCAGTAAATGCTGTGAAACGTTGTGCTGTCAACACCACTCACTGCCCGTGCTTAAACCATGCTTTGAATTTGACATTGACAAAGTCCTCTAAGATTCAAGAGGTCAGAAGAGCAGTCACACCATGAAAACAATTATTTTCTTTTTTTTACAGCAAGCTCAAAGAGAAACTCTGTTTTAAAACAAAAATTAGGTAGACAGCTTATAGGGATCTGCCAGACAAGATGAGTGGAACGCCACGATAGTATTCAATTTTTTTGTTCAAGCCTCCCAAAAATTCACGAAGTGCTTGAAGTTGTAAGTACTTGGAAAGAAACCGAAGCAGTTACCAAAGCACTGTCTCTTTTAAATATTATAAGCACTAGTTCTTTCCTAGTTTCAATAGCGTCTCTATAAGACATATTAGCTATCAGTCTTCCTTTAAGCCGGCTATTCCAAAAAAAGAGCATTGACCAAAATGAAGCCAGTGAAGCCCTTCAATCCACTTGTTCTACCTTGGAACAGAGAAGATCAGAGTGTGAAGAGTTTTTCCATGATGTATATCTTGTAGCAACAGGTTTAGTTGAAGATATGGCTACGGAGGTGTCTTTGCCTCGTATTGCTCAAAGGCAAAAACACCGAACCAACCCCAACATTGTTGCGCCTGAGGAATTCTACAGAGCGACAATTTAGATTCCTATATTAGGCAAGATACTTCAAGATATCATAGATTGCCCCGATGACATTATGAAACTCCTTGAACTATCAATCCTGATACCCACTTCGGTTGTTAAAATGTCCCCAACAAACCTAACAGAATCAGCTAAAGTCTTGTTTTCTAGATTTCAGTTTGCTGTGGGGAACATTTCAATTCATAGTGGAGCTGTTTTTAGTAATGAAGTTGCCCTGTGGCAAAACAAATGGTTAAATCAGCATCCAAAGACAAAAAATAAAGACATTCCAGATACAGGTATTGAAACTCTCATCAAGTGTGACAAAGAGGTTTATCCTGCTATACACAATTTGATGAAGATTTTTGCAACTCTGCCGGTTAGCACAGCTACTGCCGAGAGGTCCTTTACAACCTTCGAAGGTTGAAGGACTGGATGAGAACAACCATGAGGGAGGATAGACTTCTAGCATTATCACTTCTAAACATTCACAGAGGAATTGCAGACAAAGTTGATGCAAAAAATGTCTGGGGTGGTTTGCTAAAATGAAGAAGAGGAAGTTCGACTTTGTTGTTTAGGCCAAAACTTGTTTTTGTTACCTCAAACCTAAATAAAATTGTCAAAATATCAATTTCTTTTATATGTTAAATTTTCACAGCTTAGACAAAGTGAGCAATGTATTTTATTTTATTAAATATAACATATTGAAAGTTTTTAATAGGTTGAATTAGATTTAAAAATGCTGTCTTTACATAACACAGTCTGATATGATCCTTTGACCTCAACAGTTTAAGATTTGAGACAATTTGTAACATTTATTTTAAGCTAATTTGGTTTGAAATAATTTACATATCTATAACCTTATGAAAAATGTACCAATATGTTATAAAACTGTACCAAGATATTTATTAATTAAAATAAAAATCCAAATGTATCGTGTTTGAACAAAATGCCATAGTTTTCATATTACGTTTATAGAGAATGTAAATTTCTTGGTTTGAAATAATATTTTAAGGGGCTTTTGAGGCACTTAAAATAGTCTAAAAAGAAGTTTTCAAGAACTATATATTAAAAAAAATTGTGGGGGGAGGCTTCTCGATCCCTCCTCTGCACAGGGGATATTCCATAACTTCTCGACCCCCCCCCACCCGGGGTGGAAAACAGCCCCCCCCTGAAAATCGGCTGGATCCGCCCATGGTATGAGGTGAGTGAATCCAACAAGGCTGCTACCCAGACATACGCTATCGAGCTTCTAGAATCCAATGAATGCACACGCCCACATTTCTATGAGTTGTCGCACCGTGACTGGGTCACGTTCATATCGGAGCGGAAATTATTCGTCATTTTCGATCTTAGGAAGATACGCCTCAAATCCCCGGCTAGGTATTCGACTGCTTGAGAAATTTTTTGCCGGTTCATTTTTTGTTAAAAATGACACACACACACACACACACACATATATATATATATATACATATATATACACACATGTGAAGAGATTTTCCTTATTCTAGTAAGGGGTAGGCCCACCTTTTGACGTGATTACAGAGGATACCCTCTTAGGAAAATTTTCCGACCGATTTCAGGATTATATCAAGTGGAATTTATCTCCATTCCTCTTGTAAAGCCGATATGAGTTGGGTTGCTGAACTTGGAGGTGTTGGTCTCACCCTTAGTCGCTGTCAGGCTCACACCTGACTGATGCTTAATTGTGAAAGATATGACTAGTTTAAGTATGATCGACAGGACCATTAACAACTCAAAGAACTTTTTAAAAGAGGACAATTCCGATACTAAATGGAATGGACACCTCATTTAGAATAGTTAAGTAAAAGATTGCTAGCGCAGAAAGAGAGGAGACGTAAGAATGGTAGAACCTAGCTGACGCGGCAGACAAAAGACTGTGAATACTTAACCGCAGAGAAGCGGACTGGTGACTCCCTGAAAAGGTGACTCCCGGTAAGCATGATAAGTACTACACGTGGTGCGGTAGAACGTACGAGAATTTTCCAAGGAAGGTGATAAATGAACGAGACAGCACGATGGGGGGGGGGTGCATTATAGACTGGACTTTGATTAGGTATTGACGTACTGATCGCGGAGAATCGAGGGCCTGAGGTCTCAGATTTGGACTGTGTTATGTGCCAGTTCTCTCTCTAATCTATTCGACGATGGTTCTACGGAACAATCTCATGTATATTATTATTATTGTAAATATATGTCACATTAAACAAGATGTAAATACGAGCCATTTATTCGTTTCTACATTAATTCCACGAGACACTTATACTTCGGGTCACGACGATCCGACATATTTGGCATAGCTGGTGTAAAGAACAATGGGAATGTCCGGGTACGAGGTGTGTTGCGGAAAAAGTTTTAAAGATGATGAAGGAAGTTCGTGAGTGGTAAGACTCATCGAAGGAAAAGCAGTTACAAGAGAGTTTTAATTTCGCAAGAGTTCAAAGAAGAGAGGAAGTTGAGTGCGACATCAGCGACAAGAAATTTAGTCGGTAACTGGACAAGATACGAGAAAGGAAACCTGTGACAGGAGGAATTCAAGGTCGGAGTGAGGAGTACATCAACGACATGTTAATATTGGTGAACTCTCTGAACTGTTTATCAATGTGTTTCAGCGTGAAAAGCAGTGAAAGGTCAAAACGACGACTATTCATCGAGGAAGTGAAAGGGGTAAGTGACTGTATTATTTCTTCCTGTGTCTGAGATAGCGGTATTAATTAGTTGAAGGAATTGAATTATTTTTATAATTATTGAAGTGTTGAATCATGATTATAATGATAGAAGTAAGTTGTTGAGTTATTAGATTATTAGTAATTGGATTAGGATTTTAAGAGTTAAAGTGTGTTATTTGTGTATAATGGTAAAAGTGCTCGAACTATTTTAATGGTGAAAGTGATTTATGAATTGAAGTAGTTAAATGCTCGTAGGATTATTATAATTGTTGAGGCAATTAGATCAAGATAAGAGTTTGTGTATTTTATTTGTTAAAACGGTAAAAAGAAATTTGAACTCGATTTGTTGTTCAGTGTATTAGAAGCTAAAATGGCATTCATGGGGAAGGGGCGGAAAGCTGATTTAATTTTGTTAGCGAAGGAGTTAACAGGAAGCAGCCTTTCTTCTTATAACAGGACATACGCTGATCTGAATAAAAATAATATTAGGCAGTGGGAAATAATATTAGGCAGTGAGAAATATGAGGAAGAGTCCCCTAAGGAACGTTTATTTGCTGTAATTGATGAGCGACTGGGACGAAAACGAATGGAGAGTTAGGAAAGAGCTAAACAATGGTAAAGAGAAAAACAGGAAAGATAGGAGAGAGATAAACACAGAGGGGAGAGAGAGATAGGCAACTTGAAAGAGGAGAGAGATAAGCAATTTGAAAGAAAGTTAAAATTTAGGGATTTAGAAATTGAAGAATTGAGCAAAAAGGAAAGCTAAAGGACTTTCAATTTTAGGATCTACAGAAAGCATTGAAAGGATTAATAACAATTTCGAAGAATTTTTGAGAGATGTGAAATGGGTTATGTCTGAACCACCAACTAAAACAGATAAGGGAGATTCTAAAACTGACCTGAAAAGGGAGGATAAAAGATGTTTTCTCCGTAAGAGCGAAGACCATCTGAAATATCAGGGTCCTAAAGGAATTCAAAATCTTAAAAATAGATGGGGACCAGGTGGGATATAATTTTAACAAGGAAATTAATAGAGTCGAAATCAGTCAACATGAGAATAAAATTTGAACCTGGAAAGAGAGGGAAGTTACTTATGCAATTACTCAAGGAAAGGGAGTCCTGGAAAGGGGGGGGGGGGGGAGGTGTGAACGCAAGGTCACTTGCGTAAGAGTTTAGATCAGGTACTAGATGAGGAGATGATTATTCCTCCTAATATGTTTGAAATGGTAAGGGGAAGTGAGACGAAGGATAAGGAGATTTCCGATAAGGGAGGGGATAGTAGATTAAGTCCTAGAGAAATCGAAACTAAGACTAATGAGGTTCCGGGAAAAGTGGGAAATAGTAAATTAAGCCCCAATAAGGATGCGGATGATCCGCAAGGAATGATGGGTGCACAAGGAGATAAAGAGAGTGAAATTACAGAATCAAGGGAAAAGGATACCAACAACGACAAATTTCAGGATAAAATGCAGGATGGGGCAATAAGTCCTAATGCGACTTCAGATGAGGTGCTAGAAATGGGATAGTCAACGGAAGAAAGAGAGAAGGAAGATAAGGATGTAAGGGGAACTGAGACTAATAAGGTGGATATTCATGATAAAGTAGGGGACAGTGAATTAAGTCTCAAAAAGGAAAACACAGATGCAATAGTTGGCAAAAACTGAGGATGACTAATTCCCTGACAATAGGAGAGAGGAAAGATTGAACTGAAATTCTGGAGAGTAAAAGGTTAAAAGAAATTAACAAAGACAAGGGGAATATGCAAAAGGAAACAAGAGACAGGGAATCAAATGCTCAAGAATGTCGCAATAGCGAGGTTGAAAAACAAATGGAAAGTGTGGGAGATAGGAATAGCACAGAGTGGGGTAAATTTGAACCGACACTAGGCCATAACTTCACGAATGGACCAATGAAAGATCGTGAAAAAGAAAATCCCCAAGAACACCCCCACTCCTTTAGGGTCCCGTAAAATATCAAAAAGGATCAATAATTTAAATAATTCCCAAAGAATTCAGGGAAAATTAATTAAATATGTATTGATAACTGTGTTAGAAATTGATATTTATGAATTCTGAGTAAAATTTATTAAATGTGTAAATATAATTGTATTAGGAATTAATATGTATAAGATATGTGATTTTTTGTGAACAATATGTGTTTTATTTAAGGTAAAGGGATAAGTTATAGCTTTGGTTTGTGTAGTTTTATTTAAAGTAAAGGGGTAAGTTATAGCTTTGGTTTGGGAAGTTTTGTTTAAAGTGAAGGGCTAAATAATAACCTTGTCTTGACAGTATTTAAAGAAAAAATATTAGAAATAACTTAAGTGGTTCCCAAAGAATTCGTGGAAAAATTCATTACATATGTATTTGTAACTGTTCAAGATTAATTTAGGTAATACCCAAAGAATTTGGGGGAAAATTCATTAAATATGTATGTGTAACTGTTTTAAGATTAATTCAAGTAATTCCCAAAGAATGCGGGGAAAATTCGTTAAATGTGTATTTGTAAAGGTATTAGAAATAACTTAAGTAGTTCCCAACGAATACGGGAGAAAATAAAGTAAATGTGTAGTTATATTTGAAATTAGTGTGTTAAAGATATGTGATTTGTTTGACGAATATTTTGTTTTGTGTTGTGTTTAAAGTGTTAAAAGTGTGTTGTGTTTAAAGTGTGTTTAAAGTGTTTAAAGTGTTTAAAGTGTGTTGTGTTTAAAGTTCATTACATATGTATTTGTAACTGTTCAAGATTAATTTAGGTAATACCCAAAGTTGTTTTGTGTTGTGTTTAAAGTGTTAAAAGTGTGTTGTGTTTAAAGTGTGTTTAAAGTGTTTAAAGTGTTTAAAGTGTGTTGTGTTTAAAGTTCATTACATATGTATTTGTAACTGTTCAAGATTAATTTAGGTAATACCCAAAGAATTTGGGGGAAAATTCATTAAATATGTATGTGTAACTGTTTTAAGATTAATTCAAGTAATTCCCAAAGAATGCGGGGAAAATTCGTTAAATGTGTATTTGTAAAGGTATTAGAAATAACTTAAGTAGTTCCCAACGAATACGGGAGAAAATAAAGTAAATGTGTAGTTATATTTGAAATTAGTGTGTTAAAGATATGTGATTTGTTTGACGAATATTTTGTTTTGTGTTGTGTTTAAAGTGAACGGCTAAAGATAGAAGAAATAAGTGTAACATAATTTTATGTTCGATATAAAAGTGTAAAAGAATTTTGCATAAGTAATTATTGTTTACAGTAATTTTGGAAAAAGAATAATGGTGTAAAATAACTTTGTTACATGTAAATGAACTGCTATCTCATACGCAGTTGAAAATATGGAGTCATTTACCTGTAAAAATGTGTATTATTGTGCCTACAAAGTGTCACCCTTCACAAGTTTAAAGTATTGTTGTTAGTCGAGTGTGGTGCTCTACTATACTTTTGGTCAAAGGGACTGTCACTGCGTCTTGAAAGCGTCTTAAAAGTCTTATTTAATTCACCTAAAAGGGGCGGCGTATGTCCGGCTCGCACCTGATTCTTAATTGTGAAAGATGTGACTAGATGAAGTATGACCGACATACTTCATCAGTACCCTCAACAGCTCAAAGAACTTTTTCAAAGAGGACAATTCTGATGCTAAATGGAATGGATACCTCAGTTAGAATAGTTAAGCAAAAGATCGTTAGCGCAGGAAGAGAGGCGACGTAAGAATGGGAGAACCTAGCTGACGCGGGCGACAAAAGAATGTGAATTCTTGACCGCAGAGAAGCGGACTGCCGACAAAGGATTGGAAAGGTGACTCCCGGTAGCATAATAAATACTACACGTGGTGTGGTAGAACGTACGAGAATTTTCCAAGGTTGGTGATAAATGAACGAGACAGCACGATGGGGGGGCATTATAAATTGGACTTTGATTAGGTATTGACGTACTGAGAGAGCGCGGAGAATCGAGGGCCTGAGGTCTCAGATTTGGACTGTGTTATGTGCCCGCTCTCTCTCTAATCTATATGACGATGGTTCTACGGAACAAACTCATGTATATTGTTATTATTGTAAATATGTCACATTAAACAAGATGTAAATACGAGCCCTTTTTTATCCGTTTCTACATTAATTCCACGAGGCACTTATGCTTCGAGTCACGACGATCCGACAGTTGCCGTTCCAATTAGTACTACAAATGCCCGGTTGGGTTGATATCAAGACTCTGAAGGGTCCACAACAATCATAGCAGCTTTACTTGTGTGCCGCGGGACATTTTCATCCTGGTAGAGACAAACGTTAGTTCCGTAGTACTGCTATAGTGTAAGAAGGGCGGGATTGCCTATAATGTATTATCTATGTACCAATTCCCCGTCATGATAGTAGGAACAACAACCAGTGGTGCAAGACCGTATCAGCAGAAAGCACCCTTGACTAAAAGTCCTTTACCACCAAACGGCACAGTTGCTAGTACACTTCCCGAGAGTAAGTGTTCTCCACGCTATCTCCAGACCCATGCTATACCATCGGACTGGAAACATATGAATCTTATTCGTCACTCTATAAGATTGTTATCCACTGGACGATCGTCCAATTTTTACTCTATGTACTGTGATAATCGAATCCTCGAATCGGTTTTGTAATAAGCGGCTTATTAGCTGGCAGCCTACCTTGGTATCCAAGTGGATAAAGATTTATTGGACTGTATCGATGCAGACAGAAGTGCCAGAGCTGCTCTGGAATTCTTGACGGATGTTTTTGGCCGAAGTTCAATGGTTTTTTAAGGTTATGCGTTTTAATACGCGTCCTTCTCTATATGTCAGTGTCTACTTTCTACCTGGATGCTTTCTTGCTCTAATAATGCCGGAATGTCTTCACTTGCTGATTTGGCCACTGTTGATTTCGGATTCTCCAACTCTATCAACGCTATGACATGTATAGACTTTCCAGTTAGTGAGTATCTTACTATAACTCCCCTTTCAAAATCACTGAGCTCACTACAAGTGGCCGTTTTGTCGTTTACATTTTGATATAAAAATTTGGCATCTCCAGAATAATATGCTACTGTTTTGTTTTGATTGGAATGTAAAAAAGATTTATTTTGAAAATGGCTCCTAAAATTGATAGAGGGCTCTAATTTTACATAAATGCGTTTTCCGATGAGAAATATTCGTATCAACAAATTACAAAACGGTGTAAAAATGGCGGTTATGGCATTTAAAAAAGGATTTATAATATATTAAATTTGAAAGGGGAAAAAAAGTCTAACTGAAAATAAAAATGAAATTATGACCGCGAAACCTCATCCTAAGACTGTTCAAACGCAAGTGAATATCAAGAAAGTGAAGTCTCTGATCCTAAAAGAAAATCCGCCGACTCAAATATCCGTTGCATCGAAACTAGGAATGTCTTCTGGCACTGTAAGTAAAATCATTCATAAAGATTTGAAATTAAAAAAAGTTTTTTAAATTTAAACTTCATCTGCTTTTGCCAAAGCATAGTGCTGAAAGAAAAACAAATTGTAGAAAATTATATGAAAAACACCTAGTTGCTGAAAAATAGAAATTTGTAGTAACACTCGATGAGGCATGGCTGTATTTAAGAGACTGTAATGAAAAAGATCAATTTTCTATTGCTCAACTGACGGGAATGACTGTACGAAATGGCTTTGTCAGTGTACAGAAAAGTTCCAAAGGGATTCATGATAGTTGAAGGATTTTGTTACAACGGCAAATTGAAAATCAAAAAAGTCTCAAGTAAAGCCAAAACTAATTCACTCTACCATCAGCAGAAGATTTTTGAACCAATTTTTGAAGAGGAAATTCCAGCCTAATATGGAAAGGACATTGATAAAGTAGAGCTTCATGTGGACAAAGCTTCTAGTCACACGTCTAAATCGGCTGCTGCTTATTTAGCAAAGAAAGAATCAGAAACAGGCACAAAGTGTATTCCATTAAATGAAATACCTGTAAAATCACCTGATGCTTCTCGGATGGACTTTTGCGCTTTCGGTTTATTAAAACGAGCCTTAGAAAAACGGCATCCAAGAACACTGAATGGACTTTGGAAAACGGTCGAAGAGGAATGGGGTAAAATTGACATGATGGTACTAAGAAAAAGTTTACTTTCATAGAAAATTCGAGGTTGAGTTATTGTCAAGAACCATGGCTATCGGATAGAAGCAAATCGCCGCAAAGAATGCGGCATTTATACATCATAAAACTTAACTATCAAAATCGTTTCCATAAAGTGCGAGTACCTTCTGCATACAGGTTGTCCTCCTAGCAGCGTACGCAGAATATGCAAGATAAGCTAAATACCTAGGTGTTCGGACGATTATTGGTAGGTAGTGTGTGTGTGTGTATATATACAGGTGGTTATCAAAATAATGAAAACACCTATCAATATTAGTGGTGTTTATGACTGTGCTTCGTATTCCTTAAAAATAAGTCTGGCCACCGGTATTTTTTATATACGTAATATATTGTATGTATTATTCTACTGTCAGATAGCAGTAATGAATCTGAGGGCATCGTGCTTTTGGGGGGAACAGCGTAAAATATCAAACCTTGCAGACTTTGCAAAAAGGGCATATTTTTGGAGCGCGTTTAAATTGGAGTATCTGCTACTGCAACCCCCAGGTTAATGGGTGTTTTTCGAGCTATGGTATCGAAAGTCATGTTAGCCTACAGAGTTCACGGAAAAACATCCTTTGCCAAACAGAATAGTGGATGAAAGGGAGAGCTAAGTGAAAGAGACTGACGAGGTATTGAAGCGGATTGCGACATGAAGAAAGAAAACCACTGCAACCAAAATGACCGAAGAGCTTAATCTGCATCTGCATGTTCCGGTATCAACCATTAGAGGTAGAAGGGAACTTCACAAACAAAGCATTTACGGAAGAGTAGCTATTCCCAAGTCCCTTGTAATAGACGCCAATACAAAATATCGCCTACAATGGCGCCACGAGCGTAAATCCTGGTGGAGTAATATGTCGAAAAACGGCATTTGGTCCAACGAATCATTGTTCACACTGTTCCTTGCAACAGGACGTACGTGTGTCTGGAAAACACCTACACAAGCGTAAGATTCTGGCTGTCTCATCTCAACTGTCAATCATGGAGGTAGATCTATCAGGGTTTGGGATGGCATCTCATGGTTTTCTTCAGGCCCTATTGTAACCCTAAAAGGGAGATAGTATGGGAAGGACTGTGTCGAAATATTAGCTCACTAGTCCATCGTATGGTTCAAACACTGTTTCTTGCAGGAGAAGACTTTCTCCAGGATGATAATCCCCCTATACATACAGCTAAATCTACTAAGTATTGGTTTGAAAAGCATGAAAAAGAAGTCAAATATCTTATCTTGCCCTGTGCAATCCCCCCGACTATATATCATCCAACCACTATGATCTGCATAAGCG
Source organism: Dolomedes plantarius (assembly GCA_907164885.2). Taxonomy (NCBI): domain Eukaryota; kingdom Metazoa; phylum Arthropoda; class Arachnida; order Araneae; family Dolomedidae; genus Dolomedes; species Dolomedes plantarius. The sequence goes on along the minus strand of OU015498.1, from coordinate 182,000,590 downwards.
GATAGATCCGGGTATCGATATCCACCACAGCATCTCTTCAGGAACTTTCATGATTTTTTCCTGAAAAATGGTAAAATATATTCTTAACCACTATTCATGACTTGTATAATCTAGTTCCAAGGTGAATCAGGTGGTATTACATGACAAAAGTGATCCTGCGCCGTATTAATGAAGGTTTTCCTGATGTTTCTGGGTGTTTCCATTATTTTGATAACCACCTATACAAACAAACAAACACACACACACACATAAATATATATATATATATATATATATATATATATATATATGTCAAAACATTAATTAAATTTACATGGGGGGGGGGCTCAGAATAATCAAATTTAACATTAAAATCCTTGGCAAAACGCGTTGAGAAAAAGGTTTTTTCCCCGTTTCGGAAGATGACCTCGGTTCGCGAAGTTCCATCGAGGAAATCTATTTTTGATGTACAGATTTTGGCGCGAAAATTAATGCTTACGTAAACAGAAGACTATTTCAGAAATTACCATGTGGTGATTTGGGCATGCGCAATAAAGAGGGACGCGCTGATAGAATATAGAATTACGCAGATTAAATTGGGAACTCGCTGATTGCGGCCGCTATGTTCGGCGTCGCAGGGATTTGAAAATGACAACCTAGGGAAAAAAGTTTCGTGTGTGGTTTCCTTAGAGAAGAAATAAACTAACTGATTCAACTTATGGATTCATTATTTGTTCTACGTGTCTTCCACTCGCCAACGACATTACTGGAAATGATGACTGCAAATTGATAGTTTTATAGCAAGCGTAAATCCAAAGCCTGTCATATATATATATATTGTTGCTGCCTGGCAACCTTTCCCTCCGTCCTCCATGAGTTTCCGAAACACTGAAGGTGCATTCCTAAGAGATAAAATCCTTGACAATAAGGAAAGTGTAAAAGACCAAGAACCAGACAAACCCCTTCAGGAGCCAAAAACAGTGATAACTCGAAGTGGACGAACTGTGGAACCTCCTGAAAGAATGGGCATTTGAAGGTGCTCGCCAGAAAGGTTGAGTTCACAGATACAGAACTCAAGGTGGGAGTGTGTTGCTGCCGAGCAACCTTTCCCTCTATCCTCCATGAGTTTCCGAGCTTCTCTCCGGACTGAAGTGAAGAGAAAACAGACTATAAACAGAACTCAGATTTAGACTTTCGAATGTCGCGGACAATCGCGGTCATATCACCCGAGTTGGGAAACTATGCTCAAAAATCTTGTGTAAATAATTTTGTTTATGTGATGTGAGTGTGAGTAAAATAAATATTTGCGTGTTTTAGAGATGTAGAACTCTTCATCAATCCTAGGAATATTACTTTTTATAGATACAGACGCCCAGAAGAAGTGAAAGGAAGGTAAGTCGTATACCTTTCTTAACATAAAGATCCGCTAAGAAAACATTTTTTGGCGCCCCCGGGTGGGTGTCTGTAATTCTTTTAAAAAGTATATTGAATTGAAAGCTAATAATAACAAGCGTGTGATAGCTTGTGCTTAACATTAAACGATGGAGATTTATCAAAAATCGCGCACACCGTTACGAAGCGACTGTACAAGAATAGCCAGTGAAATAGAAAGATATCTAGAGGATAAAGATGTTGTCAGACTCTCGTCTCCCATTCCTAAGTGGAATTGATGAACGTGTGTAATAGCGTCTTCAATAAGCATCAAAAGTAGCGCAAACAGGTGTTGAGAGCCATACACCTTTGGAAACCCTTGACAATAGGAGGTAGCGAACTCATTTAGAATGATTTAGGAAACACAGCGGCGCACGTCACCTAAGGTAGGAACGGTGGACAATGAAACCGACAATAGGTGGTCTTTGTATCGCGGATAAAAAAGGCCGATTGTCGTTCGAGAAAGAGAGGAGGAGGCATAAAAGACAGACGCGAGTAACGAACAGGATGAATGGATTCGGACTGTGGAAGAGTCAACACGCTTACGGGAGACGGGGGAGCTCGTCGGACTTTGGAAAGAATGAGCCCCGGCTCTCACGAGTATTTTTAACGTTCGTCGGAACGAAACTTTGTAAATGACGTATTTAACCAAGATTTTAATATGTTAATAAACCTCATGAAATAAGAGTTGACTCTACAATTATAATTCCTTCTACATGACAATGATTCGTCGGATCACGACTATAAAGGTTAACAGATGTTGATGAAGATTATTAGAAATATTAATTGAACAATTTAATGAGAAATGGTGTGTGCTGGATGATAAAGAAACAACAATTCACGAATTATTGGCAAATGATCCCAAGTGTAGTCAAGAAGTTTTTGATTCCGAATACAATGATTATGAGTTATATAAAGAAAGATATATAAGGATAAAAGCGAAAGCTAACAAAATATTGAACAGTACCGTTAAAGATAATAATAGTGATGTCGCGAGTGAAATAGTATCAAAACGTCGATTTAAACTACCAAAAGTAGAACTTTAAAAGTTTAATAGGGAAATAAAGGAGTGGCTCGGTTTCTGGGGTCAATTTAAGAAAATTCATGAGGATATAGAAATAGCACCGGAAGATAAATTTATTTATTTATCACAAGCTACAGTTGAAGGATTCCGTGCTCCAGAACTCGTTGATTCCTTCCCCCCATCTGCCGAAAATTACGAAGAAGCGATTGGGTGTTTAAGAGCTAGATTTGGCAGAGAAGATTTACTCATAGAGGTATGTGTCAGAGAGTTACTTAGTTTAGTGCTTAGTAATTCTATGAGTCAAAAGAAGACGCGTCATGCCAGTTTATACGATAAAATCGAATCTCATATCCGAGCCTTGGATTCCCTAGGTGTGACTTCCAATAAATACGCCTCGATTTTGTATTCGCTCGTAGAAAGCTGTTTACCGGAAGATATAATAAGAGTATGGGAAAGGAACATGAATCTGAAAACCGAAATTACTAAAGAGTCAAACAAATTGACTACCCTAATGAGTTTTTAAAAAATCAGAGGTTGAAGATGAGGAAAGGTGCAAAAGAAGGTTTTGGTTTCGATTCTAGGCGAAAGATGAAACATTCCCCGCTATTTACGCGGATGTCGCCGAGGTGAGAATTCCCTCGGCAATGGGACTTTTAGACGCTACACATTTCAATAGACACAGCTGCGTGTTTTGTGAAAAAAGGAATGAGTCAGCTATTTGCCGATATGCGTTGAAAATGAGTTTAGGTGACAGAAAGAAAACGTTAATAAAAAAGGGTTGTTGTTTTATTTGCTTGAAAGTGGGTCATAGGTCCCGCGATTGCAAATGTAGAATTAGCTGTGAACGGTGTAAAGGAAATAATTTTGTTGTAATGTGAAACGATGATAAGGAGAAAGAGTTTAACAAATCCAAATTTAGAAACTATAGAAAGCAGGGGCATAAGACCTGTTACTAATGACACGATGTTAAGCAACAGAACTTGTAGTCGAGAAATTCTTCCACAAACGTTGTATGTAAAACCCCGAGGCAAAAATGAAGGGAAAATTATTAGATGTCTCATAGATACTGGTAGCCAGCGCTCGTATTTGAGTAAACAAGTGGCCGAAGAAATGAGTTATGATCTTCTTAAAGAAGAAAATATTATCCATAATTTGTTTGGGGGTAAAGAACACGCAGAAAAACAATATCGGTACAGAGTGTTAGTTAGCAGTATTAGCGAAGATTATCACTGCAATTTTGAGGTACTTGACCAGGGAAGGATATGTTCTAAGATACCAAGTTTAAAATTCGAGCCTTGTTCAAAGGAATTAAATGAAAGAAATATAATTTTAACAGATCAGTTGATTGCGAAACATGAAGAATCGCAGGACATTGATTTGCTAATTGGGGTGGATGTAGCAGGTAAGCTACTTAATGGGAAAGTGGTACATATACCATGCGGGTTTGTAGCTATCGGAACACACTTCGGATGGACCTTAATGGGGAAAATGCCATTTGATGATTCCGATGATAATTCTACGATGGTAGTAACAAATTTGTTCGTTAAAGATATTACCATTACAAAGTTGTGGGATTTATATGTCATCGGTATTGCTGATCCAGTCTCGAAAAAGCCACGAAAGAAAAGGACTTAGAAATAAAAATGCAATTTCAGAATTCTGTTTCCCTGAATAGAGAGGGACGTTATGAAGTGACGTTACCTTGGGCACCTACGTAGCTACGAACAAGGGCTTGGCGCTGAAACGACTGAGAACCGCAACAGAGAAACTTCGTTCAAAAAATTTGTTTAAACGATATGATGAAGTTTTAAAAGACTGGCAGGATAAAGGTATACTCGAAGAAGTGGAACAAGGTGAAGATATCGACTGTGGACATTACTTGCCTCACAGACCGGTAATTAAAGAAAATAGCTCAACTCTAGTGCGGCCTGTGTTCGATGCATCGGCGAGAGCTAAGTTTTCACCGTCACTTAATCAGAGTTTAGAATGCGGTCCCAATTTATTAGAACTGATCCCATCCCTCTTACTTAGATTTCGAGAAAGAAAATTGGGTGTTGTCGCAGACATAGAAAAAGCATTTTTATAAATTAGTATCAGACCTTCAGATAGACATTATCTTAGATTTTTTTGGTGGAAGAGCGAAGACACTAAAGAAGTGAAAATATTGCAACACACTAGAGTTGTTTTCGGAGTGAGCTGTAGCCCTAAAAGAAAAACCCCTTAAAAATACTGCTGCAGCAGTATTTTTAAGAATCCAAACATCCTCTGGAGTTGAAGTCCATTTGTTAGCTTCCAAATCGAGAGCAGTTCCTTCAAAACCAATAACAACCTCGTCTTGAATTGATTGCTGCCACGGTGGAGTTGGACTTTGCGCCTCAGTTTTGGAAGGCTTATAATGGCAGAACGTAGACCTTATCTTTCGGACAGACTCGACTGCTGTTTTGACTTGGATACAAAAGGAAGAATTTGGACTGTTTTCGTGGCAAACAGAGTACGAGAAATAAGAAAGTTAACAGACCCAAAATGCATGGAGATACATAAAGGGTGTTGAGAATCCAGCTGACCTTCCCTCCAGAGGTTGTTCAGAAAAACAGTTTTTGAAGATAAGATGGTGGGAGGGACCAGCTTGGTTAAAGAAGAGCGAAAATGAATGGCCAACAGTCAATTTGGTTTTTGACCAAGAAATTGCTCGAGAAAAGAGAAAGATGACTGTAGTCAACACGCAAGTAAACGTTGAAACTGCAGAAATCTTTCATAAAAATTTTTTTGTTATCCCAGACTTATTAGAATCATTGTTTGGGTTCATAGTTTTTTCTTCAATATGAAGAACAAAAATTCGAGATGCACTGGAAATCTAACTGTGAAAGAATTAAGTCACGCTAAAAGAGTTATATTGAAAATTGCCCAGAAAGATGCAGTTCCAGAAGGGGTATCTGAGCCACGAATTAAAGCACTTAATCCTATTGTTGACGAAAGTGGACTTTTGACAACGAAAACACGCATCTTTAGAAGAAAAGATAAAAGGAATTTCCGATTACAGATCCAATAATTTTGCCATCAAAGCACAGAATCGTTCACATGCTGATTGAAAGTAAGCATAAAGAAATGAAACATCCTGGAATTCAAATATTGATGAACAATCTCCGAGAAAATTATTGGATTTAGCAAAGCCGAAAAACGATTCGACATGCAGTCTCGAAATACATACGATGCAAACGGTTCACCGTGACTCATCCAGAGCCGAAGCCCACTCCTTTGCCTGAAGACAGTAAGGGAAGCCACGATATTTGAGGTTACAGGCACAGATCTTGCTGGGCCGCTGTTCTTGAGGGACGGAACAAAGGCCTGGATAGTGCTATTTACTCGTGCTGTTTATCGCACTGTGCACATAGAACGGATAACTTCACTAACAGCAGAAGCATTTTTTCAAGCGGAGATTATATATTCTGACAACGGAAGCAATTTTGTCAAGGCACACAAAGCACTGAGTAAGCTAGATTGGCAAAGAATAGAAATGCAATCAACCCCGAAGAAAATTACGTGGAAATTCATTCCTCCATCTGCACCGTGGTGGGGTGGATAGTGGGAGAGATAAATTGGCATGATGAAGCAGATTTTACGCAGAATATTAGGACAAGCCTTATTAAATTATGAAGAATTAAACACGGTTTTGTGTGATACTGAGAGTCTGGTAAAGTCACGACCCTTGACATATTTGTCCGAAGATGCAAATGATTTGGTTGTTTTGTTACCTTCGATGTTCCTACAAGAAGCAAAAAAATGTGGTGTACTAGATATTGACAAAGTGGATGTCGCCTATATGCGGAAGAGATATCTGTACCTTCAAAGACTACGCATTGACTTGCGGAAACGATTTCGACTCGAATACCTTGGACAGCGAAAGAATGTCCAAGGCAGAATGTCCATGTTGCAGAATGTTAGAAAGAGCACAGAAGATTCAAATTGATTTCTGTCGGTGAAATTGTTCTCATCGGATCTGACAATTTAAAACGCTTACAGTGGCAAATTGGACAAGTTCTGGAAGTCCTACCAGGCAAGGATGGCATAGTCAGGGTTGTGCGGATATAGACCAAATCCGGCATTGTAACACGTCATGTACAACGAGTGTATCCTTAGAATTATCCGAGAACACTGAAGGTGCCTTCCTGAGAGATAAAATCCTTGACAATAAGGAAAGTGTAAAAGACCAAGAACCAGACAAACCCCTTCAGGAGCCAAAAACAGTGATAACTTGAAGTGGACGAACTGTGGAACCTCCTGAAAGAATGGGCATTTGAAGGTGCTCGCCAGAAAGGTTGAGTTCATAGATACAGAACTCAAGGGGGGAGTGTGTTGCTTCCGAGCAACCTTTCTCTCTATCCTCCATGAGTTTCCGAGCTTCTCTCGGAACTGAAGTGAAGAGAAAACAGACTATAAACAGAACTCAGATTTAGACTTTCGAATGTCGCGGACAATCGCGGTCATATCACCCGAGTTGGGAAACTATGCTCATAAATCTTTTGTAAATAATTTTGTTTTGTGATGTGAGTCTGAGTAAAATAAATCTTTGCGTGTTTTAGAGATGTAGAACTCTTCATCAATCCTAGGAATATTACTTTTTATAGATACAGACACCCAGAAGAAGCGGAAGAAAGGTAAGTCGTATACCTTTCATAACATAAAGATCCGCTAACAAAACAATATATATACACTGCTGGCCACCCAAATTGCAACACCAAGAAAGACAAGAGATATCACAACAAAATTTATTTTGTAGATAACATGTTGACCAAGTATCAAATGATTAAATTTATAGACTTCTGTGAAGTGTGGTTCCTTCCAAAATCAGTAGCCAGAGTAGCCGCCATTGTTGGATATCACCGCTGCCACACGCCTCGGCATTGATTCAAAGAGACTTTGTATGAGTTCTTGGGGTACAGCAGACCAAGCAGCTTCCACACGTTGCCAAAGTCGATCTGCTGTGGCAGCTGGGGATGGAATCTGGGTCAATCGTAGAGCAACCATGGACCACATGTTTTCTATCGGCGAAAGATCCGGAGAGCGAGGCGGCCAGGGAAGCAATTCAATCTGGCGATTGACGAAGAACCGTTGGACAATGCGTGCCACGTGTGGTCGCACATTATCCTGTTGAAATATGGCTGTGGGCAAGCCCTGAAGGTAAGGAAGGACAACTGGCTCCAACACCTCGGAGATGTAGCGCTGGCTGTTTAAAGTACCGGCAATGCGTACTAGAGGTGTGCGAGAGTGATATCCAATACCGCCCCATACCATAATACCCGGTGCAGGACCAGTGTGGCGGTGCATAACGCAGCTGTTCAGCATCCTCTCTTCACGGTGTCTCCAGACTCGAATGCGACCATCGTGGTGTTGCAGAGAGAAGAGTGACTCGTCAGTAAGACAATTTCATTCCATTCTGCCGTCCACATCCTTCTGTCATCGCACCATTGGCGGCGGAGACGTCTGTGGTTACGCGTCAAGGGTAGACAAAGCAATGGACGTCTTGCGGACAGACCACTCTGCTGTAAACGGCGTCGAATGGTACGCGCAGACACTGGATGATGCGCTACAGACTGCATGTGCTGCGCTATGGTTCGTGATGTGACTAAGCGATCCGTCACTGCCATGCACACAATTTGCCTGTCATCACGTGAAGTGGTGCGCTGAGGTGGATGCGATCGAACACGCCGGTCCGTCGTACCCTCCTGCATCCAATGATCACATATCCGCATTACAGTTGTTTGGTTTCGTCCAACACGACTACCGATTTCCCTGAAAGATAATCCACAATCTCGGTAGGCCACTATCCTTCCTCTGTCGAACTCGGATACTTGATCAAAAGATGATCGCTGTTTTCGACGAGGCATAATTGATCGTTATTTTGAAAAAACCACAAGAAAAACACAATTGCCGAACTTGAAATCGTCGAAATCTCCAAGCCTTAAATAGCGCTTTGAAGTGGAGCCACAGGCGCGCGTGATGTGCTTCTGCGCTGAAATTCCACTCATTTGCATATCTCACCTCCGGTAATGCATGTTGTAAATTTCATGTTATTTGCATGTTTCCTTGAGGGTGTTGCATTTACAGTGGCCAGCAGTGTATATATACATACATACATACATACATATATATATATATATATATATATATATATATATATATATATATATATATATATGCGGAATATCATGCCATAATCTTTGCAACTGTGCAGTTAATTCACAAGTTTTCCGGGACGGCTGCAGTTGCCTTCCAAGCAGGTTCTAGATGTGCTGTATTGGCGAGAGGTCTGGTGACCTGGCAAGCCATGGGAGTACGTCATATCCTTGAAGACATTGTTGGGAGAGTCGCGCAGTATGTGGACGATCGTTATCTTGCTGATAAATGGCACCTGGGCGACTTGATAGCATAGGCAGTACCCTGGAATAACTCTATGGCACCAGCAATCATGCTTTTAAACTCTCCCAGCTGCGCATCTCATATGCACATAGCGCGCTTACCCTTGTCGCATTGGCGTCGAAATTTTAATTATTTGCATATTTCTGACCAGACTACATTCCTGCCAAGTTTCGTGATAGTGGCTCGAATTCTTCTGGGTGCATATATTTTTTGTGACAGTGTATGTATATAAATATATATATATATATATATAATATTAATTAAGAAGTTTTTGTATGTTGGGTTGGCCAAAAAATTTCGCTCGATGTTGAGTCAGATGGCTCTAAGTAGCGCTTAGTTATCTTCGTAACAATGTTGTTAGATCGTGTCGTGACGGCGTGCATTTATACCAAAATGGGGGGGGATTTTTGTGGCTCCATTTTAATACTGAAGATGGAAGAAAATAAGCCACATTTTCGGCATATTGCGCTTAATTATTTCGAGGCAACAAAAATGATTTAGGTCAGCATAATGAAGATGGAATTCTGAAGTTGTCTGGTAGTGGAATGAAATGTTATTGGGAGAAATGAAAAATAAGTAAAAAATAGACAATATTTCCTCTGAGACATGCCAAATCTCAAGGTTATGGTGCCTACCCCTCTTAAATGTTCAAAATCATAATATATCATAATTAGCTACGCATATAGAAGGTGTTTGTATGTATTTAGAGAATAAATAATATTTATTTTATGTATGTATATCAAAATGTATAATTATATGTATGTATATATTTATATACATGTTTACATGCATTACATACACACATACACACATAAACAAACACACACACACACACACAGAGACACAGACACACACACACACACACACACATATATATATATATATATATATATATATATATATATATACTGAAATGACATACTGAAGTGAACTGGAATAGACGATCCCTTTCGAAATGCGTAGGACACACACTTTCTCGCCAACGGTTTTGTCCGGAAGCAACGTATATAAAGCGAGAGGCATCTCTGGTAGCCAAACAATATCATCCTACAGTGGAGGGCCCGGCCCATGTACTGTAGTTACCACTAATCTTCCTGAAGCTCCTGGTAGCCAAAAGAGTTGACTACGCAGTGAGAATGGCATACTTTAAACGAATTTCAGCGAGAAATGATAGATGGTGCTCGTGAGATGGGTCATGGCATTTCAAAGATGTAGGCAAAATTGAGATTTTTACGATCCACCATTTCAAGGTTGTACTTTGAATAGAATAATTCCAATAAAGCATCGAACTTACAGCAACAATGTGGACGTCTAAAGTCTCAGGATGATCGCGACTGTGGTGCACCCTTTCGAGAATCATTTCAAGAGAAAGTATTGCAACACAGCCGTTGTTATTCAATTCTGGAGTATCTGCCAAAATCAGGGTGAACACTTTACAAAGTTCAATGCATGATAGGAGCTTTGGTAGTCGACGGCCAAATCAAGTGGTGTTGCTTTCACGGTACCGACCTCTGCTCCTCGTATGGGCTCAAGAACACCACCACTGAGCATTCGAAGACTCGAAACGGGAAGCGTGGTCTGATGAATCTCGTGTCCAACTGCATCGGGCAGACGGAAGGGTCTGCTTGTGAAGAACACGCCATAAATCAAGGAATCCAGCATGTCATCGAGGGACTGTACAGGCTGGAATTCCGTCAGTATTGGTATGTGTTGAGCTGGCACGAATGAGTACCTCTCAATGCGTCTACAACTTCTTTGACCTGTGGACACAATGTTAACATTCTTTTAGATGTGTTACAGCCATTCATGTCATGCGTTTCACTCCCATGGGTTTGGGCGTTGTCCAACAAGAGAATGAACCATCACACACGTCCACGGCCACCAAATTGTGGTTTGAGGAACACTCCCCCGAGCTTTCGATCATGAAATGTCCCCCTTGTCCACCATATATCAATGATATTGAACATATCTCGGTTGCCATGTCATGTTACGATCGAAGCAATTATCCACCCTCTAGGAAATTCACAGAATTGTGGACCGCTCGTCAGGAGGCATGGTGTTCATAGTCAACAGACTTCCTCGGAGGGCCTTGTCGCGTTTCCGCAATTCTACGATCCAGAATTAGAACTATCAGGTATTAGACTGATATCCCAGTTTTTCTGGCACTTCAGTATATATATATATATATATATATATATATATATATATATATATATATATATATATATATATATATATATATATATATATATATATATATATATATATATATATATATATATATATATATATATATATATATATATATATATATATATATATGGGATATATTATTCCCATATTACGGACATCAGAAGGTATGAGAACAATTAGAATTTAACATATTCTTTTATTTAAAAGTTGACACATAACATAGATTTACAGTTACGAAACCCGGCTCGTAGTTCATCGCAGTGAATTCGGAGCGGAGAAGCGTACGTACCACGCCAGTACGGAAAAGTGAAGTAGTGAAGATCGGTGTTCCAATGTCCGAGCAAATTCCCCAAACCTGCGCGAACCAGATGCGCAGAACGCGACGTCGGAGTTGTCTGCGAGTTGAGTTGCCACATATAACATTTAAACATACGCTATAACATTTAAAGCTAAAGGAAACCTAAATTAAAACCCCAAATTGACCTAATTTATAAGTTCTAAAAACCCTTGGACGAAAAACCTTAAAATGGCGTCTCTTTTCCTTTTGAAACAAAACATGCGTGTCGTGGGTACCTAAATTAAATACTTCTGAGCAATATAACGTCACTTTTAAGTTTTAACCAATTAAACACCACTATCAAGATCACATGACTGATGACCTCAATAATTCTATAAAAGAGCCTGTTTCATGTAAAGGTAGACACTTCGGGGAAATCTGTTGTATAGTAAGCATGTAGTCTTCGGATAAAATAAAAGTATTGAAAGTGGCGATGTGTTCCTGTGTTAATGGGGCCTGAAGGGCCAATGTGACGCCAAGTTCTTGGATACGCTTTGTGCCATAATGTTGGATGCGGGAAAATTAAAGTTGTGACATCGTGGCCGGACGACATTCTAAAATAATTCTGCCTGCCCCTCGCCTCCCGGTCATGATGTTACACACACACACACACACACACACATATATATATATATAGATAGATAGATAGATAGATAGATAGATAGAGAGAGAGAGAGTAAGTAAGTAAGTAAGAAGTTTAATATATGCAGGTATATTGGTGATATAGTAACCTTTAATAAAAATGACTCTATAATAGATCTAGCATTCTACACCGAATCATTAGAAATTCGTAGTAATAATATAAATTTCTTAGATCTTTATTTTTGTTTTTATAGTGAACAAAAATTTATATTTCTTTCATGTGATAAAAGGTTTAATCATAGTTTTGAAATATATATTGTTAAATTCCGGGACTATCGCACCTATTATTAGAAATTGATATTTAAAAACTATACTGCCAATCAATTCATACAAATAAATAGACTATGATTGGAAGGTAATATTCAGGCTTTAAAAACTGTGCTTAGTAAAAACAACTATCCGGACAGTTTTATCAGTAATGAAATAAATAGTTTTATAATTACAATTTAACATTGCTCTCACATTGTAATAAAATTTATTTTGTAACAGGTAAGCATTAATGTCACGGTTTTAACTTCAGATTTAATTTAATAGATAAAAAGGGTTTTAATTAAACATTAATAAGTAAAATATTAAAAGACTTTAATGAGCAAATTGATAAAATAATTTTAAGCTGTACAATATTTTATTTTAAATTCAGTAGACATCAATTCAACATTAAATTTAATAGTAAAAAGTTAAAACCATAAGTTATCAATTTAAATACAGATATATATTGCATAATATTTCAGTAAATTTATGTTGTTATATTTTGGTTTTTTTCTTTCAAACAGACTCGATTTCAAATGTTGTATGTCTGTGCTATATTAAATTATTTGAAGTAGTCTTCATATTTCATCTTTAAGGCCGTCTGCACACGGGGCATCTCAAAAGAAACTGATAACTGATTCCAGTCACAAACCAGTCCGTGATGAGTCGTAACCTATGTAATTGAATGGAGCCACGGCCTTAATGCAGACGGCCTTAACCTTATGTTGATTACGGACCACTTGTCGAAAAAAAAATTCTCCAGCTACACAATGCCAACCATTCCTTTTAGAAGTAAAAATGTTTTCGTTTTCTCATTAAATAACTTTTTTAATAACATAAATTTACTGAAATATTATTTTAAGTTTAAAGCAATCTATATCTATAGTTAAATAGATAATAACTTATGGTTTTAACTTTTTACTATTGAATTTAATATTGAATTAATATTTACTGAATTTAAAATAAAATATTGAGTATCTTAAAATTATTTTATCAATTTGCTCATAAAATTCTTTTATTGTTTCTCTATTCTAAAAAAAAGTAACTCCCGCCGCCGAAAAAGCTTGTCACGCCATCTCCTCCGAAACTGCAGGGGGTACGGGGTCGAGACCGATACCAATAGATGCAGAAAAATGTGGGGAACAAAGTAAGGCATGTCTCCTCTTCGTCGGACTTTAAGTTTTTTTTATTTTATGTTTTGTGGGAAAATATTGACTTTTTCATCTTCAGATTACGATAACTCGCCAAAAAATTATCGTAGAATTTTGATCTTTTTACAATTTAAGACTACAGACATTTCTCTTTCAAACTAGACATCATTTGTTTAAAAATATTTTAAAACAGACTAATATTTTCATCAATAAATGAAACACAGTTTTTCAAGAAATATCGTCCCCTATGTGGATATAATATCGATGCTCCTCGAGTTTTTATCTTACAAAGAAAATATTTACATCATCTGGACGCTGAAAGCTTTCTTATTCATATAAACTTCATTTCAAGTCTATATCTTAAATTTTCGATTGTTTTAATTGAATTTTAAAGCTGTTAATTCAACAGTGTTGAAACGCCCTTCGCATTAAAGGTGACAACAGTAAATGGATGGAAGCTGTTACATTGCCCGAGAATCACCCCTATGTATCTCGCTATTAGCCATAACAGAGGAGCGAGCGTGGCGAGCCTAGGGGCGAAGCCCCTAGTTTTATTTATTAAAGTTTAATTAAAACCATTTTATCTATTGAATTAAATCTGTAGTTTAAACTATGACATTTAATGTTTACCTCTGTTACAAAGTAAATTTCATTACAATATAAGAGCAATATTGGACTGTAATTATAAAACTATTTAAGAAAACATTTCAAATAAACCTAATACCAAACTTAATAAGAAAACTCTATGAAAACTTCAAAATGAACGAAATTTTTGAGCTTACATTGGCTTAATACTGCTCAAAGCTATGCGAGACAAATAATTTGTTCCCAATTTTATTAAATTTGCTGTCGTTTTGAAGGTGTAACAGTCATTTTTTTTTCTGACTGCTAACCTCACAGGGCTGGTTTAGCATCTTAACTGTGACCTATTCCGCGTGGTTCTTCTGTCCTTTTGAAGGAGTGTCCAGCGCCCAGTTGTGATCCCCGTGTAAGGATGATGTTGACAGAGATGTTATTGTAAACAAATTAGGCTTCTGCTATTCTCGTTTTGGTGTACTGTCTGTTTTAACTTTATACGCACACGCGCACGCACACAGATATATATATGTTGCTGTTGTTTCTAATGCCCCCTGGCCGGAAGTAATCCAGACCAGGTCCATTTAGGCTAGTGGGATGAGGGGTTTATGATGGCACCACAAGGGTCGGAGTCCGATTGATCCAGGTGCCATCTCCACTTTGATCGACATCTGGGGGGAATCGTACCCTCTGTAGCCTCGTGGAGGGACTTTCCGGTCTACGGAAGGAACGTGCCCGTATCTGGCCTAGACACGGAGGTATTGAATGGCGCTTGTCGGGATTCCATCTGAGCACCCTCAGCGCCGAAAGCTGACTCGCTATCACTAGGCTACCTCGGGACCAAATATATCCATGCATATGTACCTCTCCGACGAGCTCACCCGCGTGTTCCGTAAGCCTGCATTTGTCGAGAACGTGGGGAGATGGCAGTCGGGACGGTCTAAATGGATAACGTTCGTCAATTTTTACCTTTCCAGTGATTATTCCTCGATACCCATGGAATGTTCCTGTCGCCACTTTTCTAGTCACAGATTGGATAATAATCTGCATCGCGCCGTGTTCGGAACTCACACCCAGCTGCCGTTAGTTTAGCCGAGCGTTTCTCAACCTGTAAGTCGCGAAAGGCCAATATCGATGCAACGAGTCGCTCGTGCAGTTATTGATCGCGAAGTGCCTGTTTAATTTTGAGGGGATCGTGGCGGAGAACAGCTGCTTTGCCTGCTCGTTTAGTCGCCAGATGATGAGATTCCTCGCCAAGTTGGTCAACCTCCCCGCATCAAAATGTAGTCTGTGCATCGTGCGATATGGGCCCTCCGAGAGGGGGGTCAGTGGCACACAACGAGGAATCGCCCCCGAACGAAAGAAAGAAGACCAAACGGCAGTGGAAGTGGGTCAGACCGGCGCCGAGAGACGACCTTCGAAAGGACACGCAGCAGAGAGGGGTCAGTCAGTCGGGGAGAGTTTGGTGGCAGACGATCGAAGAAAGGAGAGGTCAGCAACACTGTCGACTTCCGCAAACCTCGTCTACGAATCGTGAAGGCCCCTTCCATTCCCGACGGACACCTGCTGATCGAAAGTGACTGCTGTGTGCTCGTGCAACGAATGATCTTCGTCCAACTGTGCATTGAGATCATACGTTTGACATCTCACTCAGTACGTCTGATGGTGTGTGTGATATCCCCATCGTGTCCCATTCCATACGGCGTAGAGGGCGTCGACAGATCCGTTTTTGCGTTGTGCGTATTTCGGTCAAGGTTCCGAAGGTCGGGGGTCTCGTCCGCAGACCAGACGATGCACCGGGGTGAACGCCTCGGAGAGGAAACAGGTTGCGCGCCTTATCTCGGCCCATGAATATGGATGAAATAGGGGGCACCTAATTAATGACGCACTCCCGCCCCTACTGTCGGCTACCGGTGTTCCAGCTGGCCGCATGCCCACATATCTATCTGGACATACATCTACACACACACTCACATATATATGTATATATTGCGGGTAGAAATATGCAAAAATGTTCGGGCCTTCTAAGAGTTCCAATTTTATTGAATTGTCAATATTTCTCGAGATGTAAAAAGTGGGGCAAAAATTGATTTTATCCGCCCTACCTTTGGTTTTTTTATTATTTTTTTAGTGTACCTATAATAAGAATATTCTTTTTTATTCATGTTTCCCAGCACATATTTTAATCTGTATTTATTTTGTAAAATTTAAGAAAAAACTCATTTAAATACGGTTAATACCTAATTTTTTTTAAATTTATAATTAACCACCTGCGGGATTTTTAATGGAGACTAAAATTTTTGACAATATTCTCTCCGAAGTTACTGCTAAAACTACCTGAAAAAATAATATTTATGCATTTCAAAATCACTAAACATTTTACAAATAAAACTTTTTATTGATCTCGAAGACTAAATGAGCCATTCACAAGCTAAATCGGCTAAGTTCGCTTTTTGAAATTTTAGTGTCAAAGCACTTTATGGACTCCTAACTTTTCCCAATCATGATAAATTTCCTCAAAAATAATAATTAACACCACTCAGTGATAACATTTTTGGGGGTCATCGTATCATAAGTTACTTTTCTCAGAAGCTGTTCCAGTTAAATTCACTCTCGTGTAAATCGTTGCCATTCAAACGAAAAGCATGTACTGGATAATAACGGTCTATCATTTGGTATTGTGTCATCACCAAAAAAAAGTAAGTGAAAGAGTCACTGAAAGTCTAGCTGCTGCAGAAGTAAGCGCTTGTGAATTATTAAACAATCATTTCAATTTTTTTTCTGTTGTCAAAAAGTAATTTGAAGACTCAGTTGGGTGTTCTTACTTTTTTCACTTGCCAAATCGGTTTGGTCCCTTAGTCAAGCAAAAATTGTAATAATACTAACGGTGACTCGAAGAGTATTCTATCTTACAGATTTTATATGTCGTCCGACAAAAGCTACATCTGCAGTAATACATTCGACAATGTTTATTTGAATTCAGATTTTCAGAGGAATTTCAAAAAACGATGTGTATTATTTTATCACTTTTCTCCACTTTTTGTTTGATGGACTCTGCTCATTTGGCAGGCGAGCGGCTCAAATATTAGTGAAACATTTACACGAAAGAGATGCCAACCATAGTCCACTTAAAACGTTTAAGCGGTTCGCGTCAAGTTCACGCAAAAAGTCTTGATGCCACTCAACAACATTAACAGTTGCGCGTGTTTTAAGGGGGATAAATTTTTAAAACTGTTTCTAAAATTTAAATGTAGATGTACGTTTTCGTAATGCCTATGCTAACAAATATATTTTTTCGCAATCCAGGAGGCACGCTAAAATTTCCGTAATACGACAAAAAAAATGGAAATCTGCCTGTGAAAAGCTATTAAAAATTCTATAAATTTTAGAAAATTGACTCCTAAAATTTTCTTTATAAGAAACAAGGAAAAATTAAAAACTCCTCACGCTTTAAAAAATGACACTTCAAAAATATTTTTAAATGTTCCTAGTCAAGTTTTCACTTGACTAGGAACAATACAAAACTAGTAAAAAATACAAAATTCAGAACATGACTCTTGAAAATCATTACAAAAATTTGTCTTAAAAAAATAACTGACATTTAAAACTTTTCAAATGTTAAAAAGTTCTTTAACTTTTTTTTTCTGTTCTTGAAAAATGACGGACAAACAGATTTTTAAAAATGACTCTTAAAAAGATTTAAGATTTCCTCTTCAAAGACACATAGCAAAGCCAACAAATTTTAGAAAATTACTCTTAAAATTAGTTTTAAAAGCTCTTCGTCAAAAGAAAGCTGGAAAACTCTACAGTTAAAAAAAGCTACTGTTAAGAAATTCAATTAAAATTCCCCCTTAAAACAAAAATGGCACAATTTTAAAACTGTACAGATTTTAGAAAATTAAATATATTTTAGAAAAAATGCTTTTCACAGTTCCTCTTATAAAAAAACTCTAAAAATAAAATTAAAAACTCTATAAAAATTTTAGTTGATTACCCTTAAGAACGCTTTTAAGAGTTCTTAATCAAAACAAAACTGGATAATCCATAAAAAATGTTTAGAAAATTACGCTTATAAATAAAACTAATAGCCGCTTTTTCAAAAGAAATCGTTACTAATCAAAATTTCTACAAATTTAAGGAAGTCTGGACTAACTTCAATCCCTTAAAACTCAGCAAATTTAAAAAAAAAAATATGTTTATTCTAAAAAAGATTTTAAGATATCTGGAGAAATTTAAAACCTTCTGTTTTATAACTGTAAAAGTTACTCTTCGAAAGAAAACTGGACATATTCAAATTTCAACAAACTGTAACAAATTTCTTTAAAAATGTTTCGAAAAGTCCCTCTTAGAAATAAAACCAGACAAATTAGAAACTCTAGAGATTTTAGAAAATTTCACTTTGAAAATTGTATGTTTATCTTGACAAACATTGAACAAATTAAGAAAACTTAAAAATGTTAGAAAATTAATCTTATAAAATGTTTTTGTAAGTTTCTCTTTTGAAAAAAGCTGGAAAACTAAAATTATTAAAAACCAGTCTTAAAATATTGCTTTAAAAGTTCTACAAACTGGGCAATTGAAACCACTACACACTTTAGGAAATTTCTCTTTGGGGTCTTTAAAAAATGCTTTTTAAAGATACCATCAAAAGAACTGAACAATTTAAAAACCCTAAAAATTATAGAAACGCACTCTGAAAAAAGGTTTTAAAAGTTCTTCTGCTAAACCAAACTGGAAATCTTGATAAATTTTAAAACGCACTCTAAAAAGATGGTTTTAACAGTTTCTCTCCCAGAAAAGCTTTTAAAAGCATATCAGAAATTGAAAGCATATCTGATGGCATTTCTGTCAGAAAAAAAACTAAACAAGTTAAAAACTGATCAACATAATAATTTTACAAACTTGAAGAAAACCGGACAAATTAACGACGGTAGAAATTTTAAAAAAGTCATTCTTAAAAAAGAAAACTTGGCAAATATAAAACGTAATAAATGTTAGAAAATTACCCTTAAAAACAACTTTTAAGAGATCCTCTTCAAAAGAAAACTTGAATAACTATAAACTTATTAAATTTTAGAAAATTTGCCATAATTTTTTTTAAATTCCTCTTCAAGAGAGAAATTGAAAACTCTACAAATTTGATTCAAAAAATATTATTAAAAAAGAATCTTTTAAAACTTTACTTTTAGAGAAACATTTCAAATAAAAATTGCATAAATTCAAAGAGAACAGGACAAATTAACAACCCTGTAAACTTTCAAAAATGACTGTTAAAAATGCTTTAAAATTCCCTCCTCAAAAATGTCGACAAACAAAAAACTGTATAATTTAAAGAAAACTAGACAAATTGATATCTCTGAAAACTTTAGAAAATTACTCTGAAAAAAGGTTTTAAAAAATACTCTTTAAGAGAAACTAGACAGAATTAAAATCAGACAAAATAAATAATTTTTTCAAAAAACTGGGCAAGCTTAAAACTTCACAAATTAAGAAAATTATGCTTAAAAAACGCTTTTAAATGTACCTCTTCAAATGAAAACTGGACAGATAAAGAACTCAAATTTAAAGGAAACAAAAAATTTAAATCTTTACAAATTTTAGAAAATTTCTCTCAAAAATTGCTTTTAAAAAGTTCATATCAAAAGTAAACTTGACAAATTGAAAACTTAACAAATTTCAGAAAATTACTCTTTAAAAATGCATTTAGGAGTTCTTCCCAACAAAAATTAAAAATAAATAAATAAATAGATAAATAAACTTAACATTAAAAAAGTGAACTGATTTTTAATTTTAGGATTTGGTTCTTAAAAAAGTGCTTTTTAAAGTACTCTTCAAAAGGAATTTCAAAAGATTGAGAGCTGTATAATGAGAAGAAATTTATGACTACAAATTTTAGATTTTTAAAAAATTGCTTCTAACGGTTTCTTTTCAAAAGGCAAACCGGATAAATCTACAGATTTTCGAAAAACACTGTCAAACTCTTTTTAAAGTTTCTTTGGAAATGAAATGCCGATCCAAGTTTTGGAAACTCGGGGTTTCTTAAGAAGTCTCATCGGTTTTG
Organism: Dolomedes plantarius; assembly: GCA_907164885.2. Lineage (NCBI taxonomy): Eukaryota > Metazoa > Arthropoda > Arachnida > Araneae > Dolomedidae > Dolomedes > Dolomedes plantarius. Next base: position 181,980,530 of record OU015498.1, on the reverse strand, counting down.
AAATGATTTCAGACTTTGTGGAGCTGTGAACCGCGCTGGCAGTGGCATTTCGAGTTCCAGATGTCTGAAAATGCGCTTACCTTACTGGCAATGATGAATCTTGGCGGACGACATTCGAAGGTCACTCGGAGACATCTAATAATGCTGTCGACACAGCGGCCGTTCATTGGGGTAGACAGCTACCGTCGGCTCTGAAGCCGAGACGCGCTCGCCCGGCCCGGCGTAGGGAAACTGGGGATTTTCCGTTTTCTTTCTTGCTCCGAAACAGGTTCGTATTTGTAATGGATTAGCATACGAAGTTCGCTGTGATCGCACTGCCGCTTCATGGAAACGATGCCATTTATGGCGACGATCGTGCGCACACACACACACACATATATATATATTTATATATATATATATATATATATATATTTATATATATATATATATATATATATATATATATATATATATATATATATATATATATATACAGTGGACGCTCGTTAATTCGAACTCGGTTAATTCGAACTTTCGGTTAATTCGAACTAATCCAAAGGTCCCCAAAAACTTGTATTGGAGTTAATGTTAAAAATATCTCATTAATTCGAACTAAATTTTTATCACTTCGGTTAATTCGAACTAAAAATTTGACAAAAAAAATTCATTTTCCTCGTTTAATGGAGAAAATACACACTGTATTTATTATTTTGTGTGTCAAAATTTCTTTTCTGTGTAAAGAGGCACATGCCTGCATTCCTAGACTATTGCATGTCCGCTAAACGTTAGTAACTATTGTCCTTCTTATTAGTGTTAAACGGAAAAAGCAATTTTCTTTTATTTGTATCGATTTTCTTAGAATTTCAGAAAAACTAGTCTTTACTACAGATTCTAGGGAGCTGCGTCAGTTATAACTGCAGTACAGGCAAGTTAATGTGGTCTAGTTTTTCTTCCTCATTGTGTGGTGTGAACGTGTAAAAATTCAGGATGTCTACACGTGGAAAGTACAAAACTCTAACTTTGGAGACAAAGGTAGAAATTTTAAAGAAAGTAGAGAATGGCGAATGTAAAACAAAGTTAGCAGCTAACTATGGAATTAAAAAAAATACCTTGTCAACTAATTTGAAAATCAAGGAGTCAATTTTAGATTCATGGGAAAAATCAAAATTTGCTAGAGGAAGGAAACTCATGGGAAATGCGTCCCAAGAAGTTCTGGAAAAAGCTCTACTGCTATGGTTCCAGGATGTTAGATCTCGAAATTTTCCGATAAATGGACCCCTAGTGCTGACGAAGGCTGATGAATTGGCAAGTCGAATGAGTATTAAAGATTTTAAATGCAGTGATGGATGGCTGTCTCGATTTAAGTCAAGACACAATATTTCTTATCAAACTGTATGTGGCCAAAGCTCTGATGTAAACGAAGACGTATGTACTAATTTCGGTAGGAAACTGCCAGGGCTTTTCTCTACTTACCTGCCGAAAGATATTTTTAATGCGGCCATAATGGACAAAGCCATAATGGACTCTATTAAAACTCTGAAAGCATTTATTCAGATGGAACCTTCCTCTGAAAATGAATTGAAATGTTTACTTCAAATCGAGAAGCTGGCTGAATAATGTAGGCATCATAAACAGAACCAAACATCCATTTTACAGTTTTTCCCCCAAAGTGTAATTCATATTTTTAATAAAAGTTTACTTTATACTGCATATCTTCTGCTTCATTTTATGATTAAGGTAAGTCTGTATTGCTTTTTAATATGTTTAACTCTAGATAACATAGTATAATATATTTTCTGGGGTTATACATACTAGGAGATTTTCTTCAGTGATACACATTTAAAGTTATATATTTTCTCTTAACATCGGATAATTCGAACTTTTTTCTGAGAACCTTTGAGTTCGAATTAACGAGCGTCCACTGTATATATATATATATATATATATATATATATATATATATACACACACATAGTGGAATCTCGATCGATCGTACTCCGAATCATCGCTTTCCCGTATGTGTCGTTTATTCCACCCAGTCCCGACGATCATATTGTTTTGTTATGTTCCCGCATCTATTGTTTTCCCGCATTTATCTTTCATTTCAGTCGGTCCCTTGAAAAACGATAGATCGAGATTCCACTGTATATATATTAAATCCCCACCCATATTCCCCCCCCCCCTGTTTATTTTCAATAAAAAGACCTTTTAAGACGTAAAAAAAACTCATACATACATTTTTTATAATTTAAATTCCAACTAAATGTTTAATTAATCAAAAATGAAACTTCTAAGAATTTTGTAAGAAATGAAGAACATTTAACAAACGTTCCTCCTTCACACAAAGGTGTGTCAAAGCAAGAACAAAACAGGAGAGAACCCTAAGAAAAATATCCCACCTACCGTATGGATTCAGAATATATAATAATAAAAACATAAAAATTCTTACCTCAATACAATTGCTTTATTCCGTTGGGAAAACTCTAATAGTCATGACAAAAGGGACAGCACAGACTGATGCAAGACAAACTGACGGTTAGAATAAGTGTACTGTACGTAGAAAGTAACCGCGATAAAAGATTCCCTAAGAAATTGAAAGTTTCTCTGACCTTGTGAACCTGACTCTTGCAATGTGTAAACCAGTTGTGTGAACTGTGTATTGTTACGCCTAGGTATTTAATGTGATCCACCGATTGGAGTGTTTTATTTTTAACTGTAATGCCATCTACTTTATCTTTTTTACGTAGTCCTAGGCATCCTGGGTACCGAGGCCGGTTATAGTACATTATTTGAATTTTGTCCCAGTTAATATTGAGCTTGTGTCTCTCCACCCAGCGGTTAAATTTTCCTAGGGAGTCGTTAATATTTTTAGTTAATGTTTGCTTATCCGAACCCTTTATAGCTAAGAGGAAGTCGTCCGCAAATGTTTTAATTCTTATATGGTTGGGCCAGGGCTGCAACAGGGCTGTGTCCGCCACTATGTTCCACAGCGGGGGACCCAACAGCTGCCCTGTTGGCAGCCCCCGTAGGTTTGCTTTTCGGTTTCTATACCGTTTTCCTCCAGAGTAACGTATCTGTTACTCAAGAAGGAGGAGAGGGTTGCTCCTAAATAATTTGGACAGGGTGCCGTAGTTATTCTATCTAGGATCGACTTCCAGCGCAGATTATCGAAAGCTCCGGATATGTCTATTGAAATTGGAGCTGTTAATTCCCCATTATCGTCGTCTTCCTGTAGAGTTTGCAGGATATTGTAGAGGGCATGTTCCATTGATTTCCCGCTTTTAAAGCCATACTGGTTGTTTTGACAATAGCCTTCCTGGATAAATTCGTGGGATATTCTCCCGTGAATTATCCGTTCTAGCAATTTTCGTAAGATTGGAAGGAGGCAGATGGGCAGATAAGACTTTGACTTGCCTTTTTTTGGAAAAAGTACGATGGCTGATCTTTTGAGTGGGGCGAGAAATGACCTAATTCCAGGCATTTGTTCATTGTTGCTATTATCAAATTTGGGTATGCTTCGAATACAGAGGCTGTTCACACATTTTTTAGACGATGTATATTGTATTCACAAAACTAAATTACATAAAATTCTTGTGTTTTAAATGTTCTATTTCACATCCCTTATTCTGAACTATCTTTCGACACCGCAATTTCCAGGATAATAATGCCTTTTGAAGTGTCAGAAGAGGTATTCTATCCCATTCCTCCTGAACAGCTTTCCAGAGTCCTGTAAGGGTTTTGGGACGACGTTTGGATAATGCAGATTTTAAAAGTCCGAAAGCACAAAAATCCATAGGTGATACATCGGGAGATTTAGTAGGGATATCAGTGAAGGATATGGCCTTGATACCAGTTTTTTGTTCCATTTCTTTTAGGAAATTTACAGTGGATTTTGATGTGTGACTGCTAGCTTTGTCCTGATGGAGTCTCACAGATTGATGTCACTGTGGGTAAAGCGATGGTATTTCATTCAGAAAAATTGGCGATAAAATATGTTCCTGATAGTATTTGGAGTTAATCTTGACATTTTTTTCCACTCTCTTTATTTTTAACTTGCCATTATAAGAAAAACCAGCAACAATCATGAATCCCTTAGAAAAACTTTCTTTCGATTCTTTGAACCATGTACTTAAATTTTTTTCTCCCCTTTTATGATAATAAATGGCTCTTTTTTTGTTGCAATCATTTAAATACACCCATGATTCATCTATTGTGACAATTGTTTTCCATTTTTCTTTGGATAAGTGTTTCTCATATAGTATTCTGCAGCGTGTCCTGCGTTCAGCGATATGATTTGGAAGACGATGCACATTGCGTTTTTTCGCTTTCTTAAGATTTAAATCAACGTTTATCATTTTGTTTACAGTGGACACCGAGCATTTTAATGATTTTGCAACTGTCCTTTGACTAGGGGAATTTTCTTTTAACATTAAACAACGTACCTTTGCAATAGTCGAAGATGTCCGTTTTTTCTTTGGATACTTGTTTGGAATTTTTGTCCCACTTAAGGCTGCAATTTGACGTTTTTTTCCTTTCTTGTTGACGATATTACCTATCGACGCTTTAGATATCACAAAACCATGACTCTCACATCGTTTTTGGATAACGGAGTATGCATATTTCTCTTCGGAAAGAGCATAAATGTAGCCTTCAAACCACTGCTTTGTTAAAAACGCCATTTTGAATAAAAACAAAACTTTCAAGCCGCAGACGATAATTTTGACTTTTAAAAACATAGTACAATTGCAATTATTTCTTTTGCAGCAAACGATTTTTTATTACCTCTTACCAAAATCGTCTAAAAAATGTGCGAACAGCCTCTGTATTAGTTTTAGTAATTTATAATCTATTAAGTCGTAATCCGGAGTTTTCCGCGTGTTGACGAAGTTTAGAATCCTTTTTATTTTGGGTTACCTAGGTTACCGGAGGGAAGAAGAGTGGTGTTGGGTATTTTATTCTTGTTACGTTTCCTTTTTCTGTTATGAACAATGTTTTGAGAATTTTTCCTGTACTTTTTTAACGGTCAGAGATGAGTTAGTGTCTAAGATATTTGCCAAAACAGAGGGTTTCGCGTATTGATTAGTGGCCATTTTAAAAATTTTGTCATAAGGATCCGATGCCGAAGTACAGAAGTCCTTCCACACCTCCGCCCTAGCTTTTAGTATTTGTGTCTTGTACTGCGCTCTAGCTTTTTTGAATTTTATTTGGTTTTTAATTCTTAATTCTGGGTCCTGTTCTTTTTGCGCTCTTCTTCTTAATGCCTATACTTTAATCCTTTTTATTTTTAGTTCCAGCGTCCACCATGCCGGTGGTTTTAGAGTTGGGTTCTTTTTGCTTTTATAGTTTATCTTGGCCACTGCGTTATTATTCCTAACATTTCTTGTACGGTAACATCTAGTGTGTCTGCAGATTCTGCGTTTTTAATTTTTTCCTCTATTGATTTGGTTAATTCCTTAATTTGTCTCTTGAATCTTTTATGGTTACCGTACGTTGTGCCCAGCCGATGGCGGAAGAGAGCTACCAGGGATTTATTTGTCTATTGTATACTCTATGCACTTGTGGTAGCTTACATTTAATGAATCTATTGCGCGCCAGTCACTTAGGTTCTGTGAGAGTCGACCTCTACTTAAAGTTAAGTCCGGCCATCACAGTAATTTGTCATTGCTCTAATACGTAGGATTACTATCTGGATTATTGTGGACCACAAGCCCGTATTTTAGAATAAGTTCTAATAGTTTTTCTCCCCTTGCGTCGGTCTGTGCATAGCTGCACTTGGTTGGGTGGGCGTTAGAGTCTCCACCGATCAGCAGTTCACCCGATGCCTGTCAAATTATTGTTTCTAATTCAGTTAGGTATTTATCAAAATCGTAATTGGGTCTCGCGTATGTGCTTATCACAGTAATTTTTGTCTATTGGTTTCTAGGTGAACCGCAACGCGGCTAGAACCGGTAGATAATTGAACTGGAGTTATGCCTGAATGTAATTACTATTGCCGAATAAATTCCTGTTTTTCCTGACACTGCCTGACCAGTCGAACAGTATGTTTTCGCCAAAGCCCACGAACGAAACTAATTTAATAGTGATTAAATTCAATATCAAGGTTCTTCATATTCTCCAGTTACATGAAGTTTTCATGGTAAAATAACATTAAGAGATACTAAGTATTTTTGACTAGTAGTTAGCAGAGAAAAAATATTAATTTCAGGCAGACAAGTAACTGGAAATATTTTATTTCTGTGAATGATGAAAAAAATATAAATAAATAAATAAAAAATGATGGCATTAGCTGAGACATGTATCTTAATTTGCCATAACCACAAAATTTGTTGAATAGAAAAAAAAAGTATTTCATAATTATAAAGAATTGAAATTAATAACATACACCATTAATACTGTTAAAATAAGTTTAGTGCCATTAATTAAGTTGATATTCTTTCCAGTTAAATTTATAGATTAGAATATTCAATATTATGTTAAAATGATTGAATTATGTTAAATTAAATGGCTGATTAGAGATACATTATCGTTGTGTAATTCTTATGAGTTAAACTTATTAATGAGCTTATTCAGATAGTGCAAGCAGTGAGGACACTGTCGTATTGCTCGTCCAAAGTTATCTTATGGGGCGTGAATTAGTTGGGTAGTACATTAATTATTTATAAAGGGGTAGTTGGGTGCGTTGTGTTTTAAAATTATTTGTTAATAACCCGTAGTTCAGGACGTAATTAGCAATAACGATCAAGTAAACTAAAAATATTAAAAACCAAATAAAGCAGAAAGTTGATTTAAATTTAAATTAAACTTAATTTATTTACAATTTTTATACATTTGTACATTTTATCTTAAACACTTTCGTAACAAAACACTTATCCATACATAAACCAAATCCTCAACTAAAAAGTATGGTTCTAAAAGATTACTTTTAAAAACAAGGCAAGGGAGCACAGAATAATTAACCAAAACATCTAATACCACTAAATTCTTCTATCAATTATTTCCACACCTATTCGTAAACCAAACTTTAAAAAAACAAAAAATCAAAAAACCTCTACCAAAAAAGAACCAGACTGATCTTTACAAAATGAATTATTTGGACTCACTCAATACGTTGTATTTCGGTGCACTTGTAGATTCACTTCTGACGTGGGCCGGGGAACTCTTGCTTCTATGGCTGGGGAGTTTGCTGCTGCCTTTAAATCACTTCGAGCACACACACCAATATTTCACTGCTCTGACTTTATTTGGGGAATTTAAAATATTTTCCTCGCGTCGTAGCACACCAATCTCAATAGGCAACGGGGAACTTCCGTTTCGACCCGATACGCAACAAATCAAGAAAAATGTCTCTTCCTGAGAGATCGTAGAACTGGCTATCTCCGAAAGAAGGGGAGAGAGAGAGGGCTAGAGAGGGAGAGCTCTTGAGTTTTTTCAAACTCCTTAATTTATATATATTTGAAGCCCATCCTTCTTCCTTGTCTCCCCCTTCTAAATTCTTTTTGACCAATTCTGAAACAGCTAAAATTTTATTTGCCTCCGACACCTTGACCTTATTTAAAATGTCCGCCCCTGTTTTCCCGACGTTCGCCTAATATTGAAACCGCAACCGCAAACAACCACCCAAGACGCCCGTGGTTTTTCTTCACGCCACTCGTAAATCCGAATACAAAGTCCATTGTCGTGTAATGTCAAACCCTGGCGACATCTTCTCTTAATCTTGTCTGGCGATCAACTCCCCAAGTTGACCGCCGCCGTAGGACTATTCATACCTTATATCACACAGGACCGGTCAGTTCTTTAATTAACGTACCGCTTTCAGCCGTCGTTTCCAAATTTGTCAAATAAATGTAATGATGACATGTTCGATCGACTTAACCGTTTCATATTTTTATGACATTTTTACATATTCGAAGGCGCATCATTACAGACACTTTACACAATTACTAGCCATACATTGGAACGCATTCTTTTTATTAATATTACTACTTATCACTACTTATTAAATACTACTTATCACACTCTTTAAGAACCACTTAATACACATTATCAAAATTACAAACATTTTCGTTTTAAATCACTAAAATCCACACATAATCATTTCAAAATCATTCAATCAATACATAATTATTTCAAAATCATAATCATCTTCATTTAAAAATACGCAAGACACATAAAAAAATTATTGAAACAGAGACAATCGCTCACCAGAGAGAAGACAAGATATACTTGGCACGTGCATAAATTCACTTCACACGCAGTCGCTCGACGCTGATTTATCTTACGCGTTTTCAGCGTAATGGTACACGAAGATTAATACGTTCCCTTCCAGAACTTGAGTATATTATGCTTCTTCCTTGGGATGCTGTATACAATTAAATCTCAATCAGAGTAGAAATCTTGCGTAGAGATGAACTCGTCACAATCCATTTACATCAGTGGCAACATTCACGTGGGCTTCTGCAGAATATTCTACCTCAGGCTTTCACATTATCTTTCACAAATTTATAAAGATATTTTTCATCATGTAGACATATATTATTAGTGCCCTTTACACGTACGCTCTTTCCCGCGTGAAACCGCAATCCCGAGCGATTGAGTGCACGTGTGAAGGTGTCGGAGAGGAAGGGAAAGTTGCTTTGAAGCGTACTGCAAGTTTTCCCGCGCGCAATCCCGTACGCTCCAAGCACTCGCGAAAGATCAATCATAATATTTCATACTTTAAGGAGCGTCCGGTAGTCAATGCGCTGAGGAGGGCTCTAGCTGAATTCAATTCGTCGCCCCCAAAAGTTAGAAGCACGCTACGCCTATGGATACCGGCCACTAGGTGTCTCTGTATGTCGGACAAGCTGTTGGTGCTGTTCTTTGCCCTCCCGGTATCACGGGCGCGGCGCAAGATCCAAAATAAGAAAAAATTACTATGTGTCACAAAGTTTCCCTTGCAGTCCCAAAGTAACCCCCCCCCCCCGTCTTACGGTATACTATTATAAAGTAAAATTTTAATTCTTTATATAAAATTTACTCTAGATAAATTTGATAGATAAATTTGAACAAAAATTATATATGACAGGTTTTATAGATACAACATTATTTATTAATATTTACAAGGGAATTACTTTACAAATTGAATAGAAATACAGTTAAATTTAATATCATAATTAATTTTAATGATATAATATAAAATATTATTCAGTTCAATTATTAAATTAGTAGAATAATTCAATTCAAAAGTAATATAAAACGAAAGCATAAATTTAATAATAAATAATTAGATCTATAATTTGGATTGTTTTCTTAATTTTTTAACATTAGTGCAGAGTTAAGCATGTTATTTTCTTGTTTGCATAAAAATGCATACGTGTAATATGATAAAAGTTTATAACATTTTGAGTTATATTAATGTTATGTTGTTCATTACAACCTATTACGGGTGTAAGAGGAACAGTATAAATTTCTTCCATTATTTAAAATTTATCATTTAGCTTATTAAAATTTAGTGTTTTGATTATTGCAATTTCTGGATTATTGACGACTTTCAAAAATAAATTTGATGGGTATAATAAGGAACCTTTACTTAAAAAAATTATTTTGATCAAGATTATTGTTTATAGTGTTCAATTTCTGTATGCTTAGAGAACATTTAGAAAATCTGCTGATCCTCCTAACAACATAACAAGCAACAATCAAAGTAAATTTTTAATTAACAATATGGAAAACATCAAAAACTAATACTTCATTATATGTATGTAAGTATCGCACATCTTTTGTTTATTAAGCGGTTTCCCTTAGAACAATAATTTCAATAACTATTTCCATTTGTTTACATTGTATAGAGCTTTGTGAACACCTTTATAGGGGAGGGTTAAGAAATAAAACACACTTTTTTCCTGCAGAATTTTAACTTTTTTACCTTTATGTTAGCTTAAAATACAACAGCTGTATTTTTCTCTCAGTATTATACAGAAAATATTCATAAAAATGATAATAATGCCCTTGTTGTATCCTTCATTCGAAGTGAACTAAAGTGTTAATCCTTTTTCGAAGTGAAGTGAAATGTTCTAATGACTTAAAAGTAAAGGGCATTCACCCATGCTATGATTTATCTGTGTGATGTACATCTGATGTGGTTCATTAGACTGTGATCAAAGGCAATATTCTCCGAGTATGAAAATGGAGTTAGTGTACGTGTTCTACTCAATTCATACAGTCCACTAGGGTAAAGAAGCTCCATTTTTTTTGGGTCCGTCGAGCCGGAGTTTACGAATGCTTTTTTATCATATTTGCGTATTCGAATTCATGTCTGTGAAATATTCGACGGCCTATCGTGTGCAATATTCCTGAAGTGTGTTTCTAATTCTATTTAGTGTTGTCAATTCTACTTGGATGAGTTCATTCCATTTATTTTGAATATATTATTTTTACTTGAGATGAAATAACTTTCGATGTTCTTGATTTCATGTAGCTTCCTTTACAGTCAGACACTGATTTTCCATTAGGCCCGGTAAGCATTCGGGAGCCCGGGCCTAGGGGCTCCCGAATGTTGAGCCACCCCCCAAAAAAAATTTTTAATTTTAAAAGAAAAAAAAGAAAAAATTCCCTATTCAATTTTTTTTAAATTTTACCTTTTTAATAGCATTTTTTTATATATCCCTTCAAATTTGATTGATTGATTGGTTAATCATAGGTATAGTTATATGTATAGTTCATCACATGTATGTTATAGTGTATATAAGCGATTAATAAGTTTTTTTGGTTGCATTGTATTGGTGTTTTAATGATGAAGTTAATATGTTGTATTGCTTTTTGTTATTTGATAATGTTCTAGGCTTCTACGCTTCAAATAGCCAATTCTTGGTAAAATGGTACTTTCACAATGATTCATGATTATTTTTTTTCTTTTTTGGTGTGTGTGTCAATTTTGGAAATTTTACACCCACATCAGTGTTAGGGTGCCCCCATCCCGAGTTGTGCCTATAGTCAAGAATTTTCTAAATCGGGCTCTGTTTACGGTGATTAATTTCATGAAGTATTCTTGATTGATTAGTGATTTATCGCATTTTACTTGTGTTAGTTGAATTTGTGCATTTGAATTATACTTGCATTAATGATATTTACGACTAAGGTTTGAATTGTTGAATTTTATTCCGAACTAGCTGAATACCCGTGCTTCGCTACGGGGTACATTTTAGGTAATTACAATGAAAAAGTAGTGAAATTGCTTTTTAGAGGATTTTCTTATAAACAATATATTTTGTTTCTTCATTGAGCGGAACTAATATTAACAGGCTCGTCTGCGAACTTACGCGTGAGCAAGCTAGTAAAAATGACCGTGCGAGAAACAATTTTCTCGTAAATGTACGCCAGCATATTTTAAAGTTTGGCCTTGGGACTTATTTATCATCATGGCGAAGCATATTTTGAGAGGAAATTACAGTTTTATATATAGATTTGATTTAATATCCATAAAACATACTAATTTGAACTAAATTTTTAAAAATTTCCATCTCAATTAGTCTAGTGGTTAAATTTTATCTTTCACTGTATTTTAATATTTTCTTTGTCAATTAATTTCGTTGTTATGCACGGGACGCAAAATTAATTTAAAGTATCACAAAAAGGAAAGAAATCTCGTGATTAGCATTTAATAAATTAAATTCAAAACTTTCCAAACGATTATTGTTTTGGAAGCTAATGTTCTGCTAATTTCCAGTAAAAGCTAAAATCATTTGAAAACCACACACCAGTGTTCCACTCACACGCAACACTATAAACCCCTAAAAGAATGCAAAAATAAAACGTATAAAAAATATAAATCTATTAATTTAAATAATTAAACACACACAAATGTATAAATTACACAAAAGTTTACTTAAATTCTTTAATTTGTCTACATCTCCAGTATAGAAATATTTTCGGGGCATTTACAGAACATGGTATATTTCACTTTTGAAAACACGCATTAAATGAGCATGATCTCAATAAGAAATTTCTAAAATGAGCATGGCAATGAAGATCGTGTGTTTACAAACAACAGCAGTAACCGAAATGCGTTAAAATATAAATTTTAAGAGTATTATGGTAGTGAGTTGTGTATATAAATAAAAACTTTCCAAACGATTACTGTTTTGGATGCTAATGTTCTGCTAATTTCCAGTAAAAGCTAAAATCATTTGAAAACCACACACCAGTGTTCCACTAACACGCAACACTATAAAACTGAATTACAGTACTCTACGTTTATATGGGCATTGAAAATTGTGGTTAGTAGAGGGAAATACGGGACAATCCACACATTGTCTATAGACACTTGCTATCTTTGGCTATTATTTGATCCGTAATATCTGCCTCATATGCCGTATGTTTCTAAAAACGCCATTCCCGAATGAAGAAATCGTGTAGAGGAGGCTTCTGCAACATGTGAACAGAGACAGTTGTTTTGTGACAACTGACTGAAGTGGTGTCATCTTTGGCTATTATTTGATCCGAAATATCTGCCTCATATGCCGTATGTTTCTAAACGCCATTCCCATATGAACCACAGCCAAATGAAATTCCTTTAAAATGGAACAAAATGAGTAACTCCAGTTAACCATGTAATCCACTACTGCTACAGGGGCATAAAAATGTGAGAATACAGAGTTTAAATCAGCCAAAACTGCAGTTATGGTGTACATATGACACCTAACTTCTCCAAAAATCTTTGCCTTTGTGATGAGACTCATAAGCGATTTTTGTTTTTGATGAAACACTCTTGCTAACAAATCATGACGATCCTGTGGTTTTTGTCCCACTATTCTTTGCTGTTGTTGTCTGATTTCTTCCAGTCTCACTTCTCTTTCCGGGGTAAAGATTCGGAAAATTATTCGGGAAAAGCTGAAAAGTAAACAATACCAAATCAATTAAAAAACTAAATCCAGTATAAATAACGTAGAAAAAATAACAGTATAAATAACACAGTATAAATAGAAAGTACAGGCTGCGGGCAGATATGCTCAGGCCAATAATACAAAAAAATTTTTTAAATCGTAGTAAGCAATGAAAAATATTTTACACACTTCAATAATAGCAAAACAAAATATGATGGTAAAATAGAAAGGAAAGTTAAAACAGAAGTAAGAAGTTTAATTCTAAAAATATAAATGAGGTATAAATCAGCTATCGATTCTAATTTATGAATCATTTATCAGGACATGAAAAAATTACTGCATGTAGAAAAAATTAACCTTACCTCCATTAATTTCAACACTTCTTGACCTGTGGTTTGTCCAATCATGTGAAATATAATTCTTGACAATAATTCTTGTTAACCTAAACTGTTATTTGTGTTTTTTTTAATCTAAAAATGTTATGTTCTCAAAATATGACAATTAAGAAAAAGATATCCTCGAGAAAAAATAAATCATGCTACTTAAGAAAGTCATACCACAAATTTCTATAAAATGAATGTGCAACTATATTTGACGTACAAAATAATGCGTATGTAATACATTGCTAACATGTTTTAACATCAAAAATTTCCACAATCAAAAGCTAAAATTAGTTTAAAATATTAGCTTTAGGATTTTGTGCAGAATGGTAGGTGTTTTAGCTAAATTTCATTAAAAATTACTTCAAATTGATCAATTTATGAAAAAGGTATGCTATTTACAGGTAAGTTTTTGTTTCTTTTTTTGATTTTTAAGTGCTGTTTTAGCATAAAAGACCAAAAAAACCTTTACAAAATTATTTTTTCTCAAAGCTAAACACAAACATAATTAACAGTTGTTTTAAAAAAAACCCTGGAAAACATTGTTAAGTTTCGAAGTATTAGAATGATAATAAAAAATATTCCAGAGTTTCAGACACAAGCATAAAAAGAAAGAATATGTAAAAAAGTAACTAAATTAAACAAAAATTGACAGAATACAGAAAAAGTGAACACCGGCAAAAGTAAATAAAATGTTTCCTTGTGCTCATGCGCAGTTCTTATGAATGATTGATTCCAACGCCTAGAGAACCGCGTTCGAAGAATCGCGTATAACATTTGTGTTGAAGCATCGTTCTTTAAAATTCAATTAAAAATCGAAATTTTAAGATAGAGACTTGAAATGAGGTTTATATGAATGAGAAAGCTTTCATCTTCCAGATGATGTAAATATTTTCTTTGTAAGATAAAAACTTGAAGAACATCGACCGTAGATCCTCAAAAGAGCGTACATTTCTCGAAAAAGTGGGTTTAATATTTTGATGAAAATATTAGTCTGTTTTAAATTATTTTTAAACAAATGAGGTCTTGTTTGAAGGAGAAATGTCTGTAGTCTTAGATTGTAAAAAGATCAAAATTCTACGATCATTTTTTGCCGAGATATCGTAATCTGAGGTTAAAAAAACATAAAATATCCCACAAAACATAAAATAAAAAAATTTCTAGAATAAAATTTAAAATCCGGGCTTCGAGGTGCACTTTCCCATAGTTTGCACTACCCGTGTGCCAAATTTCACGGTTGTAAGTTTCATAGATTCGCCTGGGGGTCGCCCACACACACTCACACACACACACACACGCGCAAACATTCGCTTTTATTAATAAGATGTAATGCTTATTACTGTAACGTTAAAGATGAGAATACGCTTCAAAGTTTAATTGTTTACTTAAAATACCTTTTTAGATGCCACAATAGAAATTGCTCGTTTTACCTTCAATGAAACTTCCGAAATGAGTTTTGTTCTGTAAGAAAGGAAAAGCTGGAGGTATTCCTAATTACAGATGGCGTTGCCCGGGATTTTAAGAATGTTTGTTAACCAAAATCAATTTAAAAATTAACACAGTATAAATAACATAGAAAAAATTGACATTTTCTATGTTATTTAGACTGTGACATAACCCATGACACGGGCTTCGCCCTTCTAGCCGGTCGGTTTAGGGACCCGCTCCCTTCAGCAATCATTGTCAGAGAATGGAAACACTAAAAAACAACGAATCAAGGTACCTAAATTTTGTGACTACGTATTCCACGTCCTGCTAACAGTCGGAGCCAGATAAAAAATCCCCCCCCCCCGGTGAGAAATTTCGTTCGGTCCAACCCTCCAAGAATGGGCGAAAAATTCTTTCTTCGAGCCTCCCCCCCCCCCCCCCCCCGCTTATGGGTGAAGAAATGGTTCTTCATTCAAACCGCATTGAAAACCCGCACAGCAAAATTTGTGTTGAAGTATCGTTCTTTAAAATTCAATTAAAAATCGAAATTTTAAGATAGAGACTTGAAATGAGGTCCATATGAATGAGAAAGCTTTCATCTTCCAGATGATGTAAATATTTTCTTTGTAAGATAAAAACACGAAGAGCATCGACCGTAGATGCTTAAAAGGGCGTAAAAAGATCGAAAAAGTGGTTTTAATATTTTGATGAAAATATTAGTCTGTTTTAAATTATTTTTAAACAAATAGATTGTAAAAAGATCAAAATTCTACGATCATTTTTTTGCCGAGATATCGTAATCTGAAGTTAAAAAAACATAAAATATCGCATAAAACATAAAATAAAAAATTTTCTATAATAAAATTTAAAATTCGGGCTTCGAGGTGCACCTTCCCATAGTCTGCACTACGCGTGTGCCAAATTTCATGGCTGTAAGTTTCACAGATTTGTCTGGGGGTCGCATACACACACGCACACACACACGCAAACACTCTCTTTTATTAATAAGATTCTTTAAGTTCAGTTTTGCTTGAACGTTCTTGTTATTTAACGTAATTCAGCAGTGGTTTATACTTGATTCTTAAATAATCAATTATGGATGTAAGGGTATTTCTAAATCGCAAGAAAGTCCTGAATGTTACGTAGCATCTAAAGACAAGATAAGAAAATGTATCTTACCCGTATAGTGCTTCTCGACTGCCACGTTCTTTTAAGCTGCTAAAATCGTATTCATAGCCTACTGTTAGAGGGAAAACAAAATGCTACACCAATCTTTTCATCATTCTATTGTACACAAAAGAACACAACACATCACAAGACTAGAGAATTATTCAACTGATACAGCTACATCATACTATACACATATACACATATACATTACATTACTACATATGTACATTATTGTTATGGCTCAGTGCCAAGCAATCAAAGTTTAACGTAACTGCCATCTGTTTGCTTTCGCTGGAATCGTTTTAGTTCAAAAGTACATGATGACGCAACATCCTCCCCACTTTGAGCTGGGTAGGACGTACGACATGCTCAACCATGATTATCAGGGTCCACACCAAGCCGCTGCACTGGTTGCGCGACATGACCATATCTGGTTTGCTGTTGTGGCCTATGTGGAGTTTTCTCATCACTAAGTTCTAAAGGGCACAAACGTTGGCATGGACGCAATAGTTCACAATTTTTTGTTTTGAGTCTTACTACACGAAACTGTCCATCTCTGCCTTTATACATATTTAAGACTCTAGCCATCGGCCACTGAAGACGCTTCAGATTGTCATATTTTATTAACACTAAATCCCCTTCTTTTATTTTGGTAGATTGTTTAACTAGTGAAAATTCTCGAAGAGTTCCCAAATATTCATTGCGAAATCGTTGAAGGAGATCTTCTCTTATTTTTTGCCGGTATGTAAATCTCCTCTTTAACTTGGTTTTATCACCTAAGTGCAAATCTGGAACACCTGTTCCACGTATGTCCTTCAAAAACTTTTCGGGTGTGAGAGGTGTTAGTTCATTTGGATCTTCTGATACATATGTCAGTGGTCTCACATTCAATATACTTTCTGTGTCACAAATTATGGTGCATAACTCTTCATAGCTAAGGTGAGCTTTTTCCAAGAATTCGCTTCAAAATTGCTTTTATCATTCGTATTAAACGTTTCTAGAAGAACCCCCCCCCCCTCACACACACCACCACCACGGTGCTGAGGGAGGGTTGAACTTCCAGTGAATTCTTCTCACAGCTGCGTAATCTTCTATTTGTTTCCAATCTACAGAACTTAGTTCTTTGTTAGCTGCAACTAGATTGGCTCCATTATCAATGTATATGACATGTGGTCGACCTCTTCTCGCAATGAATCGCCTTAACGTTTGGAGGAAGTTTTCAGATGATAGAGAAGTTGTTAACTCCAAGTGTATCCCTCTGTAAATGGCGCAAGTATATAATACTACAATCCAACATTTCTGCCCATCTTTCAGAAATAAAGGTCCGCAGAGGTATAGTCGAACAATTTCAATTATACCGGCATCTCGTACTTTATCTTCTGGAAGCGGAGCACTCAGCACTTTAGCTGTTTTTGTTGAGAATATTTGGCATTGAATGTATCTTTTCAGAATCTTTCTAATTGTCTTCCTGCATCTAACTATCCAAAATTGTTTCCTCAGACTTGGCATAAGAATTTGTACTCCAGCATGATCCATTTCTCGGTGCCTTTCTTCGATTATTCTAGGTGTAATTTTATGGCTTGGGGGTAGAATTACAGGATATCTGAAATTTTCTGAATCTTTTATCATCAAAATCCTGGTATTCACTCTAATTAACCCCTTTTCATCAACAAAAGTCGAAAAGTTAAACATTTTCTTAGATTCCCCAAGAAGGCATTTCCTTTGGACATATTTTAACACCACATGTTCTGCTTTTAAGTTCTTCAATTGTTAAGTTAGTTAACGAACGATTTTCTTTCGATCGTTTAGCATTTTCACAAAATCTAAGAAGCCAGGCCGTTACTTTTAGCATTTTTAAAGAGAAGAATAATTATCATAAATATCAAATTCTTGGGCGGAGACATCGAGAGCTGTTATAACGGTTTTTCTTCATTCTAAAGCAATAACTTCGACATCTGGAAAGATGTCACTTTTAGGCCAAAATTCGAGATTCTCTTTCAACCAGTCAGGTCCGTTCCACCATTGGGATATTTTTAAGGCATCAGGGGAACAACCTCTTGAAGGTAAGTCGGCTAGATTAAAATGACCAGGCATGTGATTCCAATCCTCAACATCGGTTAATTTTCTGATTTCTATCACCTTATTTTGTACAAAAGTAGCCCAGCCACCATCATTCTTTATCCAGTACAGGGCGTTTTTGGCATCTGTTCAGTAAATGTTTCCAAATTAGGAATATTCAGTTCTTTGATAATGGTTCCTGCTAGTCTTGATCCAATCAAACAGGCAGGTAACTCCGAACGGAGAATAGTTACTTCTTTCAATGGAGCCTCTCTCGTCTTCGCTTGTACAAGTTGACAAGATATATCTTCCCATTTTGTATTCTTAAGAAAATGCATATGTCATAAGCAACTTTGCTACTGTCTGCAGCTGTTTTTCACTGTTGCTTAGATCAATTTCTGAAAGTTTAATAGGAATTTTTACGTTTCTCAATAAATCCAGTTGTTCTTTCTATTTTTTAAAGGATTTTGTCATTTCTTCTGGTAAAGCACCTAGTCCTAATTAAATTTCTCATTTCAACACTTTTGCAGCATCAATTTTGGCATTAAAGTCGCTGGAGCTGTAAAACCAATAGGATCAAATACTATATTAATTATAGAAAGTACGGATCTCTTTGTAATGGTTTTGTATTCTTCTTTGTCATTGGGTGAAGGCATCAATCTGATCATGTCATCCCTCTTATTCCAAATCAATCCCAAGACTGTTACATCCGAATTTTCTTCAGACTCTACAGCCACATCGTCAAGGAAATCTTCATCTGATAAATTTTCATTGGTTTGTGTAAACCACCAACCTCGTAAATCAAGTTGTGCCGACGCTAAGATCTTCCTTGGTGTCTTTATGAATTCTCGCAACTCTCTCAATTGTCCACTCTTGTAACACAACTACCAACATAAAAGGACGTTTTCAGATTATCAGCTATCCTTTTATATGGTTCTTCAATCTATATAATAACAGCTGAAGGTAAACAAATGTTAGTTTGTTAGCAGAAAACGGGGACGGGCTAATCTCGCGAACCGAGCATAGCAGGATATCGCGACTGGTACCGATGGACGTGGTCGGACGAGACGCGTGCACTGGTACTATCCTCAACTTTCAAAACTTTAAACTTTTTAAATTATTCAATTAAAACCGCCGAACTCAAAAGAAGCGGGTAATAGAAACATGTCATTCCGGGTGGGCCAGCTCCTTTCCGTTTCGCAAATTTCCACTATTTTCATGCATGCAAAATTAAACTTTTCCGCCCACCAGTAGACAAATTTTTTATTTCCATGTGTTCTACAACTCTTCATCTTTAAGGATATGCACATTTTCAAAAAGTTAAAAATGTTTTTCACTGCAAACGAAGCTTTTTCCCCAAAGCAGTTTTCCGAATTTCACGAAATCGACAATTTTGATGGACAAATATTTCGGTTTTCTGCACCTATTAATGACAATTTTATAATTTATCAGCATTGCCTAGATGTACAGCTTCAAAAATATACCAAATACATTTAATAGAAAAAATGTTATCATTCTAAAAAAGCGTACTTACAAAACTCACTTTTGAAATTTCCCGCGCTGATCGCCATAATACCTTAATGTAACTGAATGCCGAGATCATAATTTTTCGAGTTAATATTTTACTCACTAATAATTCCAGCAAGTTCGTGAAATTTGTTTCTAATTAATGAGCAACTGATGAGGATTCTTCCGCCACCAATTTTGAATTCCTGAGAACTGTCTTTCTAATTTTTTAAGCACTTTTTCCGCCCATGAGATTTTCTATTTACATTCGCCATGTTGCCAAAATGAAAAAGTATTAGTTCAGAACGAGTCATTTAATAACTGAAATCCAGAAATAATTTTAAAGCACCAGAAATAATTTTAGTTTCAGGAAAGGAGAAGTTAAAACCTTTAGAATTTTTTTCTAATTGAATGAACTTTTTTGTTTAAAAAGCAAAATTTGAGAACGGAAATTTGAAAGAATTATTTCAAAAGCCAAAAACCAAAATTTGAAATAGAGACTTTTAAATAATTATTTCGTTGTTTAAAAATTCTAATATATTTTTAAAAGTCATTAAACAGTTTTTAATCTTTAAGAAATAAAACCATTTCATTTTAAATTGAAAAAGCAACACATCGGGTTGCCATTCTTGAAGTAATGTAATAGCTGCCTGCTCATCTTTAGGCAAATTCCATATTTTAAAATCCATTACGTAAAAATACGGTCCGATTTTCTGATGGACTCTAAATTCATTGCAATTTAAAGTAAGCGTATTAAATTACGGCATTCCATGAAGTTTCGTTATCTCCATGACCACGAAAATAATATATCTTATAACGTCTCGTGATCCTTGAATCTCGAGATTTGCATATTTTAATATTGTAATTTACCAATCATTAGTGTCATCATATCGCGTTACTCTTCTCTTGCTGCGGTGATTTTTAAAAATGCGCCAAATTGGCGTCAAAACGATTGTAGTGCTTATAACGGAAAAGTACCGTTTTTAGGTATCCGACTACCTTTAAAACGTCGATTTTAACGAACATTCCGAAAGTGATTTTATTAATTTTCTTAAAGATTGTAAATTTGTGTTTCCAAATCTTCTTTTATTTTTTCTGAATGATCATTAGAAATGAAATGAGAGCAATTTAAAGGTCAACAGCAGCTATAATTTCAATACAAGTTCAAAAATTTAATTATGTTTTCTGAAGAACTCATTTTTCATAAAAAATGCAAATAAATGTTGTGATACGTCTATGAAATTTTTCACGTATGTTTTTGTTAATATTTATAATGCAATGAACTACAGATTTATTTCTATGTATTTTATTTGTTGATTTATAGCTGCATTTATAGAAAATCTCATAAGAAATTACTAAAATTTTACATGTAATTGCATATAATGATCTGTAATTTTTTTAGGTTTCGCGATATCGATTAGCTTTTAGTTCCTTACACTCAGGAGGTACTTATGTACATATGACAAAAAGAAATTGTTATATGCATAATTTATTTTCAGAGGTAGGGCGGTTTTGTAAAAATTTGATGAATTTCGACACAAATTCATAAATTTTGTTAAAAGTTGCACAGTCATGGGTAATTTTTTCATCATTTTAGTGTTTTTGTGTTTATACCCCTTCGAAAAATAAAACAGAAATTGACGGAAGTATTTTTTTTAAGTGCTCCGAAGATAGTCGGATACCGTAAGCCTAAGTGCCGCCGAAAAAAATGGCGTCGCTTAGGTAGGTTGCATTATTCTGAGTTTTTCGCCAGACGCGAAAAAAAATCAGAAACCGAGCCAAATAGCGCCAAGCGGCACAGGATACGGAACTCTTCCCTGTCTTTCTATTTTTTAAGCACTTTTTCCCCCATCAGATTTAATATTTACCTTCGGTCATGTTGCCGAAAGGAAAAATTATTAGTTGAGAACGAGTCATTTAATAACTGAAATCCAGAAATAATTTTAAAGTACCAGAACTAATTGGTACAGCTTTCGCAGACTGTACAGCTTTCGCCCTGCCAAGTTTGGCGATTTTGTGTATGGCGGGGTAACCGTTCGATTTTGGCGAAAGTTTTTGGTTGCCAAGTTAAGGCAGTTAATGCGCCAACGTTCTGGGTCCTGTAAATTCGTGACGTTTTTATCATGTGATTATTTCGTGACGGATGCATCAAGTGATTTATTTTGATCAATTATGGGTATTTAATCGTTTTTTGTTGTTGCTTGGATTAGTTTGAAAGTTTTTTGACTGTGAATTGTTACGAGATCTATGATGGCGGCCATTTTGAGTGTGAAGGATGTTGTTAGTAAATACCAGGCGGAGGTTTTGGGTAATGTTAGAGGGCGTTATTCTTGTGATAGATATACGGAAGGGGTGGTAAATGAGTCACTTGTACATGGGTTTATTCATTCTGATCGAATGATATTTTTCGAATTCTTATGGGATTTGAAGTTTTTAAAGCCTGAAATATTTTGCGTGAAATGTGATTTAAAAATGAAATTAAGAAAAAAGAATAATGTTTCTGATGGGTATGTTTGGGTGTGCAGAAATAAGATCGATGGGAAGGAGTGTGGTGAGCAGAGAGGCTTACGGTTTGGGTCTTGGTTTTAGTGTAGCAAATTGACAATTGTATATGCATATGTATATATATATATATATATATATATATATATATATATATATATATATATATATATATATATATATATATATATATGTATGGATAGATAGATAGATAGATAGAGGGATAGAGACAGAGAAACATGCAAATATATATATAGAAACTAATGCCGAAAAAGTGTAACAATTTTCCGGCAGATTCTATAAGAAATATGCGTACATCAGGAGCTTATTTTTTTATGACTTTTCTTCACAAAGTCTGAGGCCCCAATCCGCCCTCCCTTATTGGGTATTTATTTATATAGGTACAGGACAGTTTATTAGGCCAATTTTTTGTCAAGTTGGCGTCAAAACTTTTTTGCGCCAATTTGTCACCAAGGGCGGTGCGTCTGAGAAAGCTGTTCCAAATAATTTTAGTTTTAGGAAATGAGGAGTTAAAAGATTTAGAATTTTTTCTAATTGAATGAAATTTTTTGTTTAAAAAGCAAAATTTGAAAATGGAAATTTGAAAGAATTATTTCAAAAGCCAGAAACCGAAATTTGAAAAAGAGAATTTTAAATAATTATTTCATTTAAAAAAATTTTTAATATATATTTAACAGTGATTAAACAGCTTTTAATCTTTAAGAAATAAAACTATTTCATTTTAAATCGAAAATGCAACACATCGGGTTGCCACTCAGCTAGTCTATATAATAACAGCTGAAGGTAAACAAATGTTAGTTTGTTAGTTAGCAGACACGGGGACGGGCTAATCTCGCGAACCGAGCATAGCAGGATATCGCGACTGGTACCGATGGACGCGGTCGGACGAGACGCGTGCACTGGTACGATCCTCAACTTTCAAAACTTTAAACTTCTTAAATTATTCAATTAAAACCACCGAACTCAAAAGAAGCGGGTAATAAACAGATGTCATTCCGGGTGGGCCAGCTCCTTTCCGTTTCGCAAATTCCACTATTTTCATGCATGCAAAATTCAACTTTTCCGTCCTCCAATCAACAAATTTTTTATTTCCATGTGTTTTACAACTCTTCATCTTTAAGGATACACACATTTTTATAAATTTAAAATTGTTTTTCATTGCAAACGAAGCATTTTCCCCAAAGCAGTTTCCGAATTTCACGAAATCGACAATTTTGATGGACAAATATTTCGGTTTTCTGCATTTATTAATGTCAATTTTACAATTTATCGGCATTTTCTAGATGTTCAGCTTCCAAAATATACCAAATACATTCAATAAAAAAAGTTTTCATTCTAAAAGAGCGTACTTGCAAAACTCACTTTTAACTGAATGCCGAGTTCGTAGTTTTTCGACTTATTATTTTACTCACTAATAATTCCAGCAAGTTCGTGAAATTTGTTTCTAATTAATAAGCAACTGATAGGATTCTTTCACTACCAATTTTGAATTCGTCAGAACTGTCTTTCTATTTTTTTAAGCACTTTTTCCACCCGAGATTAATATTTACATTCGGCGTTACCGCAATATATCTCAGATCTTGCTCACCTCCCTGCGAGCTGTTGTGGCTTAATGCTAACGCGCTGACCTGGTAATCCCTACTTTGTGGGTTCGGCTCTAGGTGGTGAAGCATTTTCCAATTTTCCCTATCTTGCTGTTTTTTGTTTTCCCCCGCAGAACTCTGCAATCATCTCATTACGAATTGTTTGACTCTGCACAGGGCCATTTTTTCCGTAACTTTATAATTAATTTCAACGTATTTTCTTTAAATTTTTTAATTCCTCATTTTAATCTTAATTTATTTAATCTTAATATATTTCTAATTTTTAAATTTATCTTAACCTTCTACTCTTTGAAGGTTTTAAACTTAATTTTTATATTAATGTAACTGGTAACTTTAAACTTAATTTAATTTAATAATTTTTTTTTTTTTTGTATTGAGCACATATACATTGATAATAAGCATTTTGCGACAGGAGTTAAAGTCAATAGACCCAGGAACTCTACTCTTCAAAAGAAATTCTGTTCAGTTGCCAAAAGGAAAAATTATTAGTTGAGAACGAGTCATATAATAATTTAAATCCAGAAATAATTTTAACGTACCAGAAATAATTTTAGTTTTAGGAAATGAGAAGTTAAAACCTTTAGAATGTTTTCTAATTGAATGAATTTCTTTTTTTGTCTAAAAAGCAAAATTTGAAAACGGAAATTTGAAAGAATTATTTCAAAAGCTAAAAACCGAAATTTGAGAAAGAAAATTTTAAATTATTATTTCCTTTTTTAAAAATTCTAATATATTTTTAAAAGTGATTAAACGGTTTTTAATCATTAAGAAATGAAACTATTTCATTTTAAATCGAAAAAGCAACACATCGGGTTGCCACTCAGCTAGTTCTTTCTAATAAGTGAGTAAAGTAGCTGCTAATAAAAAGGGAGAAGCATTTATCCCAAAAACAACGCTGCAATGTTTATACTCTTGTAATTTGTTACAGTCACCGTCTTCATGCAACAAAAATTTTACAAAATTTTGATCGTTTTCGGTCAAACTAATTTGACATAAAGCCTTTTTTATGTCAGAAATTAGTCCTAGCTTTCCCTTTCGAAATCTATGTAACATTGCAGGTATTAATTCAATTAAATTGGGGCCCTTTGCGAGACAATCATTTAGCGAAATAGACGGCTTTTCCTTCGAGGAGGCGTCAAAAACAGGACGTACAGGTGTTGTAGCATGCTGCCGTTGTAGCATGCTCTACGAGGTAAACAATGGCCATTGTCATCTGAATCCGCTATCTTCTTAATAATACCTTCATTTGACCAATCCTTAAACATTTTTTGATAAGCTTCTAAATTTCCGGATGCTTTCAGTGATCTCACAGTTAACAGCAATCTCTTTTCTGCTAATTTACGATTTTAGGGTATCGGAGGATAATCTTTAAGCCAGGGAAGAGAAACAATATACCCCCCGTTCGAAAGCCTCTTAATTGTTGAATTAAACAAAGCTAATGTTTCTTTATTTAAATCCTCTCTTCTTTTACTTTCTGCGGGTTCCCTCATGCCTAAAATATCTAAATCCCATAACTCACTTACTTTTTCATTCTTTGCGAATAAAGAGACTACAAGCATAGAACTGCCACTATTACATCTAGTTAGAGGAATCTTACCCATTAAGGTCCATCCCAAAAGTGTTTCTACTACAGCTAATCAACTAGATAATATTTTAAATTTCCCTGTCCAAAGCTTTACACAAATGTCTGCACCAATAAGTATATCAATATTGTTATAACCCTCGAGAGTTTTATTAAAACCTTCAAAATCTGAAAATTTTATCCCGTATTGCTCGGCTTCTATAATCCAAGGACCTTTCTTAATTTTAGGAATATTGGAACTAATTATATCTTGGTCATAAACCTCAAAGTTACAAATAATCTCGACTAAAGTCGTAAATAATCTCGAGACAGAGAACTTAGATGTATCCTATACCGATTGAGTGTTCTAGTTTCCTCAACAACCCCCCCCCCCCGAAAAGGCCATGAGTCATTGTTTCTTGTCCTACCGCTTTATAATCCAACTTGGAAATAATTTCTAATTTCTTTAGTTGCGTAACTTCATATCGATCCCGTATCAAATACTATTCTAGAAAAGATTCATGTATTACCATTTTTTATCTTACAGTTAAAAGTTTGCAATAAGACATCTTGCATATGTGTTCTGTTGGCCAAAGCTTTATCATTAGTAACCGCGTTTTCTGCAGAGGCTGGTCTCTTATTCTAAAACTGACCCTCTGGTTTAAATTCCCCCCCCACATAATTTTTAAATGACTATTATACTCCTCACATTTTACGTTGCTCCTGCAAAACTTCCTGGTATGTCTTCGCTTTAAGCAATTGAAGCAAAATCCATATTTCAGTAAGAAATCTCTTTTTGTCTTTTAATGGGTAATTAAGAAACACCTTACATTCAGTCAAAAAATGTTTTCCGTCAGTAGCAAGACATAAATTATAAATTTTACAAGTACCATTTAACAAATTCGACGCAGTTGGATATTTCAAAACATTCCTATTATTTAGAAGCCTTTCAATTTTTTTTAAAACTTATTTGGAGAGGAACTCAATAGAGAACCAAATTCCCTATCGCGACTACCACGAAACAAAACTTGAGCTTTCTCCCTGTATGTTACTTCAAATAAGTTTTCAAAACATCAAGAACCTTTGAAACATCCCAATTCTCGACTAAATCGCATTGTTTTGCAATTTCTAAAACGATAACCTTAGGTAATAATGTAATCAATATTGGGCAAAGCAGAGTACCGTAATTGTTAGAATTTATTCCTAACGCGTATAAATTCCTAATTTCAGTTTCACATGTATCTAAAAACTTTCTAAGAGCAAGTATATCATTCGATTTCTTAATAGGAGTTAAATACAAAAGTTTATTTAAATGAGAGTTACAACTACCGTCTTTTTTCCAAATCTTTTCTTTAAAGTTTCAATAGCAGCCTGATAGAGATAAGCTAATGTTTCGTTTTTATTACTGCATCCATAATATGTACTAAGGACGCCAAACTCTTTAATATCTTATTTTTAATTCAAACAAAATACTTGAGATTTTTATTACATTCAACTTCATATAAATAATATTTCCTTATTGCAGTATCTCTAATTCAATTTAAATGAAATTCGTAAATCGGAATCAAAAGTTACTTCATTATAAATACCAACATCGAAATACTTTTATTCATAACTTAGCAAAATAGCAGTCCCTGTTCGAACGCCAAAAAATATTACATAGCAACTAAAGACAAAGTAAGAAAAAGTATCTTACCTGTATACTGTTTCTCGACTGCCACTTTGCCGAGCTAGATCCGTCCCTAAAAAAAGTAATATAGATTCATACATAAAAATGAGACCAGGTTGTTGTCCTGCAACAGACTAAACTAATTAAACATTCAAATATCTTTTATTTTGAGCTAAAAAATCTGCATTTCTGCATTTTTTAGAAGCAGTGCAGCTCGTTGTCTTGTAATAACACTCCCGCCTCTGCTGAATACTCTCTCTGAAAGTACACTTGAACCTTGAATTGCCAAATATTTTCTAGCAAGAACTTTAAGTCGTCAGTCTAAGTATTTACGGTGTGTAACCGGAAAATCGTCCCTTCAAGCTAAGCGAGGTGATATCGTAAAACCGCGCATGCGTACAAACATCGGACACCGGGAAATCGTCGACCAAGCGATGCGACATCGTAACATCGCGCATGCGCACACAGAAACATCGAACCATTTGTGTGACATCGAGAAATCACGCGTATGCGTACACCGCTAGGTTTATGACACCGGGAAATCGCAATATTACGATGTATCGCTGATTTGAACATTATGAAACCGGTCTGACGATGTCGGCTTCACACCGGATTTTCACTATGTATCGATACATCGCCCAAGCCTAGCATCTAAAGACAAAGTAAGAAAAAGTATCTTACCTGTATATTGCTTCTTAACTGCCACTTTGCCGAGCTGATCCGTTCTTTTAAGCTCCTAAAATCGTATTCATAGCCTACTGTTAGAGGGAAAACAAAAGCCACACCATTATTTTTATCATTTTATTCTACACCAGTGGCGCACCCAGGGGGGGGCAAGGGGCCCTGCCCCCTCAAAGAAATAAAAATTGCATTATGAATATTGATTTTGCATGATAAATATTTTATCCTTTCATCTCGGCTCCCCATGCATTATAGATATTTTTATCCGTTTATCTCGCCACCCCAGTAGTATAAAAATGAGAGTTCTACAACAAGGATTAGAAGGATTAGGGAAGAGGAGCTTAAAGTGGGCGGAGCTAACTGAGTGACGTGGACCAATCAGAGTGCAGCTAGCCACCTAGCGGTCGATTTGGACCAATCAGGAGAGGGTAGTGCTGCTAGCGCCCCCAAGCGGGTAAACCTGGAACCTTGTAGTTCAGCAGAATCATGGACGGAGAAGGACCTCCGCGGAGCGCTTCCTATAGGCCGATTAGGGAACTAAATTTCGTACAAGGATTGGAGGTCAGTTTTGGTGCTGCCATCTATTAGTCAAATAATGAACTATATTTGGACTTTGAAAATTTCGTAGAAGGTCAGGGCATATTTTTTTTCAGTGCTGCCATCTGATGCTGAAAGCTAGAACTACAATTTATATAATTAGGAATATATATTTTTCAAGACTTGACAGGAGCTGGTTTCGAACCCGCGTCGAAAATGTTAGCTGACCAGTTACACAGTCGTAATCCGATCGAGCCACCGGGATCTTGTCATTGTATGGTATTATAGGGTATTTAGAGAGTGAATATTTTAAAGGGAACTTGAGAAATTTGATAGAGGATTCTGTGGTATTATATTGTTTTAATTAGTTAATTAATTATTTTTTTAATATAATACATACTAAGCGCCCCCTAGCGGGAAAAACTTGAACTAAACTAGAACTTTAAATATTTAAGATTGTAAAACGATTTTACGCCGTTAGCAACATCTAGTGATTAAATTTAACTTTTAAAATTATGCTTTAGGAAATTTTACGCTGCAAGCGCCATCTATTGGTAAAAATTACAACTACATTTAAAACTTAATTTTGTAAAAGGTTTTATTTTAGTTTAAATTCTAAATTAAAATATATTAATAACTTACTATTTTTTTTAACGATAGTAGTAATTAGTAAAAAATAATTATAATTACTTATTATTACTTTAAAGACATATCTAATTTATAAATAATATTTGAAAAAATATTCTATTAAAAGGAGTATTTACAAGTCTTTTAACATTAAATCTATAAGAGAAGATCTTAACAAGGATATTTTTACGCATAAAATTATTCAAAACAGCTGTTAAATTTAAAATATCTTTAATTTTCATGCTAATATCAATTTCAAGTATAATATAATTTAGATATATCTTTAAACCCATTTAAACATAACTTGAAGACTTTAAATTATACAATTACCATCTAGAACCTAAAACTTAAAAATGTATGCGTCAATTTGATTATCTTTATACAGTTTATGCACTGTTTTAAATGTATTTTTTAAACCTTAAATGCTTTTAACAGATAAACAAAACATGAAAACCATAAAGTAAAGGCGTGCTTAATGCATTGAGAAATCTAAAACCTATATCTTACTTTGACTAAAGCGTATGCTTTCTTCTAATGCATATACTAAAATGTCATACTAAAATTAAAAAACATTTTATAGAGATAAAGACTTTTGATAGGGTTTAAAGATAACAAAGTCATTTTATGTTTAAACGCTATCAAAAGTCTTTATCTCTATAAAATGTTTTTTTAATTTTAGTATGACATTTTAGTATATGCATTAGAAGAAAGCATACGCTTTAGTCAAAGTAAGATATAGGTTTTAGATTTCTCAATGCATTAAGCACGCCTTTACTTTATGGTTTTCAAGTTTTGTTTATCTGTTAAAAGCACTTAAGGTTTAAAAATACATTCAAAACTGTACATAAACTGTATAAAGGTAATCAAATTGACGCATACATTTTTAAGTTTCAGGTTCTAGATGGTAATTGTATAATTTAAAGTCTTCAAGTTATGTTTAATTGGGTTTAAAGATAACAAAGTCATTTTATGTTTAAACCCTATCAAAAGTCTTTATCTCTATAAAATGTTTTTTAATTTTAGTATGACATTTTAGTATATGCATTAGAAGAAAGCATACGCTTTAGTCAAAGTAAGATATAGGTTTTAGATTTCTCAACGCATTAAGTACGCCTTTACTTTATGGTTTTCAAGTTTTGTTTATCTGTTAAAAGCATTTAAGGTTTAAAAAATACATTTAAAACAGTACATAAACTGTATAAAGATAATCAAATTGACGCATACATTTTTAAGTTTCAGGTTCTAGATGGTAATTGTATAATTTAAAGTCTTCAAGTTATGTTTAAATGGGTTTAAAGATATATCTAAATTATATTATACTTGAAATTGATATTAGCATGAAAATTAAAGATATTTTAAATTTAACAGCTGTTTTGAATAATTTTATGCTTAAAAATATCCTTGTTAATATCTTCTCTTATAGATTTAATGTTAAAAGACTTGTAAATACTCCTTTTAATAGAATATTTTTTCAAATATTATTTATAAATTAGATATGTCTTTAAAGTAATAATAAGTAATTATAATTATTTTTTACTAATTACTACTATCGTTAAAAAAAATAGTAAGTTAATAATATATTTTAATTTAGAATTTAAACTAAAATAAAACCTTTTACAAAATTAAATTTTAAATGTAGTTGTAATTTTTACCAATAGATGGCGCTTGCAGCGTAAAATTTCCTAAAGCATAATTTTAAAAGTTAAATTTAATCACTAGATGTTGCTAACGGCGTAAAATCGTTTTACAATCTTAAATATTTAAAGTTCTAGTTTAGTTCAAGTTTTTCCCGCTAGGGGGCGCTTAGTATGTATTATATTAAAAAAATAATTAATTAACAAATTAAAATAATATAATACCACAGAATCCTCTATCATATTTCTCAAGTTCCCTTTAAAATATTCACTCTCTAAATACCCTATAATACCATACAATGACAAGGTCCCGGTGGCAAAATATATATTCCTAATTATATAAATTGTAGTTCTAGCTTTCAGCATCAGATGGCAGCACTGAAAAAAAATATGCCCTGACCTTCTACGAAATTTTCAAAGTCCAAATATAGTTCATTATTTGACTAATAGATGGCAGCACCAAAACTGACCTCCAATCCTTGTACGAAATTTAGTTCCCTATTCGGCCTATAGGGGGCGCTCCGCGGAGGTCCTTCTCCGGCCATAATTCTGCTGAACTACAAGGTTCCAGGTTTACCCGCTAGGGGGCGATAGCAGCACTACCCTCTCCTGATTGGTCCAAATCGACCGCTAGGTGGCTAGCTGCACTCTGATTGGTCCACGTCACTCAGTTAGCTCCGCCCACTTTAAGCTCCTCCCCCTAATCCTTCTAATCCTTGTTGTAGAACTCTCATTTTTATACTACTCACCCCCCCAAGAAAAAATCCTGGGTGCCCCACTGTTCTACACAAAAGAACACAACACATCACTAGACAAGAGAATTATTCAACTGATACAGCTACATCATACTATACACACACACACACACACACATATATATATATATATATATATATATATATATATATATATATATATGACGCACTTGTTACTCACCCATTCCCAGTATGTCGTCTTACATCCAAACTTACTCCTTAAATCTATCTCTACATAATTATTAAACTTATAGCAGTCAATGAGTTAAAGGCCGGTGGCAAAGAACTACAATTAATACATCTAACATAGTTTATTTTCCCAATAATTTCCTACCTGATTCAATCTGTTAATTTAATACAGAATTCATCACGTTCCCTCACGATGCGTGATCCTCTGATCAAGAAATCTCCCGCCTTCTGACAAAAATACTATTGTCTTTGACCATCTAAAGCCATCGCACATGCCAACAAGAGCTTCGTGACGTAGGCAACGAAGATGAGGCATGGGCGGTCCTAATTTTGTTACTATTTATAGATTCCCTTCCTTATTCTTCAATTCACGTAAATCAAATCCACCCCGTAATATATTTTCTCTGCGATGCTTTCATCCCAATATCTCGTAATTTCACAGATTTAAATTGTTAATTTCTTATTTCTTTCTAAACAAAATCCCCCCCATATTTTAGCCTTACGTTTTAGCCTTACATACATATAAATATATATATATATATATATATATATATATATATATATATATATATATATATATATATATATGAAATAAATTTCAAACCCTTTTACATTATTCAACACGACCTTTCCAAATTCTTCATCCTAACGCAATAGAACACCGTCCCTCTTTCCTGATTTGGACCTAAATCCAACTCGAAGTAATCTATTAATTTTTCCCCTAAGGCACGTGCGGAAAACCTTATATAATCGTTATATAAGTCGAAAAGTTCTAGAAGCCTGACGAGATCATCATTCGATATGACGTACTAGAGTCATGTGTCCGCTTCTAGCCAATTAAAAGGTCAGTGCGCCTCTACCTGGGAGGCCTGGCGTCCTTTTCTGTAAGCTTCTGTGTTCGAACCAGAAAACTAACATGACGTAAGTTTGAGCTCTCCGTCAGTAACATCGCGGCGTAGCGCCGCCGGGAATCCTCCCGATAAACGGCCCCAGAACGATATTTTTCACACATGTTAATCCTAAACTAAGTATGCAGTGTTTAGATAATGAAGTATATTTAATCATCGAAATACTGTGAAATAAAGAGACGTTAAGCCAGTATCCGTGATGTCTGTATTATTTGCCTGGATTGTCTTCCTACGCCTTTCCCAGTCACTCTCCATTGCCTGTTCCGGTACGACTACACGGTAAGATCAACTCAGCTACGACTTCACCCGGATCCGAAAAACTGTGAAGCTACGGCCAGTTGAGCATCACCCCGTCAAGGGTATTACAGATTAGTCGTGTAGGAAAATTCTTACCGGACGTTGACAAGCTCCCACTGGATTTTCCAAGGCATTTCTGCATTTTCATGCTTGCTACGCAGTTTCGCCGAATTCCGATTGACCTTCGTTTTTAACGTCAACGTGAACAACTCCGTTTCGGTGCCACGTGTGAACTTCCAAAGTTCAGCGGAAAAGATTTCGTTTCCAAGTGTTGTTATTGTGCGTGTGAAAACAGTGGTGTCATCTTGGATAACCTATTGTGTTCTTCGCATACTGATAGGCATCAGTGTTCAGTGCATCATCTGTTGTGTTGTGGGTGTCTTCGAGTCACCAAATGTAAAATTTCGATAACCTAATGTGAAATTTGTAGAAAAAGTGATTCGCGGTCATCCTTCAAGATGTCGTGTGCCACCATTGTGATGAATAAGTTCTCTCTACAATATTATGACCTACAAATGAGTCTTTTCTTATGCTTTCATCATGTGTGAGATGTTCGATTCCGACGTGTGTGTCAATATGATGTTAAATTGGAAACGAGAGAAGAAAAAAATCTCGTGACTTTCACATTAAAACCAGAACAGCCAAGGACGATTCCACATATAAATAATTACATACATGAACATTTTGGAAAAAAAAGGAAAAAAGAGTTCATTTTCCAATTGATTTGGACAAGAAATTATGAATTTGAACATGAGTTGAGGGTCCCGGAGGTGAGTTAACGTTTTTTGAGTGTGAAGTACTTTTGATTGAGTTTAAATGTATTAAATGGATTTCAGAGGAAATGATTAATAATAAAAAGGGAGAATAAAAGTTTAACTTTTAACAATATAATTATGTGTTGATGATTTAATTCCATACTTTAAGATCTAGTTTACTGTTTTTGATATATTTTAATAATCCCATTTATTGTGTATTTTGGTTTCATTGAGTGATTTTTAACATTTAAAGTTACTATTGATTTCTAATGTGTCATGAGAAAATAAGTATTATTAAAAATTGAGGAAGATATTAAAATTTAGATTGATTATATTTTAGTGAGTTAAGATGTCATGTTACATACACAAGTGAAAAATAATAGTTAGTGTCAATTCCAGTAATTTAATGTTTGCATTTTTGTTTTGAAATTTCTGTGGTACAATTTTGCAAAGATGGACTTTGCTAAAGAACTGAGAGTTATTTTAAAACCAATGAAGACTGAGATGTATTAACCTCACATAAAAAATTCATGGAACAAATTCTCCCCAGTACCACAAATCAATTAGTGTTTTATGTGTTTTTGATGTTCTTGTTTTATAATGAATATTTTGATATTTTAAATTTTTTGATGAACCTTGAATTTTTAAATATTGATAATTTTGTATCCGGATACTCTCAGAGTCAATAACATGACAGTAAATGTGACCTCGTGATTTGTGAAAGTGATCTTGTTTTCTACTATGACATCATTAAAATTTTTACCCTAACAAGACCTAAACGTGCCCTCTTCTAACTAAATTTGAATAGTGAATGATTAAAAATCTAGAACCCAAATTAAGTCAAACCAATTAACTTCCAATAACATAACCTCAACTTTATTGAAATGTAATTCTATAATGACTCTGTTGAACCCAGAGCTCCATTTATAATTTAATTCCTTGTGAGTCGGTTAGACCCCGACCATAACTCAATTTAATATAATTTAAAATGAGTCGGTTAGACACCGACCATAATTTTAATAATAATTCTTTGTGATTCGGTTCGACCCCGAACGTAAAATAATCTACGACCAACCCAACCCAATGGCAGCTCAGTGGGCCTGAATTTAGCGCGTTTTCGCCGGGCCTCTGTGGAATTTATCACACTGCAGATTGTCACATTTGGAGACCTAGGCTAAGTTCATTGCTCCAATGGTGTAAATCCATTTCACCCTAAATTAAAAAATAATGTTCAGTGTTATTGGTTGACTGAGAATTCTAACAGAACTTTTAAGAGAATTATTTTTAAAATCTTGTTTTTCCTAATTGAACAATATTCCTAATTATTTACAGTGTTTATTGCCATTTTTATCTTGATAAGTGTGTTATTGGTTGAATTCAAATTAAAACAATTTTTGAAAGAATTATTTTTAAACCTGCTTATTCCTAATTATGTGAAATGCCTATTGCCAAATTACCTTTATTTAAGTTTACTGTGTTGAATTGTATTTAAAAAAAATTATCTTATTAATTTGTTTCCATGGTACATTTGAAAAAACTATTACAGCTAAATCTTTGAAGAAATTAACAGAAATTTTAATATTTGTATTACCTATTCACCATGGAGCCTAAACCTGAATAATTTAAAACCTCATGACCCCTGAGATCCTTTTCCTTTTTAATTTCAATTTTTTGGGGTGCCTAACACCTCTTGACTCCATTTCTTGATGGTTAAACTTTGCGTGTTGTCCAAATAAATTAAATAAATTGAAAAAAACCCTATCTTTTAAACTTTCTCTTAGAAAACCTTTTAAGTGTAAGACCTCTGGATCTCATGAAAGTAACCCGACTATGACAACTCTACTTCTTTCATATTTCATAAATTCTCTCCTTCTAGAAGACTCTGTCCTATCACCCCCTCTAGCGTCTTTTTTGGAAGTCATCCCAGCTGCCTATCAAACCTAACAAGCCCTCTCCACTTTTCAGTCACCTAAGGTGCTGAACAAAATAAATACTTTGAATTAAATGCCCAAAGACAGACTGTGGAATGACCGCTCCTTTGCCCTCCCAATTCTTATTCATACTTCCATAAGCATGACAAACGTCCACCTTCCCTATTTCCCATCTTCGTCCTAAACAAGATGTTGTTTTTGGCTGTCATGTCCTATGGGAGAATAACGGTTGGTCCACAGTACGGCCACTTACACTTTTACACAAACAACAACACACACCCCTCACTCCTTAGTAGTAGAGTTATGAAAGAATTTGAACCTAAGGCAGTTGAGGGATACACACACACACACACTAACACCTTTACAGAAACAATTGTTATGAAGTAATGTAGGCCATGATAAACTTTTTTTCATTCAATTTTTAAGCGTCCATTGAAATTTTGTTGTGATTTATTGTGTTTTAATAAGTATATTTTTTCATTCCATTCTAAAGTGTATATTCAAGTTTTTGTGAGCATTAACCTACTAACATACTCATCTTAACGTGTAACAAGTGTATTGATATTTTTTAATTTTGTTTTGTAATATTTTGTGATATATTGTATGATAGTGCCATGACTGGTGCGAACACAGAGGTGATATTCTGAATTCTAAAATCCTGAATCAAAATTTTTTCAAAAATTACTCCTCAAAATTATTATTCCAAATTTAATCTTTTGCTACGCGGTTCTCGCCTGATGGAGATCCTTGCTGAGGGAGTCGACCCCTCACTTAAGTCTTTTCCGGAGGGGGGGGAAATTGAAATAAATTCCAAACCCTTTTCATTATTTAACACGCCCTTTCCAAATTCTTCATCCTAACGCAATAGAACACAGTCCCTCTTTCCTGATTTGAACCTAAATCCAACTCGAAGTAATCTATTAATTTTTCCCCTAAGGCACGTGCAGAAAACCTTATATAATAGTTATATAAGTCGAAAAGTTCTAGAAGCCTGACGAGATCATCATTCGATATGACGTACTAGAGTCATGTGTCCGCTTCTAGCCAATTAAAAGGTCAGTGCGCCTCTACCTGGGAGACCTGGCGTCCTTTTCTGTAGGCTTTTGTGTTCGAACCTGAAAACTAACATGACGTAAGTTTGAGCTCTCCGTCAATAACGTCGCGGTGTAGCGCCGCCGGGATTCCTCCCGATAAACGGCCCCAGAACGATATTTTTCACACATGTTAATCCTAAACTAAGTATGCAGTGTTTAGATAATGAAGTATATTTAATCATCGAAATACTGTGAAATAAAGAGACGTTAAGCCAGTATCCGTGATGTCTGTATTATTTGCCTGGATTGTCTTCCTACGCCTTTCCCAGTCACTCTCCATTGCCTGTTCCGGTACGACTACACGGTAAGATCAACTCAGCTACGACTTGACCCGAATCCGAAAACCTATGAAGCTACTGCCAGTTGAGCATCACCCCGTCAAGAGTATTACATATATATATATATATATAGATATATATATATATATATATATGTGTGCTAGACCTTTCAGTCTACCAAACTAAAATGATATTCGTTTGGAATTTTGAGGCTGTTTACTCCTAAAACTTGCTTTCAAATAAAATGCAGGTGGGGTACACCTTGCCTTAAGATAAAATGCAGGTGGGGTTCGTATAGGCAAAATAGAAGGTTTGTGTAAGAAGGCATAAAAGCACAGCTAAGAGTTTGTATGAATGTATAAGAATTTTAGCAAGTAATATTTTAGGAAAGGTGAATTCATGTATAGCCTAAAATCGTACAAGGGCAGTGTAATAAGAATAAGTATAGAAACGAAAGAGAGAATAACAATTTTACAATGAAGAAAAGGGTAATAAAATATATAGCTATGGAAAGACGGAGTCAGAAAAATATGTATTAAAGAATCAGGAATTGTGCGGTTAAAGTGAAAGAGTGTTTGGGAAGAAAGTTACGAAGAAAGGACATTGTGGAGTCAAAAGTTAGTAAGCGTTAGAAAAGGGTGGAAGTTTTCAAAGGAGTATTGTAGCAAAATCTTTTAAGGTAGAAAAGGGGAACAAGCCATTCCAGCCTTCACTGGCATCTCTTGGAGGCAGAACAGGCAAAATTCAGTTCGCATAATATCACTATTGTGTTTGAAGATCCAATTCTTCGACTTCCGGCACAGGGTAAAGTCATTTTACGAAATGCTGATTTTGAACATATAATTACTGTTCCTAAAGACTTGTTTATAACATTACCTTTCGAGATAATAGCATACAAAACATCCATTTCGATTATTTATTTACATCCGAGTGGCCTAACGGTCACAGGAATAATTCTTGTGTCGGGCAAAACTATTTGTCAATTACGACAATGTTTTTGGTGCCCTCAAGTTTTCACACGCATCCAGTGTTTACCACGTACACTACAATATATATTCTATTCTACTATGATCTTATTACTAGTTTTTGTGTTATGGAGTTTAAAGGTCTTAATCAAGAGTACGTTAATTTTATTACAAGCTCGTTGTAGCTTACTTTGTGGTGCATTCCTGGGCACTACAATTCAACGGATAAGTGTTGGAACTTATAATTTTTTGGAATTCCAAGCCGCACAACGACCCAACATGTTAACTGAACAAATTGTTTTGCTGACTTTAGTGTTTCTTATAGGATTAGTGGATGCGGATTGCAGTTCACACGCTATTGTAAAATCCGATTTACGAACTTGTAATACGCTTTCGGACAGCACGTAAGTTTGCAATGTGTATACAACCGCCGAATTCTCCTTACCAGCTGTATCATCGGAAGTTTGTTTATGGTTCACTAACTCTGCCGACCAGCACCTATTCACACTGAAGCTTAAATTGGACGCTGTAAAGTGATTTTTTCACACGGAGCGTCAATATTTCACATTTCCCGTCACAACTAAGCATATATCACAGACATCTTGTACTTTTAATAAATATTGCGGCCAAGAAGTGCATTGTGTTAAGAAGTCCGTGGGTAAACAGGGACTCAACTTTGAAGCGGAGACACCAGAGAGCAGGGAATTTCCCGGTGTTTCTTCGTGTGTCGCAGGTGGTTTAGGTGTCGGATGCACAATTTTGACGCGTGCCGCGTGCAACTTTTACCGCACGTGGTTCGAGCCTGATCTATTGCACTCTTATCAGGTCAGCAAAATTACTGGTCATGATTGCCAATACAACATTGCAGTCACGCATATCGAGAATAATACGGTGTCGCACATCTCTCTTTCTGATGTAGCGTACACCAAAACAGGTATCAAGATTTCCATTTTGGGAGCGTATGACCAGCCCCAACTACACTTCAGTGACTCATTGATACAACGTGTCGGCCGTCCTTCCGAGGCTTACTTAGCCCCAACAAGTATTCGAAATCACCCGAAAGCAAGCGAGATTGGAGCCGTCCAAGCGAACACCTCCTTCACTAAAAACTTCATTTTCGATGAAAATATATCATCCTGCGATTTTTTTGAGGATACGCTACGCTGTTCCTTGGCGACAGACGCCTTGGAAAATTTACGGAAAACACAGGAGTTTGCACTCCCGTTGCAAAAAGACATGCATCTCCTCCAGATCCAGAACAATAAATTAACCTCCACTATGCTCGCCACATCAGCTGTTAGAGTACAGCTGGTATTCACCAACTTCAAAATTGCTGTACAGCAGTCTACAGTCTGTCCTAAATTTGACACTTCTGAGGTTGAAGCTACTGGGTGTTACAATTGCACTCTGTTTGCCCGCATAAAATTTAAGGAGCATAGTACCTGTGAGCCGGGTGTGGTGACTCTACATTTCCAGGGACTCTCGGTGTACACCCGTGCCATCCGTCTACAGATTGAGCCAATGTACTATACAATCAAACTGTTAAGCTCTCAACAGTGTTTGAAAGACAAACTGTGCCTGCGATCTGAAACATTAATTCAATGTCAGCAGGTGAATGTATGTTTTCAAGAGCCGTCAATTGAACTTCAACAATTGAACTTAAATTACACTAGTTCTTCTAGCTCTTCGACGAGTAGTTCAATGTTCGACTGGTTCCCAATACCAGCATTAAATACTTCGTTGTTGTTTTTGAAAATCGTCGGATCATCTTTATTTATAATTTGTATCGTGATCACAGTCTTTTCGACAATTATCACTTGTTGTTGTAGATCTAGATAAATGTACTTCCTTTTCAGGGTGCTTTATTTAGATATTTTATTACTTTAGATCAGTATCTTATCTAATTTTTTTTCTCCTTTGCTTTATTGTGCATTATGTATTTTTTTTAATCCTTTATATCATTATTTTAGCTAATTTTTTTTCTTTGCTTTAAAATGTGTTATTATTGCGCAATGTGTACATTATTCTTATGTTTTCTTTAATTTATTTTATAAGCTCAAGTTTTTTTATTACTATTATGATTATTCGTTGTACACAAATGATTATTGCTTTTAAGTATTCACTTATGTTTCGAATCTTGTGTGCTATACTCTTCCTGCATATTCTCTCATGTTAGTGCTAATTTATACACTGCTGGCCACACAAATTGCAACACCAAGAAAGACAAGAGATATCACAACAAAATTTATTTTGTAGATAACATGTTGACCAAGTATCAAATGATTAAATTTATAGACTTCTGTGATGTGTGGTTCCTGCCAAAATCAGTAGCCAGAGTAGCCGCCATTGTTGGAGATCACCGCTGCCACACGCCTCGGCATTGATTCAAAGAGACTTTGGATGAGTTCTTGGGGTACAGCAGACCAAGCAGCTTCCACACGTTGCCAAAGTTGATCTGCTGTGGCAGCTGGGGATGGAATCTGGGTCAATCGTAGAGCAACCATGGACCACATGTTTTCTATCGGCGAAAGATCCGGAGAGCGAGGCGGCCAGGGAAGCAATTCAATCTGGCGATTGACGAAGAACCGTTGGACAATGCGTGCCACGTGTGGTCGCGCATTATCCTGTTGAAATATGGCTGTGGGCAAGCCTTGAAGGTAAGGAAGGACAACTGGCTCCAACACCTCGGAGATGTAGCGCTCGCTGTTTAAAGTACCGGCAATGCGTACTAGAGGTGTGCGAGAGTGATATCCAATACCGCCCCATACCATAATACCCGGTGCAGGACCAGTGTAGCGGTGCATAACGCAACTGTTCAGCATCCTCTCTTCACGGTGTCTCCAGACTCGAATGCGACCATCGTGGTGTTGCAGACAGAAGCGTGACTCGTGAGTAAAGACAATTTCAGTCCATTCTGCCGTCCACATCCTTCTGTCATCGCACCATTGGCGGCGGAGACGTCTGTGGTTCTGCGTCAAGGGTAGACAAAGCAATGGACGTCTTGCGGACAGACCACTCTGCTGTAAACGACGTCGAATGGTACGCGCAGACACTGGATGATGCGTTACAGACTGCATGTGCCGTGCTATGGTCCTGAGATTTCGATTCCGTAACAGCGTAATCAATACAAGAAGCTGTGATTACCCAGTGGAAATGACCATTCCGGTCATATCATCCAACACCATGAAATTGCTACAGCAATCGACTACATCGAAGCAAGTGAAGATGCCCTTGTTCCAGTTCGTTCCAGTTTGGATTTCAAGTTTTGGTTTCCCGCCTGACCTCGCAATTTTTTTCTCCATTTCGGGCTGCGCCATCTTGTGATACACCAGTATTCAACTCCAAATATACAAGAAGTGCTTCAAGTTGTGTGTACGCGATAATCATTTAAAAATTTCATTTTCAAGAAAATAATATTGATTTCCGTGTGTACGCCAAACGCTGCACGGAGATCAGGGAAGATCTTATAATCTATTTTTCAAGATCACCATCAGAGAGCTTTACTCTTAAAAAAGTTCTTATTTAGTACTGTATATTTTGTTACAAAAGAAGGTGTTATAAACAGGTCAGTTACTATATTATTTTTTTTTTTTGTAATTTCTAATATGAGTGAAGCAAGATGAACACTGCCAAAGTAAATGTTGATTGTGATGACTCTTTTAGAAGTTCGGATGTTGAAACCGAAATTAACATTGTGCCCTTTGAAGATGGCACTATAGATATAGATTTATGGTTATCGTATTTTAACAAGAAATGTATCGAGGGAAACAAAGATGATGAATGGAAATTAAAACATTTTTCACAATTTGTAAAGGGAAAAGCACTTAACGTTTATATTCAAAATTGTTATCGAATTAATAATTTTGCAGAATTAGTAACTGTGTTAAAAGAAAATATTTTCACCCCTACCTTAACTACCTTTAGTGATTTTGTAGGGTTAAAATTTAATGAAAACAATGATGATATTACAAAATATTTCAGGAGAAAATTAGAAATCGGAAAAAAAGTTAAATTCAAGAAGTGAAATGATCATGGAGGGTTTAACTGATGGCCTCCCCAGGGAACTAAAATCACTAATGACCATTAATTCCCCTGCTGACCCAATTGCTTGGCTTGACCAAGCTCACAGACTGGTAAAAATAAGAGAGAATCCACAATCTAGTAATGACTCACCCAGATATGTAACTCCCTTTGTTAGAACTCCCCACATTCAAAACAGAAATGATTACTTTAGGAATGATTCCCAAACTTGGAATAGATCAGATGTACCAAGATATACAAATGATGTTAGAACATATGCCCTGAGGCAAAATACATACCCCATAATTACTACCGATACCAAAGACCATCTAATCCTACTATCAGAGCAATAACCCTAGATTTTCTATCCATCATAATTATGATAAATCACCTACTTTGTTTCCAGTTCCATGTAGAATGTGTACAGAGAGAGGTATTCCAAATGCTTTTCATTGGCATCAAATTTGTCTATTTAGAATGGAAAGAGCTAATAATGAAAGGACTTCCCCCCTTGCAATTGAACTTCCCTCAGAGAATACTCCTAATTCCTGACTATTGACGGTGTCAGGTTATTTGTCAAACAATAAATATTTAGACTGTGTCATAGACAGTAGCGCAACTCTGTCAGTGATATCCACCAGAACTGCTCGACAGTTAAATTTGAAAATAACCAGAGTAAGAGGTATAAAATTAGTTCAAACTCAAGGTCATATT
Organism: Dolomedes plantarius; assembly: GCA_907164885.2. NCBI lineage: Eukaryota > Metazoa > Arthropoda > Arachnida > Araneae > Dolomedidae > Dolomedes > Dolomedes plantarius. The sequence goes on along the minus strand of OU015498.1, from coordinate 181,938,404 downwards.
GTAATGAACAAAATATGTAAGGTTAAGGTGAAAGTTGGTCAAATTGTCAGAGATATTGTGTTATATGTAATTGAAAATAACTTGGATTATGTAATATTAGGTCTAAATGAATGTAAAAATTATGAAATTGATATTGATTGTAAAAACCTAAAGGTAAAACAAAAATCTGTAATAATTAATAATGAATGTAATATGCCAAAATCAATTATGTCACTCCATATTCAATTCCAAGGTGGACTGTTCAACAGCTAAAATAATTCCAGTCCTCAACCTGAGTATTTTGTACAAAATAACTATGAAAATGATAGTGAGAATATAATTATAAATGATACCATACCTAAAACTGTTGACTTTGTAACCAATGTTGTTTCTTAGAATCTTAGTCAAAAAGAAAATAATTGTTAATTAAAAATTCATCTGTATTTTCCAAAAGTAAATATGATGTATCAATATTGAACCCCAAACAATTAATTTAACATCTAACTTGCCTGTTTCTCTAAGACCCTATAGAACTTCCCCTAAGGAAGAGGAGTAAATTAAATCACAAATTGATCAATTGTTGAAAGCAGGCATAATTAAAGAAAGTTGTAGCCCATACAGTTCACCTGTCTGTCTCGTACATATGCGAGAGGAGGGTAAGAAAACGAAATTGTACATTCATCAAAATTAAGATTTTACTATTCACCTGAGAAGTTCAAACTACACCACGAATAAGTCACCGATATGTAAATCATTCAGCTATCCTTAATCTTTCTATTTTAGCATTCCTATCCTATCGCCATCCTAGTTAATTTTGAAGAAACCCCTTGAGTGTAAGTGAAACTCACATTTTTCATTTTTTTTTACTTTTGAAGCTTACTACATTTTATATGAAAAATACTATGTACTAGATAAATATTATTGATTTTTATACTGGGGTTTCCACTCACTGTCCTCCCTGTTTCTTTGCGCTGTTCAAATGTCCCCTTTGAACAGTTGCCTTTCCCTCTCATGTTTGAGAAACTTGCCTGCCCCTTTTCATTTTGTGCAGTTTGCTTAAATTGAGTTTCAGGTTCGAAGCACCTTCCCTTTGGTAAACGCTCACGAGGATGTACTCACAACAGGTCACATACCTCAAATTTATGTTTGTATTGATTTTTTTTATTCATCACAATAATTGAATGTTAGTGTCAATTGTTGGAATATGTATTTTTGTTCGAATTTTTACAACATCAGGTACCAGACATTTGGTATCGATGTTGAAAGTTACATTTTGACAGCATTTGGTAAATTTATTCTACTAATTGCTGAAAGAATAATTTTAATATTTTTGTTTACGTGGTCAAGAGAAAAGGATTGAAGTCAATAACTAACGTCAAACGTAATAATAATAAGCAACAAAGAACATTATTTTTCTAAAAAAGTGACTACAACCCAGGAGATCTCCAAAAGAACTAAACATTATTCAACGACTAAGACTGTGAATAATAATTACTTTGTGTTTTTACAACTAGTTGAACTGTCCCGTCCAGGACTCTGAAAACTTTTCAGACTGTCATACATGTCAGGGACTGACATCTGCACAATATTTTTACTTGTATCTGTATTTGGAACGTCTTTACATCTGTTGTTATTAGTGTTTTCATTTAAATGTACCATTCCATTTTTTTTTCTCCAGCTATTTGTTTTTTTTAAGATTATGCCATATTATTATGTTTTTCAATTGTATATTTTAGCATAAAAATTTGTGATTTCCGAGCCAGCTTCAACCTAATATTCTAACAACTAATTTTCATGTTCTCACTATCTGGAGTGTCTTGGAGTCGACGACCGCGGCTCCAATCCATTTTAGATGTGTGGGATATTCTGTGATAATATTATTAACAACCTAAAATCGCCCATTCTGAACTTTTCTCTGTTCTGGTAACACCTTTTCCGACTCCTTGGCGAGACGCTTCGCCTTTACACATACTAACTTCCTCCGCCAATTCTGGCAACCTCTCTGACCTAATTATTTTTTCGCGCTTTATGAGGGAGACGCTGGATTGACTCGAGATGAATAAGATGTGCAATTTTACTTTCTTATTTCCGGCCACGATGTTAGCTCATATTTCAAGAGATGACCATTCGGGTCATTTCACGAGTCCGACAGGATAGTGAGCCAAATTCGGCGTGATTAGGAGGTCTCGTGAAATATGGAACCATGTACTCGTGAAATATGGAAATCGCCATTTTAAAGGTTGTTATGTATGATGTATTGTTCATACTTGCCTACAAATAAAAATATTCTTATATTACTATATGTGTGTGTTTTTTGGTTAATCAGTAGTATTTCTCACAATTTTTTTCCATAAAATATTTCCTTCGCAATTATTTTCTGTAATTTCATCTACTTAATTATTCAATCATTACAAAATTCTGGATTCATTTATTCTGAAACTAATACACAATTATTCTGAAAAAGTTTATATAATTAAGTATGACTCTTCATGTGTCAGATGCTTATCATCTCATATTTGGACATCGCATACTCTGTAACTGCAGCTAGTGTGTGCTCTTATATGTGCTTGTAACTAACTAGCTCTAGAAAACAATGTATAATTATTTACTCATTTCCTTTAAGAATTTTAATGAAGTTCGGCAAAAAAAGCAGTTCAAATATACATTTTGAATGAAAATAAACAATTGTTAAGTTGAATAAATAAATTCATATTAAATACGCACTGGAAAAAACAACTTGTTTTCTCTTGAAAAATACGAAAAATCCTTATTAAACTGTTTTGTTTCCGTGTCAAAGCATCACGTTCGGCGCCCGCGCCCCCTAGTGGCGGCGACCAAATGTCAGACACATTTTTAACACTGAGCTACTCCTCCTTCTTTAGCTTCATGCTACGCATATACATTATTCTTTTGGCTCAGTGGCAAGCAATTAAAGTTTAACATAACTGCCATCTGTTGGCTTTCGTTTGAATCATTTAAGTTCAAAAGTACATGATGACGCAACACTGAAATCATCTCTGACTCGTCTAAAATATAAGACTATAGAAGATATAAACCTGTTAAATTTGGCTGAGCTCAATGTTCGAAGAAACAGGTTTGCAACATTTGGAGATGAATTTAAGGATATTTTTGATAATTTATTTGGATTGTGTGAGGACGAGGAGATTGAAACATTGAAAGGGATGCGATTATTGAATTATTCTATGAAATGTTGACTAGTATAGATACAGTAATTTTAAATTACACAGGTCTGCATTAAAAATAATTTTAAGAGCTGTTTTGGTTATTCCACGTATTCTTTATATTTTTTTTTATACTGAATCTGAAAATGACCTCCGTTTTGCCATAGGACATCACGTTTCCTGACAATTCAGGTAACTATGTTAAATAAGGCAATACTTCAAAATAAATTAAAATAGGGGTAGAAAATTAATTTTTAGTTACAAATTTTACATGAAAATCATTTTTGAATTGAAATGAGCTCACTAAAACACACTAAACTCGTTTCTTCTTCCCTGTGAGACTCCACTTGGTACATTTACGCTTGTGAGTAGCACCTGGAATGCCTCTCTGAAACATCCAACAGTAGTCTGCCATCATTGTAACGCTCCGTTTTCCCTGATATCTTCTTTCCATCTCTTTAATGTCCTGGTGGAAACGTTCACCTTGTTCTTCCCTCATAGATCCCAAATTTTCAGTAAAGTAGTCCATGTGGGATTGGAGGAAATGCACTTTCAAACTCATCGGGCGACCTAAAGCTTGAAATGCTTTCAGCATTCGTCCGACGATATTTTGTAGTCAGGATCTTTCTTATTGCCTAAAAATATCTCTATGACCTCTTTAAATGCAATCCACCCTTCTTTTTCGAATCCGCCATGGTATTGACAAATTCTTGATCAGCTATAAGTCTTCTAATGTCTGGTTCAACGAACACACCTTCCTTCAATTTTCCCTCCGAGAGACCTGGAAACTTGATGACCAAATATTTGAAGAATTTTCGGTCTCTTGGAAGTCATTTCACGAATTGCTTCATCAACCCCAATTCTATATGGAGAGGTGGTAGAAGAATTTTATATGGAGGTACCAAAGTTTCTCGGAGGACATTATTTTGACCGACTGGAAGCACCCTCGGCTGCTAACTCTTCTTGGCCCAGTGATTTTGTCGGTCTCGACTGTTCATAGACACAGAAAACAAGGGTATTTAGTATATCCAGCTTGTTTCCCGAGCAGCATGCCCCGAGCAGCGTTTAAATCCCCACACACTTGCCAACCATGGTCTTCATATTTAAGTTTACGAAGAACAAAATCCAAGTTCTCGTAGGTTTCCTTCAAGTGTACGGAATGGCCTACATGGATGGAAGCGTAAAAACCGCCGTTGTGGAGTAAAACTCCTTTGAGACTTCTATTTGAAGAATCTATGAAAAGACGCAATGAGTTGAATCATATTAGATTTTGAATTGACCCAACAAACCTTCGACATCGATGCAATAAACCAACTTGTCTTCCTGGGCAAAGTAAGGAACGAACTCCTTTTCACGATGTCTGAACCATAAAAAACACACTCCTGGCAACAACAAATTCCTGCTTTTGAGCCTTGAACCGAGTAACCCAGCAGCATCTTTGGGAAGATTCAAGCCTCTTACCAAATCATTCATCGCCTCCTGGGAAAAAATTTTGGTCTTGTATCATCTTCAAAACCAGAAAACCAGAACTTGATTCGTCATTTGGTTCAGGTATGACTTCACCTTCATCGGAGCTAGGTATCTCTTCCAAGGTAACAGGGGGCTTGGGTACTGGCATATCTGGGACGTGGGGAACGGGACGAATTGCTGAGTGGAGATTGGGGTATGAAATTGAATGCTTCCATTTGGAATTATACCCTTTCACATCGCATGAACAAAAGTAACAGTCTTCACTACGGTTCTTTTGCTCTCACCATACCATAGAAGCCTTTTTCTTACCCTTGAACTAATTTCGGAGGTCCTCAACACACCGTTTACAAACTTTATGAGGCGCCCAAACTTTATCTTGATCTCCAAGTATTAGAGCCTGCGCGGTCAACTTGTAACATGTTGATTCTGGTTTCCATTAACTCATTCTAGAAGTTCTTTTCTTTGAAAGTTATGTTTTTTTTGGCATTGTATATCTTAAATGCACCGATGTGAATTAGTTAATAGTAATTTTGAATTTACATTTAGTTAAAAACCCTTATATAAGAAAAACTTTGAGAAAAATTTGCTAAATTTCAAGAGAATTTTGCATTTTGTGTTAAATCCTGACGTCTAGGATTTTTTTCAAATTTTTTTTTCGTATTCAGCACACCAAAATACACGGAAATTAGTTGAAAATAATCAAACAGCTTTTTGGTTCCAGATCTGTGTTATAGTGGAAAAAATGATGAATCGATTGTAATGGTTCCAAAGACGCCCAATTCTGTAGAAGTTAAACTTCCCACTTTGACACTCCCTTCATTTGCTGGAAATCTTGAAGAATGGTTAATATTTTCAGATTTATTTGAAGCTGCAATTACAATAAAATCAAAATTTATCTGGAACTCAGAAATTACAATATTTAAGGAGTGCTTTAGAGGGAGATGCACAAACAATTGTACAGTGACTTCCGATTGCCGATAGTAATTTTAAAATTGCTTGGAACCTTTTATCAGAACGCTATTTTTATAAGCGTGAAATATTACGTTCCTTGATAAAAAAAATTCCTCAATATGCCATCATCAAATGGGAAATCACATATTCAAATTCTTAACTTAGTAGATTCCCCTAAGGAATTAGTTCGGCTGTTAGAAACATCAGATCTAAAAGTCGGAGAAACTGCAGACACTATTCTCATTTTCATTGTTCAATTTAAATTAGACCCAGGCATAAGAATTTGAGGCGAAAGGTCTCTTAAAAGGGATGCAATTCCGTCGCCAGAGGAACTTTTGCAATTCCTTTCAAACGATGCTACATCACTTATGAGCGGTACTAAAACTTCTAAAAGAAATACACTCATGGACAAAAAATTAGCGCACCAAGAAGGAGTTGTCAAAATGAAACGAAATTTTACATACGTAATGACTACTTTGATATAAGTAAATGATCAGAAAATCAAAGAAAAAGGATAATTTATTTCAGAGAAAAAGGCAAAAGAACGGAGGAGTTAATACTCCATTGGACCCCCTCTAGCGCGAATGCACGATGCGATACGATCGGGAATTGAGTCATACAAGTTCTGTATGATGTCTTGAGACATTTCATTCCATATTTGCTGTAACCTTGCCTCTAGTTCGTTCAAACTCGTGGGATGCCCAACTCGTCGTCCCAAATGATCCCAGATATGCTCGATTGGAGACAAATCTGGGGATCGGGCAGGCCAAGGAAGGGTAGTTACAGTGCGGAGACAGTCTTGTGACACCCTTGCCGTATGGGGCCGAGCATTGTCTTGTTGAAAAATAGCTCCTGGGAGCCGTTGCATGAGTGGCAACACATGTGGTTGCAGGATTTCATGAACATACCGCTGCGCTGTCATGGTGCCACGGAACAATACTAGGGGCGACCGTGAATTGTAGGCAATGGCACCCCATACCATCACACCAGCTGTGGGAGCGATGTGTCGCTGTACAGCAAAGGCAGGATTGAAGCGTTCACCACGGGCTCTCCACACACGAACACGATTGTCATCACTGCCGAGATTGAATCTGGATTCGTCGCTAAAGACGACCTGGTTCCATTCCGCTGCAGTCCAGTTTCCTCGTGCGCGGCAAAACTCCAAACGGAGGCGTCGATGGGTGGGCGTCAAGGGCAGCACACGTAATGGGCGCCGCGATACCAACTGTCCTTCAGCCAGGCGCCTTCGTATGGTTCGAGAAGACACAGAGGCCCCTAGTGAAGGTGCTACCTGTGCCTGGATGGCGGCCGATGAAGCAGTTGGCTGTACGCGTGCATTTCTTACGATGTGGCGGTCTTCTCGACGACTGGTCTGTCGAGGGTGTCCTGAGCCTGGTCTTCGTGTACATGACATCTCTCGGGTCCACTGGTCCCAACACCTCCTCACAACACAATCAGAGCGGCCTAATTGACGAGCTACTCACCCAGCTGACCACCCAGCTTCCATCATCCCGACGATTCTCCCCCTCTCAAACTGCGACAACTGCTTATATTGTCTTCGAACACGGCGTAATGGCATGTCTGTCTCAGCTCTTCCTTTGTAAATGATTCAGCACACTCGAACAAGCTTTGGTTACCTGTTTTATACTCCACAGAGTACGATGTTCAACGCCCTCTACCGGCTATACGTAATGCGCAATCACGCTGCATTTCTAATCATTTTCATATCTCCCCGACATGTACCTTCATTGAAAGTTTCGTTACGATCGCGCAATTATTTCTTGGTGCGTTATTTTTTTTGTCCATGAGTGTATGTGTAAAAAGGTAATACTGTTGGCTTCAGAATCTCAAGTTCAGTGTGTCCTTTTCCAGGGTAGGCATGTACTCAGTAAATGTGATTAATTTCTAAACTGTCGGTGCATAAACGTGTGAGATTCGTCAATGCAAATAATATTTGCTTTAATTGTGTGATCCAGTTTTACCACAAATCAATGTGTAAAAGTACATATGTAACAGCCAGTAACTATCTTCCCTAGTTAGTTAGTTATTTTGTTTTGTTTGACCAATAGATGGCGCTGTCGCCACCTTTGGCAAAATATCTGTCGATATTTTGCCAACCTATAAAAAGGTGAACTGCAGAGAAGTCAGTTCATACTATTCGAAATTATCTCAAAAACCAAGCTATAAACTTTCAGAATTCAATTGACAGTGAACTCTTATCTAATCTTGCAAATTATGATCACGCTGACCCCACTAACAGGAAAAGGTCTCGTGTCATCCTGAGTCTTCCGTCTTAATTTTTTGTTTGTCCTCGTCTTTTAAATAAAAGATAAAAAATATAAAAAACTATACTTGGCTTGCCAAGGCAAAAAACATCTAAAAATTTTATAAAATAAAATAAAAACTTATTTTCTATCCTTAAACTTTCTTTTAACTTAATTATTTGTGTCTCAGAGCAAGCAAAGCTCGACCTAGGCCTCACGTACGGTGAGGAGCATAGTGAGCTGCGGCGAGCTCGGCTTCCCTTTCGGCAGGCATCTATGGCTTATCCGCGGACAGACGCTGGAGCGTGCCAAGGGCAAGTCAAGGACATCACAGGGAAATAAATTGAATTCGCATTGATAAAGGCGTTGCTCTTTGTGAATAGGTAGGATAAAAACCTAAATAGTCATATTGTATTTCTGTGTATTTGTACATAGCAGTTTCTTGAAGTTTAGATTGATCATTATTCTGCACATAGGTGCCATATTTATAAAATATCATTGTTCTGAATTTGGCTAGAAGTATATGTGCTGCTGAATAAACCTGTAAATAGTAAACGGGTAACTGAATTAGATATCGGTGCAGTTACATGTATGTGATTAATGGGTATGTGAAAACTGGTTTATTTTCCCATAAACTCCTTTATGATATCTGTTTCGTCGAGAGAATCACTAACAGAGACAACAGAGGAAGTTAGAGAAATGGAGGAAAAGGATAAGGTGATGGGATTCAAAGATTATGAGGGCATATATAGTAACACAGACACAGTAGCTAAAAAATGCTTAGATAGAATAATGAATGCTTTTAAATCTAAGCCTACAGGAAAAGAAAGAGAGGTAATCTTGAAAGATGTTGGAACACTATATCAAATGTTTAAAAAGCAACAATCCCATACACAGTACCTTAGGGGATTACTTAGGGGTATGGAGAGGGGGATAGATGGAGACACCTATGCTCAAAAAGTTGCGAGAAGCAGATCTAGCAGTAGATCTCGATCTAAAAGCAGAGCAGAAGGTGGGGTGCACGTAGTGACGATTATCCCAAAGGAAATTCAGGAATCTGAAACAACAAGACTTGATGTCCAAAAAGAGATAGACCCGGTTAAATTAAAGGTAGGAATAAGAGCCTTTCGAAAGATTGGCAGAGGTGGCGTGTTAATAGGGACTGACACGGCAGAAGAAATAGACAAGGTAATTGAAGAGATTAAGAACACTGATAGTATTGTAAAAAATTATAAAATTGAAAAGCCACGTAAGAGAAAGCCACAAATCATTATTTATGGGGTTACTGAAAGTATGGAAAGAGATGAGATATGTGAACGTGTACAAGACCAAAATGAAGAATTAAAATGTGGAGAAGTGCAATACATAACTAGTTTCAAGGCTAGAGGAGGAGAGAATATTATATTGGAAATGAATGAACAGGCATTTAGTAAAATAATTAAACAAAATAAAATAAAAATGGGCTGGAGGAGATATAACATCAGAGAATATATCAGGCCAATAATATGTTATAATTGTTATAGACTAGGACACATAGCAAAATTTTGCAAGAATGATAAAATCTGTAGAGGATGTGGGAGTAAAGATCACGAAGGAGAATACCAGAGCGAAATACGGTGCGTTAATTGTGCTAATTTTAATACAAAAAGTAATGTTAAAATTGCTACAAATCATATGCCTACCGATCGTACGTGCCGATGTTATTGCACGGAGGTAGAGCGGATCTCCAATAGAACGGACTATGGCTAACGCCTTCAATTTCTTATATAAGTGTTTACATATTAATTTGAACAATTCAATTAACGCAATAAGAGAGTTAACCAGCAAACTTGAATACGACATAATATCTATTAATGAGCCATATGTTAAAAAGGGCAACAAAACATGAGGTAATTGGCTTTCCTAGTAGTTATCAAATTGTACAATATGAACGGATCCGAGAGTTGCAATGGCTCTTAAAAGCAGAATTAGATTTCAGAATATATTAGTCACGGACCATATTATAGCTATAAAATGTTTTAGTCATGAAACAGAGTACATATTTATTACCATCTATTTACAGCCGGCAGGCGGAGAAGTTGAACGTATGGAACCACAGTGGGGGCAGCTTACCGCTATAATAGAGAAATTTAATAACAAAAAGATAGTGATAATGGGAGATCTAAATGCAAGATCTAACCTGTGGGGCCAAAGACCTACTAACAATAGGGGATTGGATATTGTAAATATGGTGATTCGAAATGATGGAATTATAAGAAATAATCCATATAGTAGGCCAACATACGACGGACCGTTCGGTCAAGGCTGGACTGATGTCACAATTACATTTGGTATTGATGAGGACAAAATATTAAATTGAACTGTTAAAGATGATTATCAGAATACAGATCATAATGCGATTACATTTGACATCGTAGATAGTAGTGGAAATAGAACTAGTGGCTATGTTACTAGATGGAAAATCCAAGATTTAAATTGGTTCGAATTTAGAATTGACCTTAGGAGAAAGTTGGAGAGCCTGAAAGTGGTAATTTCAGAAATGTCTATTGATGAGAGTATTGAGAAGCTAAATGCGATAATAATAGAGCTTTGTAAGAAACATAAAAGGAAAGTTAGAAAGGACCCAACATATAGAGCACCATGGTGGTATGAAAAATTAACAGCGAAAAGGAGCCAAGTTAGGGCCCTAAGAAGAAGATACCAAAAGATAACAGATAAAGATGAACGAGAAAAGTGGATGATAAAGTATAAACGGGAGAGAAGCAAATACAAGAAAATGATTATAAATGCAAAGAGAACCAATTTTAAAGAATTCCTAGAAAAATTAACAGTTAAGGATACGCATGGGGTGGTTAAGAATATTATCCAAGATAAAAGACAGAATGTAATAGATGCGGTCCTGGATTGTGATGGCACATTAAGATAAACAGAGGAAGAGATTGAGGAGGTGTTAGCTAAGCATCACTTTGGGAAAGAGCAAGTCATAGAAGATAGTGATGAAGAAGAATTTGTGGTGGATAAAGATGATGAAATTTCAGTTGAAGAAATTGATTTAACCATGAAAACCTCGGCTGAAGATAAAGCCCCAGACTACGATGGCCTAACATTGGGTATCATAATGGCCTTACATGAAACAGATAAAACAATACTGTGCGATCTTTATAACAAATGCCTAAAAGAGGCTTACTTCCCAAGAGCATGGAAAATCTCAAGTGTGATCTATTTCGCAAAGGAGGGAAGAGATAGAGCACATGCAGGGTCATACTGTCCAATCTGCCTTCTTCCCATAATGGGTAAGATATTGGACAAAATTCTGACAAATAGATTGGTAATGCATCTGGAAAATAAGAGTTTACTCTCAGAAGGACAGTACGGATTCCGTAGAGGGAAAAGTACTTTACACGCACTGGGTAATATTATGAATAAGATAAAAGAAAACAAGGAAAGAAATGAACATACGTGTCTTATCTCTTTGGACGTAAGAAATGCCTTTAACTCAATAAAGAAAAGTTGTATAATAAGAGAGTTAAAAAAGTTTAAACTAGATAAATACTTGTACAAGATGATTGTCAATTATTTAACTGATAGAAAAATTAAGTTAAAACACAGTGAGTATGAATACAATATTGGGGTACAGCAGGGATCATCCCTTGGGCCCATACTTTGGTTAATTATAATCAATGTGATTCTGAATGAGAAAATTTACAGGAACTACTATTTTATTCAGGCGTTTGCGGATGATTTGATGATCATTGTGCGAAGTTAAGTTGTATACAAATTTACGGAACTTGCAACTGAGCCGTTGAGAATATGTAGCGAGTGGGCTGATGGAAACGAATTGAGTTTCAGCTTGGAAAAATGCGAATATACAATTATATCCAGTAAGGGGAAGATAAAAAGTAAGCCGCCAATTAAGTTAAAAGAAAATTCCTTAAAGTACAATCTGAAATTATTTATTTGGGAGTAAAAATTGATAGTACATTGAGTTTTCTAAAACACTTAGACATGGTTAGAGAAAGAGCAGTCAAATTTATTTACAAGCTAGCAAGAATTAGTAAAATGATTTGGGGAATTACTCCAAATATTATTAAAGAAATTTATAAAACGGTAATAGAGAAAATAATACTCTACGCTTCAGAAGTATGGTATAGAGATGTCAAATTTTTAAATTGCAAGTTAAAACAAATTCAGAGACCGTTCTTGTTAAATATAACTAAATGTTATCCAACAGTGGCGACTGATTCCCTAAATGTATTGGCGGGCTGTGTTCCGTTAAATATAAGAGCTAAAATTAATAGTATAATATATGGAATTTATGATGAAGGAAAAGAATATGATATAAACGGAGAAGTGTTCAATAGGGATAATTGTGAGACCAGAGTAACTAGAAAAGTTAGCATAAAAAATTTAAAGAGCCTGAACTGGTCGATGGATCGTCACCCTCAAACAAAGGTGAGTATTTATACAGATGGATCCCAAAAAGATGGTAGAGTAGGAGCAGGTGTGGTGATTCATGATGAAGAAGGAGATAAAGAAATATTAAAAGAGAGAATTGCAGGTGGGAACTCTTATGTAACGGAACTACGAGCGTTACAATTGGCAGTTCAAAGAATGAAAGAGAAAAAAATCACTGAGTTTGATATATTTACAGACTCAAAGAGTGGTTTGGAAGCGCTAAGAGCAATAAGCTACAGAGGCAATATAATGCAAGAGATAAAGAATATGATTATACAAGAAAATATGACGGTATATCTGCATTGGGTCAAGGCCCATGTGGGTATAGCAGAGAATGAGGAGGTAGACCAAGTAGCCAAAAATGCTACAGAAATGGAGGAAATATGAGTCCAGTTTAAACAAACTAGAAAATCAGCCAAAATTAAAATGAAAAAGTATGAAAAGAAGAATGTATGGCAAGAAGAATGGAACGAAAGTCTAAAAGGAAGAAGAGTCTATGAAATATTCAAGGAAGTAACAGAAAAAAGACTAATGGGTGACTTTAAGATTAATCAATTTATAACGGGTCATGGATGCGTTGGGGAATATCAGAGCAGATTTCACCAAAAATCAGATATGTGTACCTGTGGAGATTTCCAAACGCCAGACCACTGTTTATTTGACTGCCAGCAGTTCAGGGACCTAAGAAATAAATTGCCAGCGGATGTTAGAACATGGACGAAACATAAGTTTTATTGCGACTTTTACTGTAGAGGCTTTATTGGGAAGGTGGTCGGTATTCTTATGGATACTTGTATCCCCTTCTCTCGTGCCACATAGCTGTATTCTTCTGTTGCAGGCTTGCAGATAACGTGCAAGTTTTTGGTGCAGGTTACACAGTTTTGCAAGTAAATAAATGTATGTAAGAAGTAGAATGGTTAATAATATAAGTTTGTAAAAAAAATCAATATATTGTATTGGTAAAGTTTTATTTAATCACTGTAGCTGCAAAAATGTTTATACATTTGGGAATGTTTTAGAAATTAGTGTATAGGCAGTAGTGTAAACAAATGTATAATTGTGTAAATAATTAAGTTAAATTGTTTTGTTATGTTTTAATAGAAAGTCAAAATAAAATATTTAAGTTTGTATCAATTGAAATTTGTATTATTGTACGTATGTGAATGTATTAGAGTAAATTGTTTTTATGTGGGTGTATTTACGTAATTGTTAGGTTAAATTGTATTGTCATGTTGATATGTATGTATATAAATTTGATGTAATTATGAAAAATAATAATGTGAAATAGTAATAATTGTGTAATGATATTGTAAGCATTATAATGCAATCTGTAAAAGTAAGCAAAAAATAATAGGAAGAAGAAGGAAAAGAAAGAAAAAAAACAGGGAAAATTGAACATAGGAATGATGGTTGCCACTAACTGCTAAATTTTAAAAACAATTTTGTTAATGAATTATTAGACGGGCTTCGGCTTAGGGGCTGGGGTTGAAGGCCCCGGTGTCCTTGAGCCAGTGTGTCCCAGTTGAGCAGGATTGCGCTCGGGACGATTAGTTAACAGTTTTCTCGTATACCTTAACGGTTGGACGGGCATTCAATTGATCTTGTCTCAGAGCAAATCCTTTGGCTTTGCTCATTTCGTAGTATTAGAACTCACGGATTCCAAACCTTATCTCTCTATCCAATCACTTTACTCTATTCTCTCTAAACTTGCCAATTGAAATCCAGCTTACAGACAGCCATTTACTCCACCCCCATCAGCGTATCAACTCGAAGATCCAGGAGACATCCAATCAGAACTGCCCATTTTCACCTTCCTATGTACAGACCAGAAAACTCTTTGCTTCACTTTTTGTGAAGCATTTCCTGAACTTTTGACGTTACATAACGAACTTTTTCTACTTCTGAACAATTCCAGCTCTTCGTTGCTATATTTATGAAATATCTGAGTTTGAAGGCGTTGGCCTAGGCAACTCAGTTAAAACACTTGTCCTATGGTCCTATGGTAAGTGAGTTCAGCAGTTGTGCAGTCTGAGTGAGTCGCAGTAGCAATGGCTCTCGGCTCTGTAAATAGTCTTAGTGTTTTACATCTGTGTTTAAATGTTTTCTTTTGTGACTATGTTAATGGTGCTCGTCAATAAAGTTGTTTTCCTGTGAAATTTGCTCATTCTTTGGAAACAGAGACCATCACAACGCTAAAAGTTCCCGCCGTTCGGATAACCGGTAAAAAGAACATCCTATTCTTATGGAAAGGTATGGTACTGCTTACCATCATACTGAAAGTCAATTCAAGTATTGAAGTCTGATCGATTTAGCTCTTATCCGCGAAATATCAGCACTTTATATGTCATCGAATATTTTCTACTTCAAGAACATACTGCTCGTCGTAAGTTTGGATTATCGCTTTCGTTTCCCAGTCTGCTAGTTTGTGTTTTGGTGTTTAAAGGAACGTCCCGTTCTCAAGTATCCAAGTGTGCTTTGCTCATCTCTCATCTGATTCTGAATGTTTGTTTAAATTCAACGAATATCTTCAAAAACGAATTGTGCAAGTTTCAACTTTGTCAAGTTTTGGTTCGTGATCACTTCTTGTTTCAGAACTTCAACGGCGATAGTCTTCGTCTGCAACAAAACGGAATTTTAAAAAAAAAAATTTTTTTTGTTAATTGTTCACACTAAACAAAAGGTAACATTTTCTTTGTTTTTCTTTAAATCCAGCTGGTAAAGTGTTTGGTAAAACGTTTATGATTGATATATATATATATATATATATATATATATATATATATTCTTTTCTTTCAATGCAATTGAAAAATAATGTTTTGTTTTGTGCTAAGTATATGAAACGAATTTTAGGTAACATGATACTGATTTTTTTAATTTGTGTATTGAAATGTTGCATCGTATTTTTATTTAATCTTTTCTGTTAAAATAAAATCATTTTGGGGTTGCTAAATATTCCGATGGTCGACCATACAAAAAACAAAAGATCATATTTTTAAATAAAGGTTCAGTTTAATTATTTCAGGTTTTATACTCTGCAAAATAACAAATGTGTTAGTTTCTCTTTTTCAGAATATAGTAATATATAGATGTTTTGCTATTTCATTTGGTATACCGATGAATCAGTTTTATTAAAAGTATTTTCGATTTTGGTTCTTATCAAAAGTAAATAAATGATTTAATTTCAAGATTGTTTAACACTTGTGTTTAAAATAGTGCATAACAAGTTTTTTAAATTTAATTAGTTCAATTTTCAATTAATATTTCAACCAAACTCAAATGAATATTTAAGAATTCATTTCAATGGTTTAAAAATGTTAATAATTCAATACTACTAAGTAGTATATTTCAGTTTGATTTTACAGAAATTAGATGGTATTAATCTTCTATGTGTCTACATATTGTTTATTAAAGTTTAATGTTAGTAATTATTTATACTCCTGTAAATGGAACGTAGTTTGCTATTTACTGGGTATTTATTTCTTCAGATCTGCTTGTTTTAAAGGGGTCATTTCCCAAATTTTAATTTTGCTTATAAATTTGAACTCTAATAGTTATATATTTGTCAGGTGTGGTTAAGTACAAATTATAGTGGGTAAACATGGCTTTCTTAAATAACGCCCGACCACATGAGTTGGCACATGTGGCTGAAGAATTAGGGATTGATCCAACGGTGAAAAGAAGCCTTCCATTGATCTCACTCATGAAAAAGAGCCCGGAATATGATGAAGGACTGATTGAGGGACGCCTGGAAGCTTTTAGGGAAAAGTAAGAGAAAAAAGACAGGATGAAATGTTAGAAAGAAAAACAGCAAGCATTTGAATTGGAAAAACTAAAATTACAAGCCCAAAATCGCGATTCAGCAACCGTATCAAGCACCCCCGCTTATTCTAATCAAATGAGAATAGATCTTAAAAATGTCCTACCTCCATTTATCCCTGAAAAAGATTAGATGTCATTATTTTTAACTATGTTTGAGAGGCAGATGAAGCTTTTAAATGTAACACCTGATTTTTTGGTATCCCATCTGATTGGAATCCTTCCAAATGATATTTGTAAATTGGTTGCAAGGGAAGACGAAGAAATGTTTAAAAATTATTCTTATATTCGTAATATATTATTGCAGAGATTTAAACTCACTGCTGAACGATTCAGAATTCTTTTTAGTCGGCATCAGAAACGTGATAATTGCACATGGAAAGACTTATTTCGAACTTAGAAATTATTTTGAGGGCTGGTTATCTGAACTAGACATTACCTCTTTTGATAAACTAAAAGAATTGGTCATCGCTGATCAAATTAAGAGAAAGTGCCCACCAGATTATAAGAATCATTATTTAGATGGTTGGGAAAACTCAATGATCCTGTCCTGTTAGCTGACAAGCTTGATGAATATGAAAATGTCAAATCGCCTTTCCAAAAATTTACAAACACTTACAAAAAGCATGGAATTCAGAAACCAATATTTCCAAAAAATGTACATACTCCAAAATTCAAGAAAAGTGAAAACAATGATTTTTCTGGTAGCCATAAAAATGCTTTTCCTAATTCAAACTATACATCTTCACTTACTGTAAACAATACTGATAACCGTCCAACTTTAAGCTGCTATGGTTGTGGTAAACAAGGTTTCATAAAAGCAAAATGCCCAAATTGTTCCCCTCATACTAAAATACAGTCTGCAAGGTTCGAATCACTTCATTTCCAATCTTGTACTATTAACGAAGCGATAACACCCCTCTTGTATCTAAAGGTAAACGGTACAAATGGAGTTGCTTGTGCAGACACTGGTGCTACTCACTCCATTGCTGGAGAAATGTTGGTTCAGCTTCTACGAGAACAAGGAGTTTTGTTCGAGAAAACCACTTTGAATGTAACACTTGCTGATAGTTTACAACAAGATACAGACATCCTCCAAGCAAAAGTTACCGTTGAAATTGAAGGTCGTACAACCAACACAACAATTCCTGCTTTACCTCATGCTAAAGGAAATAGAACTTTGTTAGGCATTGATTTCTTGAGTAAAATGGGCATTATTTTAGACATCCGAAACCAACGTTGGTACTTCCATGACAACCCAAGATGTAAATTTTCTTTTGCCGAAGCCCCTTTTAAAACAAAACCTGTTCTCTCAACAACGATTACTGAACCTGATCTTGCTGTTATGTTACGAGAAAATGAAGGACAGCACCTATCTATAGACCAGAAAATAAAATTTAATCACCTCCTTGGAAAGTTCTCCAATATCTTTCAGTCAGGGGGAGAGGCAACACCACTTGTTGAACATCATATGAAGACCAGAGAACATCTTCCTATTTCTGTACCATCATACAGATTGTCCCCGACAAAGAAAGAGTTGCTAAAAACCCAAATTGATGATCTTCTAGCCAAAGAAATTATTGAAGAATGGGAATCTCCATACTCAGCACCAGTCGTACTCATTCCGAAGCCGAATGGTAGCGTACGTCTCTGTGTGGACTACAGAAAGTTAAATGCTGTGACTATACCAGATTCTTATCTACTTCCGCGTATGGATAATCTACTCCACCAGGCCAAACCTGCCGAATTCATGTCAACTATTGATCTGAAATCTGGCTACCATCAAGTGAATGTCTATGGACCTGACCGGGACAAAACAGCTTTTGTGTGTCCACTAGGAACATACCGATTTAAAAGGATGCCCTTCGGTCTTCGCAACGCTCCTGAAACGGTCTAGAGACTGATGGACAACTTCCGTAAAGGTCTCCCTGATGTAAACATTCTTACTTACATTGATAACATAATTGTTTTGTCACCGACTTTTGAACATCACTTAAATTATCTTGAAAGTATTTTTGAAAGATTAGAAAAATGGAAACTTTCAGCAAATCGAGAAAATTGCAACTTTGCTTGTACTAAAGTAAAGTACTTAGGACACTGGATAACGCCCAATGGTTTAGAAGTTGAAGTTGATTCTGAGAAAATTGCTGCGATCATGAAGATCCCACCTCCCAAGAATATAAAGCAGTTACTATCGTTCCTTCAAACATGTTCATGATATCGCCGATTCATACCAAATTTTGCTCAAGTATCCAGACCGCTTAGTAACCTTACTAAGAAGGATGCACAGTGGCACTGGGGTGCCAATGATGAAAATGCGTTTCAAACCTTGAAACAGTGCTTGGTTTCAACACCCATACTGAAACAAGCAGATGAAACAAAACCCTTCACCATAAGGACTGATGCAAGCAACTATGCTCTCGGAGCAGTACTTTTACAGGGTAAAGATGCAGATGAACACCCAATCGAATATGCAAGCAGATTGCTGACATCTTCCGAGCGTAACTATTCCACCACGGAACGTGAAGCTCTTGCTGTTATTTGGGCTCTTACTAAATTTCAAGGATACATTGATGGCACAGAAGTCACAGTGGCATCCGACCACCAGCCTCTTCATTGGCTCATGAGCTTAAAGTCACCGTCTGGAAGACTTGCCAGATGGACTTTACAATTGCAAGAGTTCAATTTGAAAATTGAACATATCCCTGGTAGATCGAACGTTATAGCTGACATGCTATCTCGCCCAACCTGGGATCATACAGTTGATGAATCCTGCAATATCTGCTCTATTATTGTTGATATACTTGCTAGAAACGCTAGTGATCTACGTGCAGAACAGCTGAAATATGAAGAACTTCAAAAAATTATTCAGAGTTCTGAAGATGTTGAAAAAGGTGTAGACTACACCGATTGGACTGAACGTGGTTATATTATGAAACAAGGTGTTTTATATAGGTACTCCTCAACTTCAGACTCAAGAAGCACAATTAGTAATACCCTCACTTGAAAGGGAGAAAATTTTGAAGGAACACCATGACTCGCCCACAGCCGGTCATTACGGCGCTGAAGGTACCTTAAGTAGAGTACCCAAACGTTACTACTGGACTGGTATGCGTTCATACATTTCAGAGTATGTCAAAAACTGTGCTGAATGTAATAGATACAAACCTTCAAATCAGAAACTTTCCGGATTACTACAAACACCTGTATATTCTCAAAGATTCGAAGTCCTGTCAATCGATTTATTTGGTCCTTTACCAGAAAGCAAAACTGGTAAAAAAGGGATTTTTATCGTAGAAGATTATGCTACGAAATGGGTTGAACTTTTTGCCCTGACACAAGCTACGGCAACACAGTGTGCAACTACATTACTAGAAGAAGTCATCCTTCGTTACGGCCTACCAAGGCGTATAATCAGTGACAATGGAAGTCAATTTATAAGTGCTCTCATGCAACAACTTGGTTTACTCTTAGGTATCCGTCAAAGTCTGACTCCTATTTACCATCCACAGTCTAATCCTGTAGAAAGAAAGAACCGAGATCTCAAGCCGAGACTTGCAATCTTAGTTGAAAATGATCATACCTCATGGGAAGACAAACTGCCAACAATACGTTTTGCATTCAACACTGCAAAGTGCGACACCACTGGAGAAACAGCAGTATTTCTCCAGTTTGGGAGAGAACTTAGAACAACAGATGATGTCCAACATGACATTCGTGCAGTCATTCATAATGATAATTTTGTACCTGAAATTACACCATACCTAAAGAAATTTGTAAACTTGTCTAAAGAAATCAAAGAAAAGGTCGAAGCCAAACAAGATCAACGAAAGAAGTATGCTGACCGTAGGAGACAAAAAGGACCTTGTTTTGCCCCTGGAGACAAAGTCTGGGTTGAATTATATCCTGTAAGTAAAGCTTCTGCCCAGAAAACTTCCAAATTTATGCCTAAACGTGATGGACCCTACATCATTTTAACTCAAAAGTCACCTACTACATTTGTAATAGCAAGCATAGACAATCCTGCTGACCCACTTGCCACCTGTCACACATCGGCTCTAAAATTATGTAGTAATGATGACATTGTGCCAGTCGCTCTTATCAGAAGGCGTGGTCGTTCACCTAAAGCGGCTGCTGGTTCCTCACCGGGACGTCCGAGGAACCAGAGGGGGAAGTTGTAACAGCCAGTAACTACCTTCACTAGTTAGTTATTTGCTATTTTGTTTTGTTTAACCAATAGATGGCGCTGTCGCCACCTTTGGCAAAATATCTGTCGATATTTTGCCAACCTATAAAAAGGTGAACTGCAGTGAAATCATTTCAGCAGTTGTGCAGTCTGAGTGAGTCGCAGTAGTAGTGGCTCTCGGCTCTGTAAATAGTCTTAGTCTTTTACATCTATGTTTAAATGTTTTCGCTTGTGACTATGTTAATGGTCCCTGTGAACTTTGCTCATTCTTTGGAAACAGAGACCATTACACATATAAGTGTCGTAAATGTAAAAAGTCTGATCATACATTGTTAGATTTCAAAAATATGCATGAATCCAGACATAATGAATCTGGGAAGGATAAGGTTAGCCCAAATGGGATTTCTGAGAATTGTAAATATTGAAAATAATTGAATTGTAAATAATTGAAATTGTAAATAACCCTAGCATTACTTCTTGTTACTCAGATTCTGGTTCAAATACACAGGTATTATTATGTACTGCGGTGATTAGTGTTAGGGATTCTTTTGAAGGTGTACATCTGTGTCGTGCTCTTCTTGATCCTGGGAGCCAAGTTTCTCTGATTACTAGTGATTGTTTACAACAGCTTTATCGAGGCAAAGAGCTACAGTTCTTATTTAATGTTTAGGAGCATTAGAATCTTATGAAAATGGACTTTCTGAAATCAAGTTTACTCCACATTTTACATCGACTTCTTCCTTTACCGCATGTTGTTAACAAAATCGTGGATCTACTTCCACATTGCAATTTAGATATTTCTTGTTCTGAACCATTTAGTGACTTCAAATTGGCTGATCCAACGTTCTACAAAAGCGGTTCTATTGATATTCTTTTCGGAGTTAACATAGCTCTTCCATTACTTAAAGGTCAGTTTCTTTCCTTTGGCGAAGGTAAACCTTTCGCAATTCGTTAGGAAGTAGGGTGGATAATTGCTGGCAGTATACCTTTTCATGACGTGTTCTCGACTATTCATGTCAATAACATCCAGCTAGTTACAGATCATTTGGTGAATAAGTTCTGGGAATTAGACTCTTTACCTACTGTTAGTGAATTAACTAATGCTGAGAAAGCGTGGGGACAACATTTTAAGGCAAACTATTTCAGGGACAAGAACGGGAAGTATGTAGTGAAATTGCCATTTCGTTCTCCACCATCGAAACTAGGAGAGTCCAAAAAATAATCTGCTCTCCGCAGACTCAAGTCTGTAGAACGTTCTTTATCTTCGAAGCCCCTGAGATATAAGCAGTACAGAGATTTTATGCAGGAGTATCTCATGTCACAGCATATGGAACCTGTTCCTGAGGCGGGGTATTCTAAAAGGGAAGCATACTATCCCCCTCATCATGCGGTTGTGAGAGATTCGAGCACTCCAACTAAGCTTAGGGTGGTGTTCGATACGTCATCAAAATCATCTTCTGGATACTCCTTGAATTATCTACTAATGGTTGGTCCTCGAGTTCAGCAAGATTTATATTCAATTCTGCTTACTTTCAGAACTTTTCCCATCGCTATATGTGCAGATTTGGAGAAAATGTTTAGAGAAATCATACCGAATGCTGAGTGGAAATTCGTCTGAGGTTCTCTAAATCCGGCGCATTGAGCTACACGCGGACTTTTAAGGCTCTACCACACAGAAGTCTATCTCGGAGGGAAAGGATCTCTGCCCGCGGCGGTCGGGCGGTCTAGTTCTATTACGCTATGTTGAATCATCTCTGTCAGACAGAATGCGGTCTGCGGCCTCCCGCTAGCTTTTGTCGCGACGACAAGCGATCCGGTGTTACAAATTACAGATTTGTCGAGCGTCCGCTTGTACCGCCTTCGGTTAAAATGAGTGATGAAACAGAAATTTTTATAGAAATTGTACGTAAATACATATATTTGTATGACAATTCACACAAAACATTATAAAAATGTTTTAAAGAAGGTTGAAGCATGGAATGAGATAGCTGAAGAACTCAATATGACAAGTCGACCCCACAGAAAGCGGTCTGCCGTAGCAGGAAGTGATCTCTTTCCACCTCGGGCGAGCGGTCTAACTGTATTACGCTATGTTGCATCATCTCTGTCAGACAGATCGCGGTCAACCGCCTCCAGCTAGCTTTTGTCGCGACCACAAGCGATCCAGTAGGACAATTTTACAGATTTGACGCGCTACTGCCTGTACCGCCTTCTGGTAAAATAAGTGGTGAAACTGATATTTTTATAGAAACTGTGCGTAAATACATATATTTGTATGACAATTCACACGAACATTATAAAAATGTTTTAAGAAGGCTGAAGCATGGAATGATATAAATGAAAAACTCGATATGACAAGTAAGTATCGTTTTATTGTAATTAATTTGTTTATAAATGAAAAATTAAATTTAAATTTCATTTAATTTTATATTGCACTGTTTCTTCTTTCAAAGTAATCAGCAAAATGTTCGCAAATTTGAATTGCAGCATTGGGCGACTTTCGATTTGTTAATCCAGTTTCCACAAATGCGCGCATAGGCCCGCACTCTTCTTGAGTTTCTGCGGCTGTCCATTCTCTGTTATTATTCTTTGATATAATGTAATTGTGCAGACAGCAAGCTGTTTTTACAATACAATCCACGTTTTCAGTATTTGCATCTATAGTTCTTAAAAAACCCGCCATTTCATTACCAATATACCAAATGCGTTCTCCACTACACGACGTGCTCGGCTGAGATGCGAATTGAATTGTTTCTTTCGTGCATTGTTCATTACTCAAATTTGGGGGGGGGGGGGGTCGTCGTCTCATTGAATAAGTTTGAAGTACAAAGCCTTCATTACCAACCAAAACATGAGGAACTGGGGTGTTCGTACCCGGCAGTAGCTTCGGAGATTTTTTCCATCGATGTACTCTCGGTAGATAACTGAATTTTCAAAAATAGCGCTGTCGCTGTGACGTCCGTAACTTCCTATATCAACTACTATGATCTTGTAGTATGGGTAAACAGCCGCTAGAAGAACGAGCAAAAAAAATTTTTGTAGCAGAAAAACTGCGACCCACTGTTATTTGGATTTCAATTTGATATGTTTTCCATCTATACTTCCAATGCAGTTCGGAAATCTATAAAGTGCTGCGAATCCTTCCTCAGCTTTCTACCCCATCTCTATCGTAGGTTTAGGTAAATATCTTGGCTGTAGAACATTCCAAATTTCTCGGTATACTTCCTTCATAATATCGGAGACGGTCGAACGTTCCAACCGAAAAGAGAAAGCGGTGGTCTGATGAATGTCACCTGTAGCCAAATTTCTAGAAAGACAAGAAATAAATTATGCAAATAAAACAATCAATAGAAAAAAATTCATGAACATAAAGGAAAAGATCATTGCCTTGTCAACTTAACAAAGTGATTGCATTTGCATGTATTGTTTCGTGGTTGGATACACCAAATTAAAAAAAACTCAAATTTATTTAATGTAAATACATTTCATTTCATTTCCTGTATAATAGATGGCACCACCATTCAATGTCATTTTATGTTGCACAACACTGATAGGTGGCATGGCCAGTGGCGGATTTACAGATTTGCCGCCCGTAGGCTATTCAACTTTTGCCGCCTCTAAATTTTGATATCTTAGTCCACAATCATATCAATTTTCTATCAATAAAATTCCAACTTTATGATTTGTGCTCCATCATCCTCGTTACATCAACTTTTCCCGTATGGTTAGTATCATTGAGAACTATGGTACCGTGTTAGATCCTTGATTATTTTTACAGGAAAGAATTATCAAAAAACATTATTTTAAGCAAAAAATATCTCAATCATGAACCACTTTTAAAGTAAGGTAAGGTATGTCTTAAAACTATACAATACTTACATAATATGAATAAAGCTTACATAAAAAAATATACATTTGGCGAACGTTGATAAATATTTATTATTACACTCACAGTTTAAAAACAATACAATAAATATATCTTTTCTTAATTATTTGTTAGTAATATAAGTTAAATTATAAATGCACTAGCGGCCCGTCCCGACTTTGTCCGGGTTGAACAAAACATTATACCACTAAATTTCCAGTTGATAGCCAATAAATTGTAAATCTTTTTTTACCTTAATAATAACCTAAATAATACCTTAAATTAATTTTACGTTAGTTAATAATTAAAATAAATTTTTTAAAAGAAAATGGCGTGCCGGAGAACGGTTAGGTTCGAACCTCTAGCGACTGAACAGAAGCCGACCGCGATAGCACCACCCTAAGGATCGTTGAAATCGTCGGAACAAAAAGCGGTAGAAGACAGTAGCGGAAACAATGGAGATTGTTAGGATTAAGCCCCTAACTTTATTTCTACTGATCAGATATACATAATATATAGCCTATGTCCATCTGGAATAATGTACCTTTCAAACAGTGAAAGAATTTTTCAAATAGGTACAGTGGTTCTGAAGATTACCCTCCACGTACAAAATCGCTCTCTCTTTATATATAAGTATAGATTACAATACTTTTTTGCGAGACTTTGAATTCGCAAAATCATTTATTATATCGTCATACGAAATCTTGTTCATTAGCTCTGACTCTATGCACAAGAGAGCTAAAGCGTTTAGTTTTTCTTGACTTAAAGTCGATCGTAGGTAGTTCTTTACTCTCTTCAAGCAAGAGAAGCTTCTTTCACCTGAACAATTTGTCGCTGGTGTACAAAGAGCCATACGAAGTACTATATCCAAGTTTGGATAAATGTTTCCTAGATTCTGTTCTCGCAGAAATGAAGACAGACTTTTTAATGATCCAGAAATTGGTTTTATTGAAATTCTTTCAGACGAAAGGTAGCTTTGAAAGTGTACGCATTCCTGAACTAAGTCTGTTTCTAAATCATTAGGATACATTTTTTGTAAAAAACTGGCTTTTTCCGTCAGAACTGATGGTAACAACTCACTCATTTTGGTAAGAAATGAAAATTTCTCGTTAAATCCGTGATAAGCCTCTTGCCGTTTTGCTAACTGGGATATGAGTCTATCTATGACAACGAGAAATGTGTTAACCCTGAAGTACTCACTCGCAGCTATTCCAATATCTTCATCGGGTGTTTCATCAAATTTTTTTTTCTTTTTGGTTGTCTTTTTTTCATCTCTCTTGTATATTCTTTCGATACGCTTAACTCGATCGCCTTTTCTTCGAAGTACTTGAAATTCTCTCGTTCAGCTATGAAAAACTTACGGAGTGATTCGTAAAGATCAGCAACGGTAATTAAATCTATGTTAGAAGTCTGAATTTGAACATTCACTTTGTTTATTCTCTCCAAAAAAACATCCCATACAACAACCATAACCGTCGTTTCCAGTTTTTCTAAATTCAAAAGTATTCCCGCCGCTTCCTGTCGCGTTACAGGCTTTTCGGTACAATCATCGTTGATTGATTGCAAAGTTTTAAGAACTTCGGGCCAAGATTCTTTCAAACTTTTACATGCATCCTCTCTAGCTGACCAAGGTGTCAGATTTACCCTTTTAACGCTTTTTCCTTTTCCGATTTCAGACATTAATTTTTGCCAGCGTTGTGTGGAGCTCACAAAAAAAAAACGTAGATTTCCTGTAGCAACATGAAAAAGCGACACGCTTCTGTAGACGATTCGGCAGCCGCAGTTGCCACTAAATTCAAAGAATGGGCAGAACATGGCACATAAAAGGCGAAAGGGGCTTGGTCTCGAATTTTTGCTTGCAAGCCATTGTACATGCCAGACATATTCGCGGCATTATCATATGATTGTCCACGGCAGTCTTCAATATTTATGCCCAGTGTTTCGAGTTCGGAAGTAATGGCAGAAAACATTTCTTCAGCTTTATGTCCCACTGACGGTAAAAATTTGAGAAATCTTTCACATGATTCACCTGAATCTAAAACGTATCTAATAACAAGCGTAAGTTGGTCTATATGGGCTATATCTGGTGTTGAATCAATGATGAGGGAAAAATATTTCACCTTTTTTATCTCGTCTCTAATCTGTTTCAAGACTTTATCACCCATTAAGAGAATGAACTCATCGCAAATGGTCTTTGATAAGTAACTGGTACTTTCTGATCCTTGATTGCCAAATCGTTCAATATGACGAGCTAAAAAAGGATCGAATTCTGCTAATAGTTCCCAAACCATACAATAATTTCCATTATGTGGATCTCCGAACTTTTCATTTTTTTCTCTAAAAGCAAGACATCTTGAACACAGTCGCTTCACGACGGATACAACTCTCATCAGAACATTTCTCCAGTAAGTAATTTCTTCATCAATCTGGACCTTCAGTAGATTATCGAGTCGGCCATCAATTTTATTCCTATCTCTCAAACTAAGGACACTAGATTTATGACGTGCAGAATTTTCATGTTGAGCTACTCGATAATCTGCATTTTTCCAGTCATTGAATCCTCCGTTCTCAAAATGAGTTCTACACTCCAATGGACCAAATGCCAAACAGGGTCCACAATACACAGATTTTTTACTTTCAGAATAAACTAGCCAATTTCTGTCTTTCACTTCATTATTTCTCATTTTTCTATGGAAGATACTAACTGGCAGAAAACGACGCTGATAAGCATATATTCTTTCTCTTTTAGAGATGTCACAAGATTTGTTTTGATCAAAGCCGTACCTTACGATAATCTCCCGCAAGTTATCGTTAATTTCCCACAGCGCTGGATCTTTGTTTAGACTTGTGGTTGATTGTATTTCGACGTTACTTGTACTTGACTTCTGATTCTGAGACATATCTTCAATTGTGAGGCTTATAGATGATTCCTCTTTCGCCTCTCTATCAAAAACATGAAGATCTGTTTTTCAAAATCAGAATGTTTAATGGGCAACGGTTGTTGTGGGACAGCAGAGTATATATCGGTCTCATCTTCTTTAGATTGTGTTGTATTAGGACATATGTTTGAAGCTTCCGGGCTCAAAACACTGCTTTTACTTTCACTTTTTAAAAAACTGTCAATTTTTACTGTCTGTCGGATGATTTCTTCTTGCTCTTCTTTTTTAATTTTTGCTCTTTTCTTGTACTCAGCTCCACTAAGTCGCTTTCGTCCATCACTCATTCTAACAATTTTTGATTGAAAAACTGAAACAAAACAATATTAAATTAAAAGTTTTGGTTTTAATAAGGTAATTACCAGTATCCTTCGTTCAGATTTCAGACTTTAAATACTTACCTGATATAAGCAAAAGAGATGTTTATAGGTATGATAAGAAAAAAAAATTTAATTGTTTTACACACTTTGCTTATCACAAAATCCACGAAACACTTCAATGAATTATAGTACACAACTAGAAATATGGGTCCCCTGAAATATTAACATTAATACAGTATTACAAATTGCAGGGCGCAAACATCAAAAGTGACTTTTCTCTTGTTTTTGAACTAAATAGGAGACGTGAATTCCTCGTTGGTATCGCCACGCTATATGTGCCTCATTTACTCTCGAACTCAATACCTCGACGCAACGTATGTATACATCAGGACCCCGCTTCGGCTCACGTAGTAACCCGATCGCACTGCACTTGTGCTATCCATTCAGCCAGACACTTCTTTTTATTGTCAAGTCGCAGTCGTTCAAATATCAGTTATTCGATTAATTTAAACCAAAAGACTATATCTCTATAAGATATTGAACTAGTTTTTTATTTAATAAAAATTAGTCAATTTTAGTCAGTATTTTTTACGCATAAAGAAATAACTTTCTGAAATTGAATTTGACAATTTGCAAACTTGCTGCAGCAATCATGATTAGACCGTCGATATTATATCAAGATTGAATTGTGTAAGGAGATCTCATAATTATTAGGTACACGGAGAAAAAATTATAGCACTTATCAGTGAAGAAAATATGTAAAAATAACTAAATTTCGACTATAATATCGAATCGCTATTGCGATATTCTAAAAATTCATGATCATTAATGTATAATTAATAAAGCGTTTAGCAATTGTTTATGTAGAGATGTTGAAATATTTATTATTTAGCACTGTATATAGGACTATATTTCGATTTTTGTTAAATATTTTAATTTCTCTCCAATTTTCGAAATTCGTATTTTGTGTGTATATAATAATTTTTTTTAAATTTGTAAATCGAAATAAAAAATTTATGAACTAAATTTGCCGCCCCTTAAAATTTGCCGCCCTAGGCTCCAGCCTACTCAGCCTGCTGGTAAATCCGCAACTGGGCATGGCAGTATTGTGTCTCGAGGAATTCTCGATGTATGCGAACACTTCGCTCGCTGATCTGGAACTGGTAGGTGATGAAGGAGCCTGTATTCCTTCTGTTTTGAATAAAGTTTTTGTTGAGTTTTATGCCTGTTTCCATCCGTCTAAATTGGGCATCCAACATAATAATAATGGTGACCAGTGAATACGCACAAATAAAATAACGGATGCCTGGACTTGTTTTATTCGAAGGACAATTATTTT
Source organism: Dolomedes plantarius (assembly GCA_907164885.2). Taxonomy (NCBI): domain Eukaryota; kingdom Metazoa; phylum Arthropoda; class Arachnida; order Araneae; family Dolomedidae; genus Dolomedes; species Dolomedes plantarius. The sequence continues at coordinate 181,909,641 of OU015498.1, read as the reverse complement.
TCGCTGACCACGTGCTCATCAGTCTTCAAATATGACGCAAGAAGTCGGAGCAGTAAAAATACCGTCCTACAACTTCGCCGATCCTTCATTGTGGTTCCTGATGTGCGAAGCTACATTCGAAGTAGGCACTCCGAAAGCTATATCGGAAAGCAAGACTAAATTCAACTATATCGAATTCACTCGCCACCGGAAGCAGCTACCGTGCTACGGGACATAATCGCCAACCCTGACAAGACCGACCCTTACGGTGTGCTGAGAGCGGAGCTGATAAAAAGAAGCGGTGAGTCATCCCATCAAGAAATCAGAAAACTGCTCCTAAGCGAGCAGCTGGGAGATCGCAGACCGACCGATCTACTCCGTGTCATGCGGCGGCGCGCTGAATCTTACAACGTGCCGGATTAATTAATGATGGAACTATTTCTACAACATTTGCCGACGTCCGTACAGTCAATCATCGCAGCAGTAACACCGTTAAGCCTAGAAAGGCAGCGGACATCGCTGACAGGTGATGGAAGTGACACCTATGCCGGTAAATGCTTGTTCTGATTCCTCAGTTGATTCCATTGAAGATCGATTGCTTGTAGAAATTTAAAAAATTAACACACGGATAGACGAAATTTCCTTGCGTAGAGGTTGTAGTCCTCATCGCAACCACGCGTCGCGTGCTCATAGTAAATCTCGATCCAAAACTTTTACTAATTGTTTTTATCACCATAAGTTTGGCCAAAATTCCAAGAAATCCGTTCCCCCATGCAATTTTGAAAGAAATTAAACGAGGACGGCCGGGTGTAGAGGCGACTACCACCTTGCCATTAAACTCTCGTCGCCCGTTATTGCGCGATCGGCGTACCAATGTTAATTTTTTGATTGACACAGGATCTGATGTTTCCATCATTCCTGCTTCAAAATTACAAAAAAGAAACGTATTGCAAATGACACTTTCGGCACCTAACATCTCTCCAATCCAGGTTTATACAACCCAAACCCTATCTTTAGACATTGGTCTGAGGAAAATTTTCAAATGGACATTTTTAGTGGGAAACGTATCAAACTCCATAATTGGTGCCGATTTTTTATATAATTTTAATATAATGCCTAACTTATTTAATTGATTGTCAAACTAATATTACCTCTCCCTGCATACTAAAGAACAGGGAAATTCATTCTATTAAAACTGTATCAGGCGATAGTATTTATCATAAATTATTATTGGATTTCCCCGAGATCACTACACCACCTCGTCCAGACCAAGAAGTTAAACATTCAGTTGTTCATTACATACAAACAACTGGTCCTCCTGTGATAGCAAAAGCGCGCCGTCTTGCACCTGACCGTCTATGCATTGCTAAGGATGAATTTCAAAACTTGATCGAGCTAGGTCATATGCGTCCTTCTAAAAGCAATTTCGCATCACCTTTGATCAAGGTGCCAAAGAAAGACATCGCTGAATGGAGACCAGTTGGGGATTACCGAGCACTTAATGCTCAAACGATTAAAGATAACTATTCAGTGCCAAAAATTTTTATTTTACGTCTAACTTACATGGTTCAAAAATATTTTCTCATATATGTAGATCTGATTAAGGCATATCACCAGATTCCAATAAACTCAGAATATATCCATAAAAGTGCCATAATAACACCTTTTGGATTATTCGAGAGTACTCGAATGCAATTTGGCCTCTGGAATGCTGCAGCAACGTTTCAAAAGTTCACTGATAAGGTAACTCGTGGAATTCATTTTGTTTATGCCTTTGTTGACGACATTTTAGTGGCTTCAAAATCTCCAGAGGAGCATATCGAGCATCTCCGCATTTTATTTTTGTAAGCGCTCCGTATGTAATGAGTGCTTACAAAAATATGGGCTTAGTTTAAAACCATCTAAATGTATTTTTGGCTCTTAATCAATTCAATTTTTAGGCTATAAAGATTTGGATCAAGAGTCTCCGCAAAAAGGAGGCAATGCTAATCTCCATAGTTTCCTTTTTGTTCTCCAAGTATCTCCAAAATGGCCGTCTCACTCCGATGGAGTATTCCCCAAATCCCCATTGAAGCTGACAATTTTCTATACAATGTTCCTTCATGTACAATATGTTTTAAGAATCTAAGTCTGATTATGAAGTAGATTTTGATGTATTAACAGTTGTATCACTATCTTTGAACAATTAAATAATAATAATTATAACAATAATAACCCGTTATTTGACCACGGATACGTATATCGAAACATTTATTTAATTTTTTTAAAGAAATGTGGCAACAGGCATTGTAGGCGCGATAAGTTGTGTTTACATTGTTTGAGCGAAAATTAACTAAAATATACTTGACATTTCCATCTGCAGTAATCTTCACATAATTATGTCTGAAGAACAAGTACGTAAATTTTAAATATTTTCAGTACAATCTTTCTTATGCTGAATAATGTATTTCTCAAATTTCATTACTGAAATATATCTCAAAATTCTTCGACATTCCGGTTAACCTGTTGTGTACAAATGCCGGTAATTTCGAATAATGATCTTAATTTTATTCGCTTTCAGCAAAATTTACTTACCGGACTAGAGAGTTAGTAAAAATTTAATGAAATTGTGAGTTGCATATTGTTTCATTAATAATGATAAATTGTTAGAAACATTTGTGTTTAAAGGACTGGTTAAACTGTATGTAGACATGTTATTAATTTGTGGCCCAATTATTTGTACTTTCTTACAATTCAGTAAATTTTATAAAACCAATCAAACATTAAGGAAGTGCCGAGAATGTTTGCTAGTGTATTGCTTTTAAGAATTGGTTACCTTTTCTAAATTTGTGGTTACCGGAAGAAAAACAATTACTGACAAGCAGTTACTTTTCATTTCCTTATTTTAAATTTAGGGTACGTATATTTTACTTGCGACACTCGTGTTAAAAGATATTCCTATCACACTTGAATGAAGAGAAATTTTTACTGTCGGGTATCACCAAGTTCATCACTGGTGTCTGTTATGTCTAGTTAGTAACTAAGTACGAAACGATTAGCAATTAATTTCATTGTGATATTGTTGCTAATGATTGTGCCCCAAAACTGCAATATACCTCAATTTCCCCCCTCTTTTTTTATATAATGAACTGATATATGCTGTCATTCTGTAGAAATTTCAAGAGCAAATATATCTTTTTGTTACTATAAACATTGTTCCTTTATAATGAAATTTTTGTTCTTGATATATTTTTAACTGTTTTTTAGGGTGATGTTCCATCAAGTCCAGATATTCATTTTGAGCCAATAGTTAAGTTGCCTCTTGTTGATGTTAAAACTTTAGAAGAGAATGAAGATACTCTCTTCTCAATGTAAGATTTTAAATCATTTAGTGGTATTTAAATCATTATATTTTCATAATAGTGTTTAAAAACAAGCAAGGAAAGATTTCTGATCCTTAATGCCTCCCCCCACAAAAAAAAATTAATAAATACTCCCTTTTCAGGCAATTATAATGCTGTTATTTTATCCAAATAAAAATGAGGAACTAGTATATCTCCCACCCCCCAAATGGAGATTTTGGCAGGTTTTTTTTTTTTTTCGCCGGGCAGAACATGTGTCTTTGAAACGGAAAATTCCTGAAAGTCCAAAAAATATGCATTTTTTTACACTGTACATCCACAGGAAAGCAATAAAAACACATAAATACAAAAAATAATAAGAAATTTGTTATGGGAGGGGATGCTTCCCCTGCGAAAAAAGTCAGTATAGTGCAATTAATAATAATTCATTTAAATAAACATAAAATACATCTTGGTTAAATATATATTTATTGATTAAACATAAATTAAAGCACAAATACAATAGAAAAAAAATACATGTTGGCAATAGAATTTTTAAAAAAAAGTATCTATACCGAAATTTTGTACTCCTCCCAGTTAATCCCCGAAATGATTTCAATAAATTTATTTAAACAATCTACATTTGTCGCTAAACATGATTTCCGAAACATGAACATCGCTAGGTAGAATTTAAAATCTGCCTTACGATGGTACGTAGGCAACGTTGCTTTTACATGTCTCAACGTACTTTCAAACAAACAAATGTAAAACCATCAGAATAAGAACTTTTAACTTTAATCCTCATCTCTGACCCACATTTTTTGCAATTTGTGCTCTTTAACAACCCGACCTCCGTCAAAAAAATTAAAAACCGGCAACATTAGAACCAAAACTAAGGGCGCCAGATTTGGCGAAAAATCTCTTGGGGGGGGGGGGGATACTTGTACCAAAAAGAAAAATCGATAAAAATATTGGCAACAAGCTTGTTCGGTGTTTTTTTAATTAATAAAAAAACATAACCATTATTTTATGAAATGGGTTTAGCTTTAAGCATGAAATTTATGTAATCATTTAAATTAGGGGTCTTCGACCCATCGCCTGCTTACAGTATTTTAGTGGCACACTCAGACATTTCGATCGGGCAAAACAAAAGTTTCTTATAAATTTGAAAAACCCTTCGAAGGACAAAACCTCTCAGACATAACAGATGGAGTGCACAGTGAAAAGAAGCCCATGGCATATAGGCTATGAGTGAATCTCAACAACACAGATTTATCCTGATAGTGAAGCTGGTACTTTCCTGTTATACCGACCCATCGTCAACCTCTTGGCGCGGAAAAGTCGGTTAATTTCCCATTCCACTGACCTGTTGCCAATGCAGGCGACTCTCTGCAAGACCCAGGATTAACCTTTAGAACATCTACTTTTAAAATAGCACTCTCTAAAGAAAATACGTTGTGGGATCTTTTCGTTAATGAGAAAGAAGCTATAGCTTTTCTACAAGAAGTTGGTTATTTTACAGCCATGATGAAAATGTAAAAATGACCATCCGATGAAGATGTATCTCGGAGAGAAAGGCACATTTTGGAAATGCCTCAATTGTAGAAAAAGGTCTGGATTCGCGTCGTGACGTGGCTCGATGGAAGTCGCTTACCATTTGTGACATGTTTGCATTTTGTATACTGCTGATGTTATGGATTATCGTCTACAAGGTTTGCCAAAAGCAGTTATTGATGAATAAAAATACAGCAGTTGGCTGGAGTAATGATATGTGGGGGGGTTATTGTGACGTGTTTGCGTTACATATACTGCTGGTGTGGTGGATTATCGTCTAAAAAGGTTTGCTAAAAGCAGTTATTGGTGAATAAAAATACAGCAGTTGGCTGGAGTAATTATATGTGGGAGGTTATTGTGGAGACTCGAGTACTTGAAAGTAAATAAAATTGGAGATGAAGACATAATTGTCGAAGTTGATGAAATTTTGTACAATAAACACAAATACAATGCAGGACATGTTCTACCAGAACACTGGGTTGTTAGTGGAATATGTCGCAAAAACAAGAAATGCTTCATAAAAAAAAGTGTCGCATTGAAGTGCATGCTGTTTAGCAGCCGTAATTGTGGAAGACGTATTACCTGGTACTATCTAGATAAATTGCTGGAGAGGATACAGAAAAAAAGATCTTGATGCGGGGTATATACACTTGACTGTAAATCACAGATACATTTTTGTGGATCCCCAAACTGGCGTCCATACCCAAAACATTGAAAGGCTATGAGGTTCATGTAAATGGCAAAACAAACAACAATGAGGTACGAACAGATCTCATTTGTACCTCACTGAGTTCAGGTGGAAGAACACTTTCAATGAAGATCCTACAAAATTTATGCCACCGAAAATAGAAATGTAGTTTTTAATATTTATAATTTAGTTTTCAAAAAATGTTATGTGATTAAAAGGTGCGTATTATCTTGTATTCATTTTATTTCTTTAATTCGCAACCTCTCGCGGGACGTTGGTGATAGGTCAGTATAACAGGAAAGTACCGTGAAGCTTTAGTTAAGCAAAAATAATTTCAAGTTTCTCATTTACATTCAGGTGGGTTCCATTCTTCCAATAATATAAGTGTTTTATTGTCATTGGATTTTGAAATATTTTGTCCTATATAAGTCCTGCATTCATTCTGTTTCATGCAATATAAAGTACATAATACATTGATTCAACTTCCATTTTTTGTTGTTTCTAGAAAATAATGAAACATTTAATTAATAATAGTTATAAAGGTACAAAATACTTTTTACAATACACCATACACACAAAACATCAGTGATGTGTTTTGAAGGAACTAATCTTTCATCATCATATAAAAAGCAATCATCTCAAAGGCTGAATCATGTTTGCAGATAATACATTTTTCCCTCTGCCTATGATACTTATTTTACAGATGTGTGGGTCCACGGAAATTTACGAATTTATTGGTGTGGCCCTCGAACATTATTTAAATTAATCATCTACCCACACACAATAAAAAATCAGTTCAAGTATGAATTATTTAAATGAGCTATTGTAATATTAAATGATTGATATTGTTGCATTAAACATTAAAAGTGTCAGAAATGTGATGTTTTATTAGAAAAAATTGACAAAAATATCATTTTTTATAGAAACCCCTCGTATTTGATATGTAATGAGTAAGAGATTTGCCAAATAAAAAAGAGTTACGTAAACAAAACTTTATTCCTCTTTTTAGGTATTATAATACATGTACATTATGGCAACCAAAGCCAGGATGATCTAGTTTTTAGGACAGAATGGTATTCCTTGATTTGATGCATTTTACTTATTTGCTCATTCTATATAGGCAATAATTAAAAGTAAATTCTCTTTAAAAATGTTTTCCTTATCCTTAGTATTTTCTTGGCAACATATTTGCAGTCTTTTAGAAGGCTGGATTTTAAAAACATTTGAAAATTTTCCGAAAAATAACTTAGAAATTTGATAAAACATTTAACTTAGAAAATATTCAAAGAAAATTAATTTTTATCACAGAGTTTAAGGGCCATTTTAATGCTTAAATTTTGAATGCTTGAAAATATTAAAAGAATATTTATTCACTGATTTAAGGCAACTTTCTTTGAACTTTTAAGGAAAATTAAATTTAACCTCAATTTCAAGAGCGTTTTGAAAAATGTTAATGCCAAAAATTTTGATTTTAATTTATTTCCTACAAACTTTAAAATTGCCTTAAAAATTAATTTCACTTGCATTTTAAAATTTGTAATTTAATTTTTTTAGATACATTCTTTTTTAAACAAATCAACTAAATTTTTATCTGTGTCCAGCATACTGAAAATACATTTCAATTTCTTTTTGAAAGTTAAGTTTTTCAAAAACATATTTTTTAAAAGTTTAGTATAAATTCTCACCTCTGAACAAGGAGCTGAAAAAAAATGTGCCAAACAAAGCCAAGCTAGTCTGCCCTCAAACCTAGAGTATCCCCGCCAAAGCATCTTATACATTACCTGATTGGGAATATGAAGATTTGGGATTGAACACCTGTGGGTTAATCTATATAAATAAAAGAAAATCTAGAGATATTTCAATTCTAATTGCATACTCCACCAAACAAAATGTAACCGCTATCTTTTACGATGTAAACACATTGTGATTTTCACATTAATAAAAAATTAATCGCTGAAAAGAAATGTTTCATCGTGTGTCTAATTTTTAATTATTTTTCTATTTTTCATACTTCAAACTTTTTAATCATAAATAGATCATTTGAAGATGTACTGATTTTGGGAGGATTTTATGGTAATTGAATGTGAAAAAAAAAATTTAATTCAAGTGAACTGTGATTTGATCATGAGCATAGTTTGCTTCTGGGGGGGGGGCACAAACTGAATTCAGTTAGGGCCCTCCTCAGCACATTGACTGCCGGACAGTCCTTAAAATATGAAATATGATTTTTTTTTTATTGAATTACAATAGAATTGATGTTGAGTAGTAATCAAAAGTTTTACAATGAGAAAAATAAATGTAATATAATTAAAATGAGAAAAAAATATAGCATCAAATTTTTGTTGTGGATCATATCATTGTTAAAAAATATTTTAAGGCTAAAGACATAATTGGAATCTTCAGTTTCATTGTTTGAAAAAGCGGGAAAATACCAACTTTCGTAAAAGCTTTCTACAATTTTCTGATTTTAACTGAATTTCTATTAACATTTTAATTTATTTCAAGTCAAGTTGGGGAGGCATGTGCCCCCCTTGTGTTTTTTAGGCATTTATCAATGTCTAAAAAACACGAAAGTTGACTGGGGTAATTTCATGCTGGAGGTTTTTGTGGAGACCCTTGCTGGAAGGTATAAGTGTAATTGGTGAATTTTTTGTATTGTACTAGGCATCTTTTCATATAACGTTGGCGACGGATCGGTATAAGGGGAAAATACTTTACTTTTATTGCCATATTTGTTTATTCTTCCCTTCCTTTTTGATTCAGTAAATATAACCCTTTTTATTTTTTTTCTAACCTTTCCAGACGAGCCAAATTGTTCCGATATGACAGCTCTGCTGACCCCCCAGAATGGAAAGAGAGGGGAACTGGTGATATTAAAATTTTGAAACATAAAACAGATGAGTATGTCCGAATTTTGATGAGGCGAGATAAGACTTTAAAGATTTGTGCTAATCACTATAGTAAGTATTTATTAATATTTAAATATCCATGTTTTGTATATATTTTTAAATCAAGGGCACTTTTGAAAAAGGCACCTCCTTAAATATTTTGAGCGAAACAAATTGAAACAAAATTTTGAAAATTTTTGTGATTAATATTTTTTGAACTTAAAAAAGGCATTTTTCTAAGTATTCAGAATATATAGAACTAAATCAGCAATTAAAATAAATCTCGGTTTTGCTTATTAGGTATGGAAATCCAGTATCAATTTTAGTCCAGGCGGTGGCCAAATATCTAGGGCACTGGCATTCAGTACCAAGTCTATGGGTTCGAGTCCCACTCTTGGCATGGATGTTTGTAGCCATTCAGAATTGGCTTTAAGCAGTTGGTCCCAGTCTAATAAGCCCTTATGTAGCAAAAGTTGACCATAGCACTCCAAAATAAACCCACAATTATAATGGGTGTTTGTAACCATTCAGAATCGGTTTTAAGCAGTATGTCCTAGTCTAATTAGTCCTTCTGTAACAAACATGATCATAATGCTCTAAAACAATCAACCAATATCAAGGGTTTGCAAAAATTGTGATTTACATCAGATTTTTTTGATAAATTTTAATTTGATCATTTCAAAGATGAAAAAGTTTTAATTAAGATGTGGGGATAGGTGGCCTTACTGAATAAATTTATAAATATATATGTCTGGAATGTTTTGTATTATGTTTTTAATGGGATATAAATACTATTGAAATAATCTCATAAGATTAATGAAGTATTAGAATTAAAGATAGGGGTACTTTTCGGTTAACAGTGCCCTTGTTATAATTGTGCACTAAATCGCCAAGTGTAGTTACCTGTTTACTTCATGTCAGAAATATCTATTCAATGACATTTTTGAGAATAAATGGGTGAATATCGATGGAGTAATTTTCCCTCTCAGATTTTCAGTTAATTTTTATTGGAGTGCTGCTTTTTTTTTTTTCCCTCTTGAGAAAAGAATCACGTCGATTCATACATAATAGGGGGATGCTCTAGATTTGTGTACATGGCCGCCATCTTGGATTTTTCCGTCAGGGTTTGGCGCATTTCGCATGGCGATAATTATTGTGTTCTAGTAAAAATAACCCAATGTCAGATTCTCTAATTTTAAGATCAAACAGTTATTTCTGATGTGATCTTTTAATTACAGTATAATAATTTTAGGTCAGATCTTGGCCTTGACCTGGAAATCTGAGTCAAATTGACTATACTCAAAAGAGTAAATTATTTTTAAAACTACGAGTCATTTTGCTGAAAATTTTTGAATCCATTATCAGTTTTTCGTTAACTTATTAAATTTAAGTTGCTTTTAATTTTGTTTATCGATTGTCAATTAGTATACTATAATGATACACCATTTCATTTATTTGAAGTAAAAATTATCTGCCATCATTTTTTTGTAAAATGTAAAATACAGTGTACATTTTAAATACAATATATTTTAAAATATTTTATAATTCCAAGTTGTAGTGGATTTCAAATAAATTTAAATAACTGAAGTTCAACTTCTCTCTCCCCAGGAACCTAAGAAGTTAGTTAAGTTATTGGTTTAGGAAAAGGTTTTTTTTTTTTTATTTCCAACACAGCAGGATAAATGGTCAAATAATCCTTGTCCCGATTTTATTGTATGCACCAGATATTTGGTTAAGGTAAAATCCGAAGTAAAATTTCATTACCACAATGCCCTTTAACCCCCCCCCCCCCCCAAAAAAAAAAAAAAAAAAAAAAAAGAAGAAAGAGGATCTGGTTACTCACCATAAATTTATGGGTTCATAATTATTTTACATTTTTCAAAGCTGAATTTTAGATAATTTTTAAATTGCAAGTTATTTAGGTGGTATGAAAATGCTGTATTTTTTTTCTAATTAACAATATATTGGCATAATATTTTGGTGATTCATTGCTATTAGTCAAAGAGTTAGGGCAAACTGAATACATGGCATTGAAATTTTATCTTGAAGTAAAATTCATTTGACCAAATTTTTCATATGGATCATAATTTGAAAAGGTAGTTTTTAATTAAAAATGCCCAAAAAAAACTCAGTCCAACAATTAAAGGATTTTTCAAAAATATTTCTAAGTTTCATAATTTAAAAAGGTGGTTTTTATTAAAAAAGCTAAAAGAAAAACCCAAAATTTCCAATATCTGATAATGATTTTTTCAAAAATATTTCTAAGTTTCATAATTTAAAAAAGTGGTTTTTATTAAAAACCCCAAAATAAATCTAAGTCCAATGTTTAAATGATTTTTCAAAATTTTTTTTATGTTTCATAATTTAAACAGGTGGTTTTTATTAAAAAAGCTAAAAAAATTCAAAGTCCAGCATTTTGAAAACACCACTTAAAACACATTGGCGAGAATTTTTCCACTCCTCAAAACACGATAAAATCACCAAGTTGGCGTAAAAAAAATCCAAGATGGTGGCCGTGCACACAAATCTAGAGTAGTCCCCATAATAGAATTCACGTGGTGTCAATTGCATGAAAAGACACAAATGTTTTCAACAATGTTAAATGAAATCGGCAGCTTTATGCCTCCTGTGTATTCTGAAATTAGTATGGTAAAATCCTTCTGTATTTTTCTTGTTTGTGAATTTCTCTAGTCTGTTTTATTTATTTTTGGATTTAATAAGTCATTTTTTTTTATTAAATCCAAAATTTTTCCTATTTCTAGTTAGAGTTTGTGCCAACATTTGCATTTCTTGCCAAGTGGTGCCCCATTAACCAAAAAGTACCAATTTATGCATTCTCCAAACTGTTTACTATTTCTGGTATGATCATCTTGCAGCAAGCAGATGTTGTTCAGCTTGTATGTATCTCCGTTTTTTTTAAAAAAAAAAAAAAAAAAAAAAAAAAGCTACAGGGAAAATTATTTTGTAGCAGTGAATCCTGTCATTGATAATTTGATAGGCTTAACAGAAATTCCTATTTTGTATTTAGGAAGTGCAGAAATTATACAGCTGGCACGAAATCCAGAATTTCTTTTAATGATAAAATTAATTTATTTGTGATTATGGGATTTCATTAGTCTTAAAAATAAAATGGGAAGTACTGTTAATATGTAAATATTTATTGACAGAATAAAATGTGCAAATTGGTACTTTGAATTTAAGTTCGGTAGTATGAGAAATCTTACTTAATTACATAAACTAATTCATTCTGTGTTTTCAGTCCAGCCATATATGGAATTGAAACCTAACAGCAGCAGTGATAGGGCATGGATTTGGAGTACTATGGCAGATTTTGCAGATGAAGAACCCAAGCCTGAACTTTTGGCTATCAAGTTTGCTAGTGTAGAGAGTAAGTTGATCCATTTACTTGCATCATAGCTACAAAAATAGTCTGGGTCTTTACTTTCCATATTTTTGGAAACTACATTCTCCATTTTCTACTTTTCCTAATTTTTAAAAATGTTTTTCTTTTAACTTTCTCTTTAAAAAAAAAAAAAAAGAGATTGATTTGTCAATATTTGGGTTGTTTACCAGATGCATGTGACATATTGAACAGTTTTTGCTGTACAAGTCTATATTAACCGAGAATATTTCAAACTTTTACCTTTTTAAAAAGAATTTCGTATTTTCATTTTTAATCTTTTTTTTCAAAGAAATCTTTTCTCTATTTTTAGTGGGGGGGGGGGGTAAAAAAACCTGAAAAAATTCATTTTCTTGTGTTTTTTGGAAAAACATTGCTATGTTCCCTGTGTACTCTTTGTTATAAGACAGAATATCTATATTTACTGTTGATTATCTCTTAGCAATTACACACTGAAATTTAAAATGTTATGAGGAAAGTTTTTAAATTTTCATTTGGGAGATTATCATTCACTTGTGTATAATATTTAGAGATCAGAAATATCCTTTCCCCCCCCCCCCCCCCTATATAAACAAAGAGCTTCTGGCAAAGTATGTATAGTATAATACAAGGGAAAACTGGACTCTCGTTTCAGGGGATACTTGTGAATATATCATCTAAATACCAACAAACTATCTGTTTATCTTAAATACTTTCATTTTTAAATTTATTTATTTTTCAAATGCCAGTCATTTGGCCATTAAACCACGGGCTCTTCAATATTTCAAAACATGGTACTTAAAATTTAAAAATGCAGGGCAAACATCAAGTTATAATGCAGTAATAGGTTAACCCGGGTGGTACAAGACGCAGTTGGGCAAATCAGCCAGACCCATCCGGAAAAGATATTTAAAAGCACTTTTGTAGGTCAATTTTATAAAAAGCTTAGAGGAATGCTATGTCATAGGCTGTTGCAAATTGAAAACATATATTTTGTTTTAGCGTACTGGTAGCGCCACCTGGCTGCTGCACAGTTTGTGCAAAGCATGTAATTAGTTGGTACTCTTGAACGAATAAAAGCCTGATGCTTGAATTCTTGGTGATCATACATTTCTTGAATTTCTTCAAAGGCCTGTTAGGTTTCTGCACCCTTCTTGGCTAGACGGTCTGCTATCTCATTTACAGATAAGCCATAATGTGAGGGGATTCACCAAAAGGAGATCCAATTAAATACTTTAGTAGAAATGGGGGAAATGGCAAAGTTTTATGGGAGACTTGTGAGAATTAGACACACATAAGGGATTTGCCTGCCAGAGTTATGGGTGTTCCCTTCCTGCCTTTGCATAAATTGCGTCATAAAATTTCTCTCCCATTCTCCTGATAAGTAAACCCTTTTCTTAATAATTGTAATTTTTCATTAGGCTAAAAATTCAGAACATTCTTAACCCTTAGACCGTTACGAACGTGCTCAGCACGTTCATCAGAGTCTTTCCCCCAGCGTTACGAATACGCTGGACACGTCCATCTGGATATTCCAATGTTTTGCACATTATAAACGCTTTTAACACGTTGTAAATTGATTTTTTCATTCATCAATGGGTGACATCACTTTAAAGACATTCGAATACCATTTCTCCTGATAAGAAGTATATTTTTAGGGGATTATTTTTAGAATACATACAGTATAAAATGGTGGGAATTTGGGGTTTTCAAAAGGAACTGACATTTCAAGTGATTCCAAGAGTGATATTCAGATTTATTTGATGACAATAGTTAACTAAGTGATGAATAGACTATATGGTATAGACACAGTGAAGTGGGTTTATGCATATCACCTTGCTTTAAAATATACCATACTAAAAGAAATTTATAACCCAAAAAATCTGTACATTATATAATTATATATATGTATTCTTAAAAATTTTATGTTTCACTTATTTTGCACTATTTATTTTGATTTAAATAACTTCACTGTGTAGAACTCATGGTTTTTAACGTCCCTTCAAAACATGGATCCTCCGAAACGCGCTGCCAAAAAAATAACCCAAAGCTGGGGGAAGAACCAGAAGGTGAAAACTCAATGGTCTAGGGGTTAAATCAGTGCTTCCTCACCCTTTGTTGATCAGGGACCACTTGTCAAAGAAAAAAAATTTTTGTCTGGGAGTCGCTCCTAGACCAATCCTTTTAGAGGCTAAAATGGGTTTTTATTTCCTGATTAAACAAACTATGTATGATATACAGCTTTAATGAAAGGTTACAAATAAACTTAATAACAACAAATTTAGTATAAAAGAAAACTTAATATTAAACATAAAAACTTGTGAAAGCTTAAGATTTTGTAGCTTGCATCTGCTTTACAAGCTGTAAAATGGCTATGATGCTGCAAAATGTCTGTTTGCTGCAAGTCCACATTATAGAAAATATAACAAATTTTTAAGCAGAGCAAGAATTTTTTCATACTCAAAACGTGAGAAAGTATAAGAAATTCAAGAATTTAAACAAAAAAATTCAGAACTAAAAATTTTTTTGCTCCCAGTTTTTAAAAAAATTCTTTAAATTACCAGTTGTTTCGAAATGATGAAACCAAATATTTTAAAATCACTCTTGATGTCATGAACTATTTCTTAGGTTCTCTCGGACCACCAGTGGTCCATAGATCACTGATCTAAATCCATGTCTGCAGGACCTACAGATGCAAACTTATATATTATGACATGAAAATTATTTACCATACTGTCTCTGTAACTGAATAGGGTTTTCTAGAAGGCTTTGTTTTCTCAACCAACTTCCCAGTTTTAATGAATATTTCAAATGTTCCACAAATAAGTCTACAATACCCTGATTTACTAAAATAATTAACTTTTGAAGTCATTTGTCGTACTCCAGATGACGCAATCTAAATTTATACGGATGGGAGTAAGCTGGAGTTGGGCTGTACAGGTAGTGACATGTTCATCAAGGCCTCAGTGGTTGGGATCAAATTTTAGTTTTTCTAAATTTGATCCTAACCACTGATAATAGCTCAGTTTTTAGATCAGAGCTGATGGCCATTAGAGAGGCCCTAAGATATGCTGAATGATCTCCATTTAAACATATCTGGATCTTGATCGGCAGCAATAGTGCCAATCTACATCTAATGAACTGGCCACTTATCACTGATAAAACAAGTACTGACTTCTTCCTTTCTTGCATGGTGGATTCTAAATCAATAACTTTTTAGTGGATCCCATCAGATGTGGATTTGTTCGGCAATGATCAGGCCGACCTACTAGCAAATGAGGGCTGCTTAGAAGAATCACCGCTGTTTGATGTCCTAACTGCATCACATTCTCAATCTGTTCTTAAGACCAGGCTATACAGTGTTTGGAGAAAGCCTCTTGCTCATCTTTGTTATCTGGCCAAGTGCCCGGGTCTGGCCTTGCTCTTAAGTGGTCAAAGACCATTACAGTCTGCTCTGGCTCGTTTTCAGAGTGGCCATAAGAAGTATGCGCTTCGAGAACTCTACGAAGGTCTTTCCCCTTTGTTACTGTTCTGCTACTCCTGCGAATCCTTCCCACATTGTGAACTGTTTAGGTATCCCTGTCAAAATGCTTGCAGAAAATCAGGATAGTGCTGTCTCCTGCTCCCTTTTTCTCGCACGACAGAGCTCATGGACCTGGTTTAGCATTTTCTAGTCCAAGGGACTTAACAACAACAGCAGTCAAAGAGTCTGTATTATCTTAATCTCCTTCCTGGAAAAGTAGAATCACCTAAATGCTTTTTACCTGCTATTCTTCTTATTACTTGTTCAGTGTTCTTGCTTTTCCTGCTTTATCCTAATTTTCTTTTATTTCCTTTTTTAAAAAAACTAACTAGAGGTATGGGTTATGTGCCGGGTAAGTTTGACATATTTAACGCAATTTGCATTAAGGGTGCTGACCGCCTAATAAATCTGATTTTGTTCGAATTCTGTTTTTTAGTCACATGATATCCCAATCTTTTAGCTTTCCAAAACTGTTTCTATTTTGTTGTTGCTTATGCCCCTTGACCAACATGTAACATCAGGTCAAGTCCCGAAGGCTATGGGCAATGAAGGTGCAGCCGAGGTTTTTAATGGCACCACAAGGGTCGGAGTCCAACTTGGCTAAATGACCGGTCCCATAATTTTGAACCAAGTCAAGTGACAAGACCGAAACACTTGACCCCGCACCTCCAGAGGTAAATTTGAGGGCTTGGAGGACATTGTAGCCACTCCCTATTTTATGTGCCCCAGCCACCATTAGTGAACACGACGGCAGATTTGCAGCGACAGCATCGAACCAAGGACGTTCAGATCACTGGCCCGTTGCTCTTGCCAACTGGGCTACCGTGTCCTTCTATTTTGTTTTTGTGTTCATCTGAAGTGGAGATATTGTTGTTTGTTAAAAGACTGAAAATTTCACAAGGTTTTTACGTAAAAAAATCTTGTTTAAATATAAGTGTTAATGTTTAATACACTTCCAAAATATTTTGTTGCATTAAAAAAACTCAAAATGCAAACAAACATTTCAATTGTAATATATGGTAAAGAATACCCAAAGAAATATTTATATGCTATCAGACCATGAGTTTTGAAGTATATGACTCTATTATACAGTTTAATGAAGGCTATTCAGGTTGTTTGAATATGCTTAATAAGTTAGGTATAGATCCAATAAACAACACAGTAAGTAGGTATAAAAATTTAGATAATACCTGGATAACTAATTCTAATACTTTAAACTAAATGATTCTTTAGTTTTATCCATACTTAGCAAAGTATAAAGTTATTTTCATGTGTAGAAATTTGGTTTTTTTTTTTTATTATGCTGTACATTATTGCCTGGTAAATTTTAAAAATTTCATTAAGGAAATAAATAATAGTCTATTTGATAGAGAATGTTACTGATTCATGTACAATTTGCAAAATGAAAAAATATGTATAATATTTTTAGCTATGGTCATTTTCCTGCATGGATAATATTGCTTATATATTTCTTAAAAATTAGAAAATATTTTAAATGATGATTTTCTTAATCTTTTGCATCAAAAATTGTTTTAAAAGCCAGAAATTAACAATGAGGGGTCCGAAGGTGGTTATTCCCTTAAAATGGTACAGTGATTATTATGTGTGCTATTTATAAATTTTTATTTATGTAATCAAAACTCAATCTTAGTGTTAAATGACATTCTTTTTGTTTAAAAAATTCTTTTAAAAAGATCAAAACTTTGTCTTTTAAAAATGTTCTTTTTAAAGAAACAAAACAAAGAGCTATATCTTACCTTTTTTTTATATTTCCCCCCCTCTTTCATATTTTTGCCATAAAAATTTCTTATTTTTTCTATTTATGTCCAAAAAAATTACTATTTTTTTTTCTGCTTTTGCCAAAATTCAGCACATGGTCCTTGCTTATTCCTTCATTTCTTGATTTCATTTTATAACTATCTTCGTTCTATTTTTCCCCTCTTTCTTTGCCATTCTCCATATATCTTTGTTTATTATGTATTTTGTGAATGGGCAATAGGGTGGAACGAAAAAAACTTTTTTTTTAATTTCAATATGCTCTAGTTTTCAAAAGTTGCCTTTTAACAAAATAAAGACAGAAATTAAATATTAGCGTAATTGGTGCATGTTTTCTGTCAGCGCAAGAAGGGCAAAACTTTTGGTTTTTATTAAATTTTTGACAAATTTTGCAATTATTTTGAAATTGAATACACTTGTAGTACAAAAAAGTAGCAAAATATGTAATTTAAACATTCTTTTTAGTCAGGAGACCTGCTAAACTAATTATATAATACGTTTTACTTCATAAAAATAGTACACATAAAGGCACTTAAAAGACACTCAGACATCACGATGGAATGATTTTTTTTTTTTTTGAATTTCAATATGCTCTAGTTTTCAAAAGATGTCTCTTAAAATTAAAATTAAGAATGTAAAATCTTTTTGCTCTACTAAAATATTCTCAAGTGCCGCAAAAGGCTTCAAAATGGATATTTTTTATGAAAAAGTGATTATATTTGTATTTTTTGTTAATTTCTTTTATAGTATATTAAAATAATGTATATTTTATGTAAATAAAATCTTCAAAATATGATATTTTGACAGAAAACTCTCATATTCTAAGTATTTCTAATTTTTAGATGCCATAACAGAACAACTGATTTTGTGGAATTTCGCGATTTTCATCATATTAATTTTACAGTAGCATATTCTTATAATACACATTGGAATGAAAGAAAAACAATTTTTAATTAACGGAGCTTAGTTAAAATAAACAAATCACACTTATTTAGAAAAATATTAATGTAATGTCTATAAAGGCAAAACGTTATTTTGAAAAAAATATTCATGCTTTTCAAAAGTCCATAGTAATCACACATGGTTTCCATTACTTCTTTCACTGAGACATTGAATTGTTTTATTGTTTCAAATTTTGGCATTATCTTTTGAGAATGTATTTTTGTTTTTATCGATGCATCTCTTGCAGAAGTAACACGAACGGACAAGGATGACCCGGTAACTAATTTAACAATCCTTTCTACTACTTGCGTGTGACATGGAATGTTGTTGAAGTCAATAATTTGTTTCTCGTGATCAGATTCTTTTGCTTCCTTTATAAACTGTTTTAGTTTGTCATCAGAAACATGCCTCGTCATAGAAGGTTCTGTTACTTTAATATCACTTCATTCAATCTTATCAATATAATCTTTGGTATCAAAGTTTATACGTCGAACTAAATTCTTTGTGATGCCTCCTTCATTTTCCGCCCTTGCTTTTAGAATCCGGCGTAATCCAAGCTCTCTTACTTGACTGCGATTGTCTAATATCATACAAAGGAGGAGATTTTAAGAAGTGGCAAAATATGCATTTCTTTGAATGACAAGGTCAATTACATTTTTAAGTGTCTGATTGAGGTAATGTGAATAGCTTACAAGTTTCCACAAGTGCTTCGATCCACGGATACAAGATGGTTTCAGCTTTATGTTAAACCAAATTGGTGCATAACCTTTCAAAATGTACTCAGTATTCGGAGATTTTTTGCAGGAAATTCTGTTCCCACATACAAGCGAAGTATTCGGTTTGCTAATGTAAGCCATCGTGAATGACAAAATTTTCCTGGTTTTCTCATGGACAAATCAGAAGATCGCTTTCCAACAGAGATTGCATTATGCATTTCTAACAAATATTTTGGGTCCACAATTAAATCATCCTTAATTTCTAGTAATGGAATGTTATTTTCAATAGGTGAAAATTCAATCACTGGAAGTTCATAGCAGTTTTCTAGTTGTTTACCTATTTCTTCTCCAAATTCCTTTGGACCTTTAGTTTTTCATCTAGGAAACAAAATAGGTGACGTAGGGACAGTTCATTTAAATTGACTTCAACAACATTCCATGTCACACACAAGTAGTAAAAGGGATTGATAAATTAGTTACCGTGTCATCCTTGTCCGTTCGTGGTACTTCTGCAAGAAATGTATTGATAAAAACAAAAATACATTCTCAAAAGATAATGCCAAAATTTGAAACAATAAAACAATTCAATGTGTCAGTGAAATAAGTAATGGAAACCAAGTGTGATTACTATGGACTTTTGAAAAGCATGAATATTTTTTTTCAAAATAGCGTTTTGCCTTTATAGACATTACATTAATATTTTTCTAAATAACTGTGATTTGCTTATTTTAACTAAGCTCCATCAGTTAAAAATTGTTTTTCTTTCATTCCAATGTGTATTATAAGAATATATTACTGCAAAATTAATATGATGAAAATCGCGAAATTTCACAAAATCAGTTGTTCTGTTATGGCATCTAAAAATTAGAAATACTTATAATATGCGAGTTTTCTGTCAAAATATCATATTTTGAATATTTTATTTACAGAAAATATACATTATTTTAATATACTATAAAAGAAATTAACAAAAAATACAAATATAATCACTTTTTCATAAAAATATCCATTTTGAAGCCCTTTGCGGCACTTGAAAATATTTTAGTAGATCAAAAAGATTTTACATTCTTAATTTTAATTTTAAAAGACAACTTTTGAAAACTAGAGCATATTGAAATTCCGAAAAAAAAAGTTTCGTTCCACTGTGATGTCCGAGTGTCTTTTAAGTGCATCGTCCGTAAGTGCCTTTATGTGTACTGTTTTTATGAAGTAAAATGTATTATATAATCAGTTTAGCAGGTTTCCTGACTAAAATGAATGTTTAAATTACATATTTTGCTACTTTTTTGTACTACAAGTGTATTTAATTTCAAAATAATTGCGAAATTTGTCAAAAATTTAATAAAAACCAAAAGTTTGCCCTTCTTGCGCTAACTGAAAACATGCACCAATTACGCTAATATTTAATTTCCGTCTTTATTTTGTTAAACGGCAACTTTTGAAAACTAGAGCATATTGAATTTTTAAAAAAAGTTTTTTTCGTTCCACCCTAATGGGCAATGCCTTAAAGAATCTTTAACTGTTGCTCCAACATCACTCCATCAGGATCCGTTGAGGGTTAAGTTGCTTGGACTGGCTCTGTTGGGGTCTATATGGCTGATGCTGGATGGTAGCTCAAGCTCACCTCCTGTCTGACTGACTAAGACACTCCTTCACCACCGAACTAAGTCTTTTCACCTCTTTCGTCTTCTGTCACCTTGAATGGTGCACAAAACATAGTCTGCTGGCTTGCCATGAATTTAGGACTGAAAAACTTTTCAAATATTAGAAGTAGCATGAGGAGTTATTTAAATTCATGACAGAGGATATTTGTTTGTTAGTTATGATCTTGGCTTCTTGTGTAATATGTCAATCTTGTGACACAACAATCTAAACGTTTTGTCTCCCTCCATGTAGCCATAATCAAGATTCCAAGTTAGTTTGTTAGGCATCTACAAAACCGTTTAAACATTCCTCTGTCTCCCCCATTTCCTGTGAAAGTCAGGGAGAAGTGAACGACATGGCAAAACTGGATATATTGAATTACTGTGCATTGGATTTTCTGCTTATTTTGAGTAGGATAGGATATAGCAAGAAAGAATTAACACTAAAAGGATGATTAACTTTTAAGAAAAGAAAAAAAATTAATATTTAAATTTATATTAGTTACCTTGAAGAAACAAAATTCACCAGCCAATGGAACAATAAAAATTCACCAGCTACTTTGCATAATATTCCAAACAATATTTATTTAAAAAATCAACTTGTCATGACCAGTTATTCAATTTTACCATTTACAATGTATTGGAGATTCAGGAAATTTGTGGACTTTTCCCAAATCCTGTTTACATTATTTAGGCAATTAAAAATTATATCACAACCAGTTTAACCAAATTAGAGCAGAGGCTTAAAAAAAGATATGAAAACCAAGGCTATTATACTTAAGGTTAATTAATTTAAAAACTGAAATTATAATCAGTTAGATTATTTACTATTACTATATTAAATTAAAAATTAATTTATCTACACAACAGAACTTTGTTGTTAATCTCGAATTTTATATATATATATATATTTTTCTTTTTCAACAGATGCACAGAAATTCAAAGATGCTTTCAATTCAGCTAAAGACATCTCTGCTAAATTCTTGGAAAATAATAAGACAGATGCTTCATCAGGTAAAATTCTGTTTATCTTTATAATAATTTTATCACATTTGAGTCTTATGAAGATGGATATTAATAAATGTGTGACAAAATTGCTTTGAACACACCCTAAAAAAGAAGACTCACTCATGTAAAGTTATATATTACTAGTGTACTCCAGCAATCATTCATCTAGGTTTCACCCTTCCTTGTTATAGCATAACTGCTGAGGAGTATGGTAGAAATAAAAGAATTCCAAAAAGAAATTTCCCAAGAATTTCTGTTAAGAGAAAGTTAAGTGTAATCACGGTGTCTACTAACATGAAAAGTTCACTAAATGGGAAAACAGTCACGAAATTGAAAGGAAAGGTCACAATTTTTTTCAATTAAAAATTTTTTTTATCGATATAATGTAGAATAGAAAATATGCTCCTAACTGGTACAAAAACACGAAGATAAATTTTTGCCTGCTTTGTGACGCCGCATCGGAGGATAGATAAGGCCTCGTACACACAATACGGTTTCAGTTTTATAATTGTTTCGGTGTCAAACGAAAGATGTGTTCACACAATTCGGTTTTTCTTTCACCGCATACGGTTTTCTCGTCCGCACAGAACACCTTTGCAATCATTGCAGTGTAGTTCACTTTGCAGGATGGACGTAAATACCTTTCTTGTAATGTACTGGTATCGTCGTTGTAGAAGCATCATTAAAAAAACATTTATAGAACGTATTGGGTACATCCTATTTTGAGGGACAAATATTGTCTCGGATCTTTTCAAACGCTTATGACTAAATTAAGAAGAGATAAATCGAAATTTTCCAACTACTTCCGAATGATGATACATACATTGAGTTAAAACTTTGAATTTTTTGTAATGGTTAACCATATAATTTGCAAACAAAATCACATCATAAAACTTCTCATAAAGTTTTTAAAAAATTTTTTTAATTTAAAATAAAAAAAGTGGGGTAATTTAAAATCGTTATAACTCGAAATATTATCTGTTGAATTTAAAATTTTTTCATTTAATTTAACAAATATATTTTTTTATTCGTTCAATGTTTTTTAAAATATTAATTTTAAAAAATGAAAATATTTAGAGAATTTTAAAAAAATGATGTAATTTATTTTTTTAAAAATCATGCTTTCAAAAGTAAATATATTTTTCATTGTTGAATCAAAATTAAAGTAAAATAAAAGACATGCTCCAAGTTTGAACTATTTATCTTTAACAGTTCTTGACTTATAACAATTTAAAGATGAGAAATGATGAAAAAAAACCCATCAAGCAGAAAACGTAATTACAGGTTTAAACCAAGATTGGCTGCTATTAGAAAGGTGCAAATAATAATCTCCTGTTCTAATTAGGATATAAACATGATTTAAACGTCGTTTAAAGCGTCATTTAAAGTAAAACATTTTTATGTTTTGTCCCAAATGGTCGGTCTTTCTTCACCCAAAGAAATTAAAATTTCTGTGTCGATTTTCTCCATTGTATAAAGAAAAAAACACTGCAAAAACTGTAAAAAAATCACTTCAAAGAATCACTTCAGTAGCTAGATCGGCTCTGGTGTACGTTTCCTTCAAAATAACCGAATCGTGTGTACTCCCCCTCTCAGATCTATACACCAATGGCAGCCGAAACGTCCTGACGTCGGTTCCGTCTATCCAGTTTCGGTAGACAAAATCGAACGGCATCTGCTACCGATTCGGTTGTTCCCTCGCTTCCGGTTTTCGACTGCAAAGTGTGAACGTACAAAATAAAATACATTGCTTACTGTAAACGGAACGGCAACCGAGACGATCATAAAACCGAAACCGTATCGTGTGTACGAGGCCTAACAGAGTTTCCGCTTGGAAATGCATTGTATTCTTCCCCCACTGCGGGAACGAATGCTGGACCCCCCCCCCCATTTACATTTAAGTACATTTTTAAATGTAAAATTTTTTTTAACTGCATACTTATTCAAAATTTAATTTTTAAATAAAAATTCAAATTTTTAAAAATTTTATTTACTGTCTTAATTTCAATATTTTTGCTCCAAATTGTTTTATACATTTACTGAAATGTATTACACAAGATTGTGCATGGACTTTAGATTATATAATATAAAATTTTATAATTTTTTAATATTATTAAATATTAATATTAAATATTATGTAATTTTAGTAAATTTTATATTATTTTTAGTTAAAAATTAGTGAAATATCGGGGAGGCTCAGTCCAGTTTTAATATTAGTATGTACTTCAATGGTCATGAAATTTTATTTTTAAGGTCATGAAAAGTCATGAAATTGACTTTCTCAAAAGTAGTAGACACCCTGTGTAATCAAAATCAGCCAAATCAGGCCGTCTTATTAGAGTGTGTGTTGCATGTGTTTTTATCATTTATATATATGAACCATTCACAAGCCAAATTGCTTTAGTCCACTTTTTGAAATTTTTGTAATTTTAGTGTCAAATCACTTGATGAACTCCTAACTTTTAGCATTCATAATAAATTTTGCAAATAATAAGGATTAACACCACTGAATGACAAAAAAATTTTCTGGTCATCAAATGATAAGTTATTTTCGGATTCGATTCCCGCATAAGACTTGGTTATATTCTGGAGAATCGGTCAGTCTTCCGCCTGCAAAAGGAGCCCTATCTAGAAAGGGGAGCTGCAACCCGTTGTCCATCGTCGGTGTCATCATTTGTTAATAAAAATTCTTGTGTGATTTGTGTTTCTATTTCCTTGTGTTCATATGTACACCGGACTGGGGTGTAATGTTGTCAGCCCCCAAGGGACATTAGCTAGCCCCCACCCCCCCAAAAAAATATTGTTATTTGATTGATTAACGTATATGGAAGATATTTACATATTTATAAAGAACAGTAAGAGAGAATACATAGTGGCATCCAGTTTAATTCATATTCAATCTCTGACTCACAACTAAACTTCTGCAGAAGGAAGGAAAATTAATTTTGTTTTCCCTCGTGGTCAACTATGGTGCAATATGCCCAGCAACAACTAGGTGCCACACAAAGAAAAAGTAGTTACATAAGAGGAAAGACAATATTAAAAGTAGAGGATTAGTGGAATAGAATTGAAACTAGTTTAAGGATATTATAGGGTTAATTAATATTAGTGTGGCATTATTGTTACATATGTATAGACATATATATGTGTGTATACTGAAATTTCTTTATGTAGGCTCATTAGATGGAAAGCTTCAGTGAGTGTGTGTTTATGTATGTATGTGTATATGTATGTTTTATGGCAATGAGCAAGCGAACTTGTTGGCTAAGGAGGCTTCGATACTTCATGCACCTTGTCTCCCGACTCAAGTTTTCTGCCAAAGGTGACGTCATAGTTTACATGATAGCTAGTGACACTGCTATAAATGGGAATCAAAATAAATGTGCTGTGGAGCCATCATGAGTATGCTGCAATGTTAGGTTTTGTGCTGTTGTTTACCTTATGTACTGTATTGAATTATGTTTATTTTACTCATACTTATGTTTTTTGTTCAATGAAAGTTAACTAGTATGGCAGGAGTTTTACCTCAATATAGTTTCAACTGTATTCATATCTCCACTCTAATGAAGCATGCCATCAATTTTTATGTTATTTTCCAGATAATGAGAAGAATGATTCTGAATCTGGAGAGAGCTCTGCAGAGGATGAGAAATCACCTGTCACTTCTCCCCAGAAGGAAAAAGAAACAGAAGAGGTCTCAGTTAAATTGTCCAACTTGGCCGTGAGTGATGAAGACAGCCAATCTCAAGTAGAAAAGAAAGATTAAAACACTCTGCTCTGTGAGTAGAGAAGGTTGTTAAAGGTCTCATTATTTATGTTGAACACTTTTGTGAAACTTGAATCTGTTCATCCGCAGTTTTTGCTACCAAAAAGAAAGAAAATATTTTTCTAGACATAAGCTGTTTATAAACATTTTTTGTGAGTATTTTTGTTTGTCTTTCTTTTTCAGAATTTGTTAATTCAAATTGGGCTGCCTAGCTTTTTTTTTTTTTTTTTTTTTTTTTCTAAATTAAGGAAGCCAATCTTTTATGTATTATTTGAAAACCAGAAGAAACTGATGTTGCTTGGAAAAATTTGATTTTTATTGCCCTTTTGCAGGTTTTTGTTTTCAACACAATCTTAAGAAGGGGACAGTTTCTAAAAATGTAGTTTAATTTTATATAATTTCATTAATATCAAGCTGAACTCATTTGTCTGCAAAGGGTAGTCATGAAAATGCTTTAAATGTAAAAATACATTTGTTGTACATGTGTGGTATATTGGTCAGGAGATTTGGAAAAGCTGCTAAATTAATATATATATTTGCATTGTTATTTCAGTTGCCATAGTCTTACTTTAATCCATTATACAAGCTAATCTTTCACATTATTTGTCTGTTAGATAATATAAACTATTTTTTCAACAAGGATGTTTTTTAGTGAAAATTTAACTAATCTCTTGAGAGTGTTTAGCTGCATATATATATATATATATATATTATATATATTAATATATATTAATTGGACCTTAATAGGTCACTTTGAACATGGCATATATTTTATCTACTTTAAATGTTTTAATATTGGAGGCAATGAATAATTTTATTAGTTTTCCTATTATTTATCACACTGGAACATTTCCTTTGTTACAATGAGGATTGTATTTCTACTGGGTACAGTTTTGTTGTTTGTTTCTTTTCATCCTAATTCAAAGTAGTAACTGAGCAATTCACTCGTAATGCAAAATCACAAGACTAACTAATGTAGTGCTCTGATTTATTGAAATGTGAGGAAACTTTAGGGTGTAAATCTCAGATACTGCTCACTTAGTGCCAGCTAATCTGATTGTAAATAGAATATTTGTTATATTTTCTTCTACCATGTATCAATGCTTTGCTGTAATTTTGACACTTTTGCAGGTTTGTCAATGATTGAAGTTTTTCACATTGAATTGTATTTCATTTTTGTATTTTATTCTTATTCTGTCTTGATTTTTATGGTATAGTTTGTGTTTGTAAAGAATAATTCTGTGTAGTTAAATAGTCCAAATAAGTTTACCCCACGTAATTATATAAATAGAGAGAGGTACACACAAACATACATGTGTATGTATGTATGTTTATAAACATGTGTTCGTGTATGTATAACATGCATATATATGTGTAAATAATGTATATACACCTACATATATATATATACATGTAAGAGTAATATATATATATATATATACATACATACACAGAATATATTTTAAAGTGACTATATTCATTCTTATATGTTAAAATCACTGAAAGTTTCATTTTAGCTGAATAGCAACTTACACTTTGTGTTTTCAAATATGTTGTAACATTTGTTTTTCGTAGGCTCTTATTGGGTTTTCATCTGAGCTCAAATCTTAAATGGAGGTAGTCAAACTCTATTCAGGTGTGAAATACAATATAAATTAGACTACTTATTCATGAGTCATTCACAGAGCCTGGCGGATCCACAGTGGCGCCTGGGGCAAGTTTTAAAATTGGCACTTCTTCAAATTTTTGGAGTCTCTTTTAAGTAATAAATGTATTTCTATTAGAAATAGTCTAATTAATAGAATAATAGACATTTTGAGAAAATATGTATTTATTTTTAAAAAACACAAATTTAAAAACTGACAGAACTTTTAAAAAGTAGAAAAAGTAAATAAATTTGAATATAATTTGTTATATGATAAAAATAATTTCCAAATAATTTTTTTAGCCTTTATTGCTGCTGTTTGTTTGACTTCATCTCTATAATTGTTTTACATACTGCCTTTTTTGTAGAAATTATTGGTAGATCATTCAACTGTTCTTGAGTTGTTCATATAAAATTCTTAAAATTTTTCAATTTAGTAAAACTGCGCCTAGCTATTGCTGCAGTGACAGGTAGAGTTGTATAATTCTTATAGCTCAAAACAACATTTGGAAATAGGCGTTCAAAATTTAATTCTCATAATCACAAATCAGGTGTTTATTTTAAAAAATAAACTTAAGTATTCACCTCTATGTATGTATATTTTTATAAATTTCTTCATATATTAGATTAAACTATTAATATTTTTATGTTTGTTAAAAATTTCATAGTTTGTCCCATTTTGGTGCCTCATATATGGGACCGGCCTCATTCAGTATGCGTTTCTTTCTAGTTCAATAATAAACTGTTTGTTTCCTTATGGTATTTCCACTGTACTAAATAACTGAGAAGTGAAAGGGACTCTGGCAAACTCAAAATAAAAAATATAATTTAAAATACTGTTTTGTTCAGCTTGCTGCAAAATTTGCTTCTTGGTTAGTGTGCTTAAAATAAATTATTGCAAAACCAAAGTATTAACTGAATACTCAATCCGTTTGTTATAAAAAGAAGGGTAAATCTGTTTCCGTATACATGTACATACACATACACACACACACACGTATATGTATATATATATGTGTGTGTGTGTGTCTATATATATATATATATGTGTGTGTATATATATAGTCCAAATAAGTGGCTAAAAAAAAATTTCTCAGTGTAAATAAATCATTACCTATTTGTGTGGCTTCATTGAAGAGAGCATGTGGGTTATCTCTTCAATAATTCAGTTTGAAAACAAAAGTTTGGTGCCAAATAAATTTTCTTGATGGCAATATATTGCTATCATAATAACTAATAAAAACATAATTATTCTTTATATAGTTTACCATGACAAGTACCTCTACTAAAAATAACATTTTTTGTGTTAAACTGCTGAGAATGTACACTTTAAATTTAAGCCATGGTTACATCATGCAAAATAAGATTGAAGAATTAATTTATTTTTATGTTATTTTTTTATGATAAATACTGGTTCATAGAAATTGGATAGTTTTATCAGGTTGATGATGTCTTTAATTCTTTAGGATCTATAATAATGTTAAAGCATCGTTTTTCAGGATTTCAATGTATTGTGAAAAATAAATGTAATGGAGGTTTTGAAGTTCATAGTATTAATAATCCTTTTTTTTATGTGTACTCAATTTCATGATAGAATGGGAATTTAGAAATGATAACATTTATTTACATTCAGATCAAGTATTAGTCCAAGGTAGCCCAAAAGTCATGAGACCATTTTAAAATAGATTTATTAAAAAATCACATTTATTTTATATTTAATAAATACACTTCTTGGAAATCATATTAAGTAGTCAACTCTTGCACTAGCTGTACTTTTTGCAGGAATAAATTCCACACTTTTGAATTATCTGTAGTGAACTTCTAGCTATTCCGAGCTGGTAGGTCCACCATCGAGTTAATGTTGAACACTCTTCTTAACTCTTCCTTCGTATTTGTTCTGTGACCTCCCCAAATGTGGACTTCCAGCACAAGGTATATCACGGACAGTCCCCTCTTGAATCTGTCGGAATAAGTTGAATATTGCCTGTTTAATGGTGGTTTTCTGATCCCACAATAACGAATGTAAGCTCTTTGGGTTAGCACAAGGGATTGTTTATTTTCTATATAAAATTCGATTATATTTACTCATTGCTCTGATGTGAATTTCTCTATAATTATTTTCAAAGGATTACAGAGGAATCATCTAAAACAAAATATTTAAAAATTAACTAAAAAAGTTCTATCCTAGAATGATCTAGTGACTTTTGTGCCACCCTGTATAAATTTCATTGAATAAGAATCTTGGATGTCTGCAAGTTTATGGGGTTTATTTTCATTAGCATTTTATCTTCTAAAAGTATCAGCATGACTTTATGGTAAAATATGGGACCAAGTATAATCGGATAATTTTGCTTTTCTGTTAATACTTTTTTGCAGCTGTGCACGTTCCGATTTTATCATCATATCTTTAGTTACCCAATGAGTAGTCTTAGTTTGAAGGTATATCAATATGCCATGAAAGAGGTAATATTTTTTATAATCATATCTTCTGACATTTATTCATCTGTATCATATTTCTTCTTTGTATGGAAATTATCAAAATCAAAAAAAAAGGGGGAAAAATTTTTGTATATGCATCTGTCGGCTTCAGTGTTGCTACATTGTTATATTTCACATGTTATACAAATAAATAATTTAAGATTTTCTTTTGTTACTCTTTGTTTGCCATGTACTATACCTTATAGGATATTATCCTATGAGGAGAATAATAGATGAAAAGTTTTCATTACATTTAAAAAAATTAATTTTATATATATATATATATACATACATACATATAGTTGAACTTCCCCATATCGAAATTTTCTATATATCGAACTCTTAGCAAATCTCCATGTTCATTACATAGAAAAACTGCTTTTATATATTGAAAATTTTTTCAAGACAAATTTGGAGATTTTTATTCTACTTTAGACCGTCTGCCTCACGAAAAATGCAATGTCAAAAAGAAATCCCTTAGTGTTGTGGATAAAGTTGAATTGCTGAAGAATGTAGATAGTGGAAAGCGCAAAAAAGACATTTCTGCTAAATTTGGTATTCCTGCAAGCACAGTGTCGAATATTATAAAAAATGGAATGCCGTAATAAAATCCTATGAAGGTAGTGAACCTAACCGAAAACGTTCAAAAACATGCAGTTACGATACAGTGGATGAGGCTGTTTTGAAATGGATAAAGAGCGTTCAAAACCAAAACTTGCCGATCCCTGGTCCTATCATAAAAGAGAAGGCTTTGGAGTCGGGGAGACCGTGTTAGTTGGTACAGATTTTGGTTTTTGATGTTTCTATTTTTTTGTGTAGTACTTAAAGAAATTCTGGTGAATGCTGCGGATAGCTTAACTTTTTGACTACAAAATCATGTTGGACCCATTAATTAAATCCGTTTTTAGCTAACCTCAAAAACACTTTTCCTAAAAGCTTGCAAATATGCCAATTCACCCCGGGTGTGGGGTGAGTTGGCATAACGTGATATGGATATGTATACTTAGGCAAAATACAGTGATTTTCGAGGAAAAACATTTTATTTTATCAAAATTTGGGGTAACATGTTCTTCTTACAGTCTCTTTCAGCCACGATTCTATCGTTGATAGGAGTGTCTGTTTAAATAGCAGTAAACCTTCTTTTTCGGCCATGGTTGGATTGCTGTCGCGGCCCAGCTGTGCACGAAAGGGTGAATTTCCTCTGGGGTGATGTGTCGAGTAGATGATGGAGTGGTCACCAATGACGGTGTGCCTGGAAGATCATTTGTCGTTAGACATGGTTGATTGGGGTCCCCTAGCTCTGATTCATAGGTAGTTTGTGTAGCCTCTGGAGCAGGGCGATCGGTGACGGAAGGTGGTAAAAAGTCTTGAGTCCTCAAATATGTCTGAGTTCAATGGACAGATCCACTCACTTGTAATCCATATGTAATGTTCGACAGAATCGTAGCTGATTGAAAGGCTGTTTTCACAATTGCTGGATATCGTAGATAGTTAATGTTTTGCCTGGATGAATGGTCATCCAAGCGTCACAAGCTGTGTTGGCGTATTTTTTAAAGGGGTCCATATACAGTTAGTTCTGCGGTGTGGAGGAAAAGATAGGACATAAACCCCATTTCCTTTGAACAAATCGGAGGCCTCAATGGACAAATTCGAGTCATGGTTATCGAGGACAAGCAGCACAGGTCGCACTTGTGAACTGATAAAGTGGATAAAATGTTGGGCAAACTTCCCAAAATTGCATTCGACCGTCCAACCTCACTTATCGGCATCGCTGCTGAAGGCCACTGGTCCAGATTGCACGAAATGTTCATTGAACTTAGCTCGTTGAAAAATGGAGGAACAGTGCTTCCTCCAGCCGAGACTCAAATAGCCAAAGTAATAAAGGTACCTCTTTCAGCAGAGGTGATCTGTCCAATTTGCTTAAACCCTTTCCGTGCTATCACCTTGTCTGGCTTTTTAACGGTTGTAATCGCAGTCTCGAACATGTTGTAGATGTCCTGTGGCTCGAATCCATGCCTGTTCAGTACTGTGTGGAGTAAGTGAAAAAGTTTTCGATGTTAGTCCTGTTGAAAATGGTGGCTCGAGCTAGGCTAGTGGCCTCAGGTGTTCGAAGAGATAAGGATTTGTTTCTGTTCATAAAATAACAGAGCCCATCAGGTCCCGGCCATCATGTTGAGCCAAGCTTTTGCCCTCAACATTGTGAGCGTGAACGGCCTCGGTCACCTTCTCAATTGGTCGATTTACTCGGTCTGTTTTCTCTTGTACTTCTTCATAGATAAAAACCATAAGTGGTTATTATTCTCTCAGAACCTTTTAAACTAATTTCAATCTTTCGATCATCCTCAGTAAAGCGTAACTAAAAGTATTTTCATCACATGATATCTTATAATTTGGTTTTTAATTAAATTTTCTTTTATATATCTCATTCTAATTGTATCTTCATTTTATTATGCATTTTCCTTTTTATTTTTTTCAAGACTATTTTTTTTCTCATTTAAGAATTTATTTAAATAATTTGAGGAAACAAATTAAATAAATTAACTTCCTAAAAGAGGAAAAAAAAATAGAAAATCTTAAAAGATAAAATAAAAATGAAAATGTATAATAAAATTAAGATGGAATGAGTTATATATAAGAAAATTTAATTAAAAACCAACTGGTATAATATCGTGTGATGGAAATACTTTTAGTTTCGTTTTACTGCGGATGATCGAAAGATTGAAACTAGTTTAAACCAAAAATAATCTATTGTAAGTGAAATAAAACTATTGATTTAAAACCTTTATTTATTCATTTTTTTACAGAAATTGTTTCTTTTTTAATGAACATTAATGAAGGGGTTAGTTGGCATAGGTGTCGGGCGAGTTGTCATAGCTATGCCAACTAGCCCTACAGGGAAATCCAAAACAAGATGGATGACACAAAATCCAAAACACCAGAAACAAAAGATGATACATGCGTGCAACCACAGTTAACCACTCTTTCGAAAACTGCCAACAGCAGCGCCTCAATTCGATCTACAGCAGGGGTGTCAAACTCGCGGCCCGCGACTATCATTTTTACGGCCCGGCCAATATATTGGCACACAATAATATATAATAAAATAACCGACTCAGAATTATAAGATAGGAAGAATTCGCTTTTTTTTTTTTTTTTTTTTTTTTTTTTTTTTTTTTTTTTTTGGGGGGGGGGGGGGGGGGCTATTATTAAACAAAATGCGTATATTTATGTTGAATATACTGTAATTAGGTAAATAAACCTACGTTTCTATTAATATTGATTTTTTTTTTTTTTTTTTTTTTTGCGGCCCACCTATAGTTAAACCTTGTTTGTTTGGCCCAAGTTAGCCTTTGAGTTTGACGCCCCTGATCTACAGGTTCAATAGATCAAAAAAAATTTACTCAACAGCCAGAAAAAGGATGAAACTGGGGTCCTTCCTTCGTGACGCTTCCAAGCAGACTGAAGTTTTGGTGGATGGTGTACCTTTACATACACTCCCCACCAGCAAGATGACGGTGCTCTAGTCCCATGGTAACAAGAAATAGAAGCAGTGTGCCAACTAACCCCGGTCTCCCCTATGCTAAACATTTTGGAAATAATCAATTTCAAGTAAGTTCTGGGTGGCTGGACCAAATTTAAGAAAAGGCATGGCATCAAGGAAAAGGTTATTTCCGGAGAAAGTTGAAGTGTAACTGAAGCAGTCCATGATCACTTGAAAAAAATTCTAAAAGCTTATCAGCCCGATGATATTTTTAATGCTGGTGAAATGGGACTCTTTTATAAGTGTTTATCCAACAGAACTCTTAACTTTGAAAGACTGATTGTAATGAAGGCAAAAACAGTAAGGATATAATAACTGTACTGGTAGGCGCTAACATGAGTGGCAAAGAAAAACTTCGATTATTGGTAGTAGGTAAAAGTCAGAACCCTGGAGTATTCAAAATTGTAACGTCTTTAGAGGTTTATGATACTATTAGATCATGGGTTGAAGAATTTCCTTTGGCTCAATAAAGTGAGACAAGAAAATAAAATGAACATAAATTTATTAAAAACGTAAGAATTTTAATTAACGATACAACCTGTGATAACAGTTGTCAACGCCGTACTGGCGGTAGGTGTACGATGACACTTATACGAACTCTCAATGAGATGCAAAAAATATACAACAGTTACTAAATAACGTAAAACTGACGTTACTAAATCAATACGTAATACATGCAATTGTGACATCATGGTTAGTTTGGTATGTCATCATGGTACGTTTCAGATTGAATGGCACAAATCATTGGAGTTAAATCCGGCGGTTTAGCCTAAATCTAACGGTTTACTATTGTTCTAACAGAAAGTCATGGACAAGTGAAATTTTTTAAGCGTAGATTTTGAAATTGGATTTTCAAAGATCAAAATAATAAAAAAAATTGCTTTGCTTGTAGACAATTGCCCGGCCCATGTAATGTTTTAGGAGAATTATGATAAAACTAAGACCAATTCTATATATCGAATTTTTTTCTGGCAATTTACTACTTCGATATATGGAGGTCCTACTGTATGTATGACGTGAAGCTTGTTACTACCCATCTCCATTATGTCGTCTATCCAACGTTATTCCTTCTTAATCTATTCCTAAATAATCGTTAATGTTATGGCAGTCAATGATTAAAGGCCTGTGGCAAAGAACTACAAATTGATCCACTTAAGAGTTTATTTCCGAATATTAACCTACCCCGATACAATCTGTTAATTATTTTCCAAGAAATCATCTCGACCCGCGTGACCGAACCGATTGAAATCCTTTCCCGCTATGCTGAAAACTCTATTGTTTTAAACCATCTAAAGCCATAGTGCATGCGCGTGACGTTTACACCGGCTTTGAGGCTGGGGTGTGGCTATAGCTGTCACTCGAATCCAGCCCTGCAATCTATTTTCCCCGCGATGCTTTTATTCCGATTTTTGCGATTTCCCAACCCTAAATTGATAAATCTTATTTCTTTTTAATAAAGATCCCATTTAAAGTTTACGCGATTGCCCCCCCCCATATTATATAGCATTACATGTATGTGTATATATATATATATATATATATATATATATATATATACACACACTGCTGGCCACTGTAAATGCAACACCCTGAAGGAAACATGCAAATAACATGAAATTTACAACATGCATTAGTGGAGGTGAGATATGCAAATGATTAGAATTTCAGCGCATACGCACATCACGCGCGCCTGTGGCGCCACTTCAAAGCGCTATTTAAGGCTTGGAGATTTCGACGATTTCAAGTTCGGCAATTGTGTTTTTCTTGTGGTTTTTTCAAAAAAACGATCAATTATGCCTCGTCGAAAACAGCGATCATCTTTTGATCAAGTATCCGAGTTCGACAGAGAAAGGATAGTGGCCTACCGAGATTGTGGATTATCTTTCAGGGAAATCAGTAGTCGTGTTGGACGAAACCAAACAACTGTAATGCGGATATGTGATCGTTGGATGCAGGAGGGTACGACGGACCGGCGTGTTCGATCGCATCCACCTCAGCGCACCACTTCACGTGATGACAGGCAAATTGTGCGCATGGCAGTGACGGATCGCTCAGTCACATCACGAACCATAGCACAGCACATGCAGTCTGTAACGCATCATCCAGTGTCTGCGCGTACCATTCGACGCCGTTTACAGCAGAGTGATCTGTCCGCAAGACGTCCATTGCTTTGTCTACCCTTGACGCAGAACCACAGACGTCTCCGCCGCCAATGGTGCGATGACAGTAGGATGTGGACGGCAGAATGGAATGAAATTGTCTTTACTGACGAGTCACGCTTGTCTGCAACACCACGATGGTCGCATTCTAGTCTGGAGACACCGTGAAGAGAGGATGCTGAACAGCTGCGTTATGCACCGCCACACTGGTCCTGCACCGGGTATTATGGTATGGGGCGGTATTGGATATCACTCTCGCACACCTCTAGTACGCATTGACGGTACTTTAAACAGCCAGCGCTACATCTCCGAGGTGTTGGATCCAGTTGTCCTTCCTTACCTTCAGGGCTTGCCCACAGCCATATTTCAACAGGATAATGCGCGACCACACGTGGCACGCATTGTCCAACGGTTCTTCGTCAATCGCCAGATTGAATTGCTTCCCTGGCCGCCTCGCTCTCCGGATCTTTCGCCGATAGAAAACATGTGGTCCATGGTTGCTCTACGATTGACCCAGATTCCATCCCCAGCTGCCACAGCAGATCAACTTTGGCAACGTGAGTAAGTTGCTTGGTCTGCTGTACCCCAAGAACTCATCCAAAGTCTCTTTGAATCAATGCCGAGGCGTGTGGCAGCGGTGATCTCCAACAATGGCGGCTACTCTGGCTACTGATTTTGGCAGGAACCACACTTCACAGAAGTCTATAAATTTAATCATTTGATACTTGGTCAACATGTTATCTACAAAATAAATTTTGTTGTGATATCTCTTGTCTTTCTTGGTGTTGCAATTTGGGTGGCCAGCAGTGTATATATATGGAAACTACCTGGTCGAAACTTTCGACAATTCAGTAAAACCTCATTTATCTGGATATCCGGATCAGATTTGTAGACATTATTTTTATTTAATGTTCACATTAGATAATAATTTTTCACTATGATAGCAAGAACGTAACTACAAGTACGCCAAATATTCGCTCTTCAGTTTGATTCAATGTACAGTTCCTGCATAGATTGTGCAATAAATTATGGTATTAAAATGATCTTTGTTGAGTTTAAGAAAGCTTTACTAGACTTACCAATTCTTTGTTAAGAAATGATGTGAAAAGTTATTTTTATATCTTTTAATGCGTTGTAAACAATACTATGTAATTTTGTTACAAAACATAGTTTTTTTATCGTAATAAATGGTAAGCCTGCTTAGTTAAGGATTTTGATTTGCTTATTATCCGGATTTTCGATTATCTGAATTGCCTATGGTCCCATTTAGTCCGGATAAACAAGGTTTACTGTATTCGGAAAAGAAGAATGGGCATTTACGGATTGCGGTGGCTTATGTTAAAAAGTTACAGGTGGGATTGAGTAGCATTCAGTCCAGTCATGAATAATCCAATTGATGGAAATAATTTGTTTATTCACTTGTACACATTAAGGTTATTTAGTTGGTTAACATATAAAAATTATAAAAGACTAGAAGATACTAAGAGCAGAGAGAATGGATAGTGGCCTCTGATTCAATCTATATACAGTATCTACCTCTGCAGTTTGACACTCACACCAGCACAAAGGAAAATTTGTTTTATTTGCCCTGGTGATCATCTGTGATGCTATATGTCCAGCAACAGCCAGGTGCCACACAAAGCA
Source organism: Dolomedes plantarius (assembly GCA_907164885.2). NCBI lineage: Eukaryota > Metazoa > Arthropoda > Arachnida > Araneae > Dolomedidae > Dolomedes > Dolomedes plantarius. The sequence continues at coordinate 181,872,992 of OU015498.1, read as the reverse complement.
AAACAAGCAGTTACATCAGGGAAAGAGAATATTAAAAGTAGAGAATTCATGGAATAGAATTGATAATTGATGGAGCATTATTATTGTAGGATAATTAATACTGGTGGGATATTGCTATTATATATATATTGTAACGTCCTCGGTGGAAAATGAGACACACGAGAGACAATTATATTAAACAGAGCTTGTATTAAACAAATAAAAATTTACAGTATGTATAAGGCAGAGAGTCTAGGCTCCTCTGCATATGAAAGGTTCTATAGGAACCAAAATATCTTTTACATTAACAGAGATGTATCTCTCCACTCGTAAAATCGGGAGCCGAGAGAGTAATTTTCAGGCCTTCGGTCCGCACAGCGCCCTTTCGGCCCTGCTTGTCGACGGAAAGATCCAAGGCTTAGTATAGCAGCTACCCTCTCTCGTTGCTTCCCACGCACTGCTCTCCTTTTCTTTTTAACCAGCTGGCCGGGGGGGGGGGGGGGGGTTTTTGGAACCGGGAAGAATTCGTAAAGGGATGGGCTTTTGTTTAGGTGGCCCTTCTTCCCCAAAAAGGGCCAAGACGTAACAATATATATATATATATATATATATGACGCCCCGTACCTCACGCCGTGGAGGAGAGGCATAGCACTAATCGGAGGTGTAGCCGGCACGAAGGTGTGATGCAGACGGGCGCAGTGTAGATCCAAGGAAGCACTTACGAACTTTAGGCGAGAAACGCACACATGGAGCCATTGATGAAATACACAACTTCGAAGACTTTATTTATTAGAAGGCATTAGCTGCAGTGACCACATGACTTGGCCTGACGGGGCGCGGATTACATTACAAGACAGAAGCGGACCGCAGGTCCGACAGCAACGAGAGTTAGACACCAAGAGAGAGAAATCTTCTGTTCACGCAAATAGTAAATGAGTGCTTTGCGATATTGACGCCAGAGGACCTAAACTACTTAATATTTTAATTGGGCGTCTTTAGATTCGTGGAGTTCACGTGTCCACTTAAGTTTACCCGGGACTGTACTGCTAGATCCCGCGCTTGTTAGAACCGCGAACTATTGACCTGGGTGCAGGATAAGTGACTATAAAGTTCTTATAAAGTGTGGTTTTGTCTCTACAGACCCCATAAATTCAGAGTGGTTCGAGGGCTCTTCAAGAATTTTGACATTACACTGGCATTTGGAATCTCATAAACTTCCTACACTCATATCTGGGGATGTTATTGAGTTCAGCCACTTCACATGCCTGTATAATGATCTGCAGGGCTACGATAAATTATCTTATTTTACTTTTAGGTTGCAATTTTAGAAAAGGGGTCGTGCTTTATTAACAGGATAATTTTAAATACGCTTTAGATATCTAATGGTGGGCCGTTATTATCACACACACACACACGCATGTGTATATATATATATATATATATATATATATATATATATATATATATATATATATATATATATACACAGTGGAATCTCGATCGATCGTTCCCCGAACGATGGTTTTCCCGTATGTATCGTTTATTTCACCCAGTCCCGAATAAATGCCATAGAAAACAAGCAAAAAAGACCGCATGGATCGCTCCTCGATCCATCGTTTTCCCGCAATATTCGTTCAGAATAACGCAGCTTTACATTAATTTATCGGATCGATCGTTTTTCCATAATAACTGAACCTGAAATATAAATGTCTGAATTGAGCTAGAATGACGCTCTAACCTATTTTCGGCAACTCATTCCAAATTCAACGACTATTCAACATTTCTGTTCTTATCAACAATGGCTCACAGTCAGCTTTTTTGTTGGCCTTGGGATGGAGACGCCCTGGTTTTTGGTCTAGTGTGTGAGAAGTTTCTAATTACTGCAGTTCTACACTGGCCGGTGAGTGTTTCACCCGGAAGCAGAACTTCTTGGTGGTCTTATGTCGGACCCCATCCATCAGTGCAATGGAATGGTTCTAGTTGCAAACGATTCACGGCTGCCGCTTCACTATACTCTCACACAATAACCGATACCGAAAAGAAAGCAATTTGCAACACAAAATATATTGTTTAGTTGTGGAGAGAAAACCGCCAAAACACAAACGACGATTAAGTACTTTTATTTGAATCACAATTCCTGTATATCTACGTGTATTTCTTTTATTATTATTATTATCTTGGATTTTAGTACAACTTTGTAATTTTATCTTCAGTTACACTACGGGTATGTATGCATTTATGTATGTGAGTAAATATATTTTAGGGATATCAAACTTTAAGGTATGTTAATACTTTTTTGTATGTTCCTGCATCTATCGTTTTCCCGCATCCATCGTTTAGTTCAGTCGGTCCCTTCGAAAACGATAGATCGATATTCCACTGTGTATATATATATATATATATATATATATTCCTGACCTAAAGCTCTTTTATTATTATTATTATTATTTATTTATTTATTTTTCTTTAAATTTAGCTGTCAGCTTGCCACTTTTAAGCATCTTGCACTAATTATGAGTCTCCTTCATCAGATTGAACTCCTTTAGTTCATTAAGTACAGGATGGCCCCAAAGTCACAAGACCATTTTAAAATAGAATAATTCTTTTATTTATTAAAAATTCATTTATTCTTTTATAATCAATCAATACACTTATTTAAATCAGTTTCAACTAGTTTTGTATATTACACCACCATTTTGTTCTTGACACTAGCGGACTTCATCACCTGTCGTAATGTTTCTTAGCTTATTCCTTCATGGATGTCGGTCTTTAATTTCTGGATTGTTCGAGGTATACTCTTTTAGATATCCCAACAGGTAAAAGTCCGGGAAGCATGAAGGCCAATTGAATTTAGAGTTTTGCAAAATTATCCTCCCTCCGAAAATTTGCCTTTAGAGCTCTTATCGTCAGGCTAGCTGTATGGACAGTGTCCCCATCTTGCTGCCACTATACCTTTGATGTGTTCAGGTTGCACGAAATGTTTGGATACCTTCCTCCTGTGATGATTAGAACTTTTTCTGCCACATCTTTGAACAAGGACCAAGAATATTTTCACCGCACCAAACTGTTAACTTTTACTGGGTGCAGGAATAAGTTGAGTATCGCTTGTTGAGATGGTGGTTTACTGACCCAAAGTAACGAATGTAAGCTCTTTGGGTTAGCACAATAGATCGTTTATTTTCTGTATAAAATTCGATTATTTTCACTCATTGCTCTGTCATGAATTATTTCCAAGGACTACAGATAAATAATCTGAAACCAAATATTAAAAAAAATTAACTTTAAAACAGTTATATTCTAGAATGGTCTGGTGACTTTTGGGCTACCGTGTACCAAGGTTTGCTAGTCTGAGATCAGATGTTCTATTATTTCAGACTCACGGCTCCCATTGTAGATTATCTAAAACCTCACACATTGAGAGTAGTGAATTAGTATATAAAATGACAAGAAATATCATGTGTTAAAAGATGTAATTCCAATTTTTTTAAAATCTTTTTTCAAATTCTCTTGCATCTTATCAAGCTGATCCAGTGCAGTATCAAGAGAAATTTCTTTTTAATGGAGAACTTTGAGTTTGCTGTCAAATATGACCATGTATGCATAATATAGATTTAAAAGTAAATATATATATATTAATTAAATTCTGGAGGGATAATAATAAAAATAGATTATGTAATATTTTAAAATGGTTAATGTACAATAACACTTACCTTGAATGTGCAACATATTGCGTAGAGAAAATTAAATCAAGACCACCAATTAGGAATTTACTTTTTATTCACAGATATGTTGATTCAAGAGAGTTAAATGCAGTCTGAAAAATATATTTTACTGTTAAATGATATGTATAAATTGAATTCTCACATTCAGTTTATGAACTGTCATGTCTTATTTGTCAAACATAAGTGTAGCCGCAAGCATCACAAATGGTTAAAACTGTATCCCAACTTTTGAAAAAAATATGTATATGTACCGGGTGAGCCAAAAGTTCATAAGACTTTAAAAATTCATAAAAAAAGGGAAGAAATTATGATAAAGAAGTACGGTTTACAAGAAAGGGCTCACAAGGAAGTCTGATATTTTTTAGCAGCAAAATAAAAATTTAAAAAAGTCACTGGTCCAGCTTTTCAAGCACTGCTACTCCCCGTGGACGATTCCGTCGTCATATTATTCATAACGGTTTCCACCGCAGTAATGCGGCCCTCCGCCAACGAGGGTCTTCCACTTCGTGGCCGACCCTCCAAATCCTCGTGTATCACGGTCTTTTATTGCGAGATTGATTTGCATAATTCTGCTGAATCTCTCGCATGTCAGCGCCAGCTACCGGTGACATTTTAAACACTTTTTGGCTGCTAATAAAATCCGACTTCCGTATGATCCCTTTCTTGCAAACCGCACTACTTTTATCATGATTTCCTTTTTTATGAATTTTAAAGTTTTTACGAACTTTTTGCTCACCCTTTATATATATATATATATATATATACTCTTAGACGACCCCCCCTCCCCCCCCCCCAAAAAAAAGACGCCAAGGGATAATGCAAATAGGTTACAAATTGATATACATACAGGTTTCGACGGAAAATGCAAAATTTTAAAGTTTGGTGGCCAATGAATGAACATGTGACGCTGCAGTGCATCTTAACTGCGCAACTGGCAGGATATTAAAGAGGAGAAATTTCGATTCCAGGTCATAAATTCTTTGAGAATTTCATTCCGTGTACTCAGGTAGACAGTAACTATGCCTCGCATACAGGTGCGCGAGCAATATGCGGGATGTCAGCATTTGAGAGAAGACGTGTAGTTGGACTCAAAGAAGCCGGTTGGTCTAATGGACGAATCGCTCGACATTTGGATAGGAGCGATGCCACTATTAGACGATGGTGGCAAGGAATGGGAGAACCATGGCCGAACACGGCGTCAAAGAGGAAACGGTCCGCCTAGAGAAACGACGAACGTGAGGACCGAGCAATCGTTAGAGCGGCACTCACAGCCCCAGATTCATCATTATCATCGTACGTGCAACTGTTGCTTCAATGACCGCAAGGACTATTCATAGGGCCTGTTCACATAGGAGTCCGTTGCGTTGCGTTAAGGAAAAGATGACGTTGGGACGAAAATAAACCAATCATATGCCGCCAAACGATTAGCGAAGAAATTTTTAACGCCTATGATTGGTTTATTTTCGTCCCACCGTCATCTTTTCCTTAACGCAACGGAACGGACTCCTATGTGAACAGGCCCATAGGCGGCTCATTGAAAGGAAGCTGAGCTCACGGAGTCCCTTGCGTCGACTACCATTGATCTCTGTACACCGACAAGCCCGTTTGGTGTCGGGCACATTCGACCTGGAATGTCACTGACTGGAGTAGAATTGTCTTCAGTGATGAGTCCCGCTTCGAAATGAGCGCCGATGACCAGCGAATACGTGTCTGGGACAGCAGTAGATACCAACCTGACTGTCTTCCTCCATACGGGTCGACAACTAGGAGTGATGGTATGGGGTGCCATTTCATTTCATAGCAGGACCCCTTTGGTCGTCATCCGCGACACACTTACAGCACAGCGGTACGTCGACGATATTATACGCCCCGTTGTGTTGCCCTTCATATCACGCCATCCTGGGCTTACATTTTAGCAAGATAATGCCCGCCCGCACACGGCGAGTTTCTACTGCTTGTGCCAAACCTTGCTGGCCAACGCTACCCTGGCCAGCAAGGTCGCCGAATCTCTCCCCCATTGAGCACGTTTGGAGCATTATGGACAGGGCCATCCAACAAGCTCGGGATTTTGACGATCTAACGCGCCAATTAGACAGAGTTTGGCACGATATCCTGCAGGAGGTCTAACTGGTTTCATACGGTAGCTTGTATAAATATTCTCAAAAAATTTTTAAAATATTGACCATGGTACTTGTTGGGTTTTCAAAAATATACCTTCCTAAATGAATTATAGATGGTGACACTTGAATAAAAAAATTATATCTATTTTAACGCTTTCAATGCGAAGCGATGATTTGTGGAAAACATTTACCATTGCGGAAAGTTCAAATTGCTTTTTGTTTCAAGTGAAACTTTTCTATGGCGGCCAGTCATGGCTCATGGCTCCGAAAAAAAGTGGCCCCGGAAAAGGGGGTAATATAACATTGGCTCTGTTGGATGTAATGAATCGGTTCTGAACAAAATAGGGCCGTTTACCGGGGTGGCTGGCTAGAAAAGTTTCACTGTGTGGTTGTATATATATATATATATATATATATATATATATATATATATATACACTAGCTGTTTACCCGACGTTTGCCCAGGTATTTATGTATCCCAATTTTTTTTTAGACCGAAAAAGGGATGAGTTCTACCTATAGTGTAAAATCTAAATAATTTTATTTACAGGTATTTAAAAGTATATGTACAGTATATAAATTATAAAGTAAAATTTCATATTCACCATAATATTAATTTAACTCGAAACTTGATTATAAACAACATGTTTAGTTTCTCCTATTCTTAGTGACCGTGAAAATTATGGATTCGACACTACTCTCGGTGATTTTGGACATTTTATTTTTCACACCTTCTTCCCCAATGCTGATAGGAGCTGAATTTGCACTTAAACTGCACCGGGTGTGTCGCTATTCATCTCAGCAACCTCGAAAACTATAGATTCGACACTGCTCTCGTCATTTTGGACAATTTATTTCCCCCCACCCCTCTCCTTCAATGCTGATGGGGCAGAACTTGCATTTAAACGGCTTCGGGAGTGTCACTATTCATCTCAGCGACCCCGAAAACTATGGATTCGACACTAATATGTCATCATGTCTTCACTTTCCCCCTCCCCATAGGGGCCTTGAGTTATCAGCTCTATGGAATATTGAACCTTGTTTTTCCCCCCAAAATACTGCGTCGTGAGTGAAAAAATTCTTTGATGAATTACAAGTAGATGAACGCATTGAAAACAGTCAAAAATGTTTCAAAGCCGATGTGTTTCATAAGTAATGGATTTAATAATTAATCAATTAACTATTAGATTTAAATCCGTTTGACAATTATGTCCACTTTTTAAATGTATCACCTGCAAATGTGCTTTTATATTCAATTAAAACAAATTACTTCTATACGTGAAGTTGCTGAACTACTTTTAAATCACACCGCAGCTTCAAGTAGCTTCTCTGACATTATTACAGAATGCATGATTTTTTTAACTTTACCGGTGACGACAGCGACATCAGAACAAAGTTTTTCAAAGCTGAAATTAATCAAAACATATTTAAGAAGCAACATGTCACAACACCGTCTTAGCTCTTTGGCCCCGATATCAATTGAAATAACAATACAGCGCACCCAGGATTTAATCTTGGGGGAGGAGGGGGGAGGGCTAGTTGAACGGATAAAAATATTTATAATGCAAATTCAATATTCATAATGCAATTTTTATTTCTTTGGGGGAGGACTGTGACTAGGATCCCTTGGCCCACCCCCTGGGTGCGCCACTGGAACAATAGCTTGTTGATCTGGAGAAAATGATTGACCGACATGCAAACGAGAAAGCGAGAAAACAACAATTTTGAAGCTTTTTTTTATGTGCAAACTAAACATGCTCAAGTACATTTTGTCAATAGAGTTAATAAAATATGTAGTAAATATTAGTGGGTACTCCGTACTTAAAGAATTATAATTTGTTTTATTATTGTATTCATATTTATTAAACTGAATTTCTTATTGTTGAAATGTCTTGAATTTCAAATAAATTGTTATTAAGTAAAGTTTTAAATCGAAATAAGAGTAGATAGAAAACAAATTTCGCCAGAACTCTTCTAAGAAACAAGTGGGCGCAACGATTTAACTTGCTCTAGGGCGCTGAATATGTAGCTACGCCACTGATAGGGGTGATAGGGGTGGCTTTCCCTCCCAGTCTTTCTTTCCAGATTGTGAGTCATATGTGTACCAAGTTTGGTTAAAATTGCTCCAGGCGTTCCAGAGTGATGCTGGAACATACACACATAAATCCATTTTTATATTGTAACAGCACGTAAAATCTTGTGGGACATTCATCTGTAGCAGGGGATTCATAAAACATCTGTAATCATGGAATCCCCATCGAATTCTTTTGATCGCATCTTTCCGAAAAGCCGGGGAAAATATGAGTGTTAAAAATCGTCTACCACCTTGGGACCAGTCGGTGGTCGTCATTCAGGGATTTTGACGTTACAGGAACAATAAGTTTTCACTTTACGACCCATCGGACGGATCCAAGATGTAGACTGTCATCGAATGTACGAAGACACTTCAAGCTTGTGCCCCTGATATTTAAAAAAAAATTATATACTTGTTTCAAATTTCAATTTTCAACTCATAAGTAAAATCCCTCGAAGATTACGGGTACTGCCATGTATTGTTGTTTTGAAAGAAATTTACTTTCCTAAATTATGTATAGATGGCGCCACATTAAATAAAAAAAATTGGATTGAGAATCCGAGTTTCATATTTTGCCATACTGTTGTAGTTTTAAGTTTGGAGATAAATGAATTTCATTCATGAAGTATTAGAACTGTCACTGAAATTCGATTATTTTCAAAATATAAATTAGAACATAGGATTTTAAAAGCCCCGTTGCATGTCAGGATAGCCGAGTGGTATATATATGTATGCATTTATTTGGTGAGTAGAGGAAACATGCCCAAAAAATTACTTCCAGTTGTATGTCATACATGTACATTAAGACATTTATAAAGCTTTTAACTTGTACAAGATGTAAATGTAAAAGGTAAGAGACCCTTTAAGAAATTTATAATAATTATAACATTATTTGTAAGAATTTATATATATATATATATATATATATATTTAAATTTGACAGTAATTATAATTTTGAAGTGTGACAATACATTAAGATTTGAAGTTTTATGTAAACACTTGCATGATAATTGCGCACTTTTCTGTGTTAATTTAATTGATAACGTTACTAAATAAAAATATTTGAAATTGTAATGGAGTTTACTTTTCTAAGTAATGTATAGATGGCGCCACATTATCTAAAATAAAGAATATGGATCGAAATAACGGGATTCTTTTTTGCCATACCGTAGTTTATAAGTTTAGTGATATTGAATTTCACCGATAAACTAAGTGAAAATATGATTCTATCGCTGAAATTTGATTGTTTAAAGAAAAATAATAATAACATAAGATTTTAACATCCATGAGGTATGTCAGGATGGCCGAGCGGTCTAAGGCGCCAGACTCAAGGATGATCCTTCTCTACATGGTAGAGTTTGAGTGTTCTGGTCCACTAATGTGGGCGTGGGTTCGAATCCCACTTCTGACAGTCAAACTTTTTTATTATAATTTATTTATTTTTGTAGGCTTTTTACGTAGAATAAATTAGTACCAAAATTTTTATTAGCGTATTTATTAATTTACATGTTTATTATTAAATTTCATGTACATACTACAACACACCCTTCACAGTAAATTTTTAGATGTTTTTAATACATATATATGTGTGTGTGTGTGTATGTATGTATGTATGTATGTATGTGTGTATATATATATATATATATATATATATATATATATATATATATATATATATATATATATATATATATACAGTGGAATCTCGATCTATCGTTTTTCGAGGGACCAACTGAACTGAACGATAAATGCGGAAAAAGGATAGATCTGGGAACATAAAGTAATATGATCGTCGGGACTGAGTGAAATAAACGACACATACGGGAAAACGATGATTCCGAAAACGATCGATCGAGATTCCACTGTATATATAGTGAAACTTCTCTAGCACGCCACTATAGGTCAATGGCCCTATTTTGATCAGAACTGATTTAACACATCCCATAGAGCCAATGTTAGTTTACCCCCTTTTCCGAGGTCACTTTTTATACTCACATATATATATTTATTTCATAGGCACTTAGCGTTCAATAAATCGGTATCAATTTTTTCATGAATGTGTTTTAAAAGACTATTTTGCTGCTTTTGCTTTATGAATTTTTCAACAAATAAATGTAAACGTTTAATAGTAGTGATTCTATGATGAATTCTAGTTTCTTAGTTTGTTTATTTATATTCCACGAGTTCTTGAACTATTAAGAGACGTATTTCAAATTTCGACACGTCTTGCAAAATTAATTCATAGACGACAACAACAAAAAAAATTTCAGGTAGTCTCTTCTAACAGAACTACCACCGGTTATTAATGTAAGATTACTTTTTGTATGTATATATGTATCTATATGTATGTACGTATGTATATATATACATATATGTACAAGTGGTTATCAAAATAATGGAAACACATCAATATTAGTGGTGCTTATGGAAGTGCTTCGTATTCCTTAAAAAACAAGTTTAGGGGCCAATATTTTTTTATAGAATATAGTGTACACATTATTCTACTCTAAAGTAGCAGTAATGAAACTATGGGCATCAGGCTCTTTGGGGGATAGCGTAAGATGTCAAACCTTGTAGACCGTGCAGAAGGGCAAATTGTTGAAGCATGTTTAATTGGAGTATCTGTTACAACAGCCCCCCATGGTTTTGGGTGTTTACCGAGCTATGATATCGGAAGTCATGATGGCATACAGAGTTCACGGAAAGACATCCTATGTGAAACAAAATAGTGGACGAAAGGGAAAGCTAAGTGAAAGAGACTCACTGGTGTTGAAGCGGACTGTGACATCAAAAAAGAAGACAACTGCAGCCAAAGTGACCGTAGAGCTTCATCTGAATCTGCAGGCTCCAGTACCAGTCATTACAGGTAAGAGAAAACTTCAAAAACAAAAGATTTATGGCAGAGTAGTAATTCCCAAGCCACTTGTAACAGATGTGATTACAAATGTCCTCTACAGTGGTGCAACGAGCACAAATCCTGGTCAAGTGATATGTCGATATATGACATTTGGTTAGACCAATCATTGTTCACTTTGTTCCCCGCAACAGGACGTGCGTATGTCTCAAGAACACCTACATAAGGGTATGATCATGCTTGTCTCATGCCAGCTGTCAATCATAGAGGGAAATTTCTCAGGGTTTCGGCGGCCATTTCATGATTTTCAAAAGGGATCTATTGTAACCCTGAAAGGGAGATTGACTGGGAAGGACTATGTCGAAATTTTAGCCGACCAGATCCATCCTATGGTGCAAAAATTGTCTCCTGTAGGAGATGGCATTCTCCATGATGATAATGCTCCGATCCATACAGCTAGACGTGTCAGGTTGGGGTTTGAGGTACATAAAGACCAAATCAAACACCTTATCTGGCCCGCACAGTCCCTAAACCTCAATATCATCGAACTGCTGTGGTCTGTTTTAGGGAAGAGTCGGGAATCACTATCCAGCAATAGCATCTCTACAGGAGCATTGACAATTTATCCATAAAGAATGGTATAATATTCCCTTAACCACTACACATGACTTGCATAATTCACTTCCTTAATGAATCCAGTTGGTATTAAATGCCATAGATGGTCCTATGCCGTATTAATAAAGAATTTCATGTTTTTCCTAAGTGTTTCCATTATTTTGATAACCACCTGTATGTCAAAATTTTAACGCATTTTGGTACTATTCTGCTGAACTGTTTACTGCTTGTCCAAGCGATAGACTGGGTTTGGCACGCTACTCGCGAGGTACGACATTTTTGAAATTTTCCTTTCTGGATGACCGTTATAGTAGAACATAATCCTACATTAAAAAAGGTTATTGAATACTTATATTCTTTGATAAATACAGAATTATATGAGCTGTGAAATCAGGTAAGTTCATAAAACAAAAAGTGGAGAAAAGTGATAAAACGACAGACTGTTTTTTAAAATGTCTGTGAAAACAGAAATTCAAATACACATTGTTGTGTCTAGGAATAATGCTGAAGAAAAAAAAGTCTTAAATTAAACCAAAAGCCTGGTCAACAGCAACTGCCAGATCAGGTGCCACTGAGTTATAAAGGAGTTCTTGGCAGCGGCAAAACAAATTTGAATAGGGCAGGATGGACTTTCTTACCCTTAAAGTGATTAGTTCTTAGTCTAGCTATTGTAGAAGCAATTGTTATGGTACAGAAAGTCTGTAGAAGGGTGCTGTTGCATTGAAAGATGTTGGATTTGCAGAAGGTAGTTTTATTTCCCTGCTACCACCTAATGGAAATTCCAGTGGTGGCATTCCCAGCACTGCCACCTGGGGATGTGCCCTCCAAGGGTTACACATTGTAGAATGTAATATTGCAGATGGAGCTTTTATAGGACAACATAGACTATCCTTGGAGTCATTATTATTATTACAATTTTTGTATGACTAAGAAACTTAACCGATTAGGCAAGTGAAAATAGCAATAACATCCAATTCAGTCTTCAAGTTATTTTTTTACTTCACAGAAAAAAATTGAAATAATTGTTTAATAATTAATTCACATTACTTCTGTGACAGTTTGACTGTCACTGACTCATCTATTTTACTTTTTTGTAGTGACATAGCACTAAACAATTGACTGTCAACATTGAGTACTTGCTTCTGCATTCAAATTGCAATGATTTGCATTAGAGTATGGACTTATATATGTAACTGGAATGGCTTCTGTTAAAAGTGGCTATTATTTGATGGCCCCCAAAAAATGTTCATCCTTATTATTTAGGAAACCGACTCAGCTGACAAATTGGCCAAGGCTGGTTCGAACTTAAACAGCCTTGTCCACCTTTGGAATATCATACTGTTAAAAAGCTTGTAAAGACAAATATTGCTTCCTTTCGTAAAAATATTTACAAAGATTCCACAAGAGGGAAAGCTTGGGCCTCTTTACTAACTAAGCCTGTTCCGTGCAACCTGCACAGGGCTGTGGGCATTGCAAACTTCCATCTCATGACGGGACATGACTATTTGCAGAAACACCTTCACCGTTTCGGTTTGACAGACTATCCGACTTGCCCCTTGTGTGGGCTTGACGACATGACTGGTAACCACCTCTACTCTTGCCCTGGACTTATTGATGTTGCAGTTAGAAATTCTGCTGAAGATGACTTTTCGTTTTATTCGAGATTGTATTGGGCTGCTCGACAGACTGATGGCTGAAAAGTCAAGGTCAGGCGTAGGTTTAAAAAAAAAAAAATTTAGGAAACTTATTATGAATGTAAAAAGTGAGGAGTCAATCAAGTGCTTTGAAACTAAAATCTCAAATTTTCAATTAGTTGAGTTCAAAAGTGGACTCAACTGATTTGGCTTATCAATGGCTCAATTACTAATACCTAGAGAAAATACTTAAATTACAGAAAAGTATTGCATAAACAAAACTTTTTTTAAAAAAATTTTTCAGCATTTAATAGCATAGTACCATAAACAATGATTCATGATACATTTCGAACAAACACTTTTAGTTAAAAAAAAATAAGATTATTTACCCAAATGAAATGTCTGTTCAATTTTACTATGAGGTATTCTTAAAAATCTTGATATTTTACATATTAAATAACATATTAGTATCCCGAAAAATAGTTTATACTGAGAAATAATAATAAAAAAAAATATAATCAGTCCTTTTTAGTAGTTAACGTTTTTTTTGCCCACAAAAAACAAGAGGTTGCTAAGGCTAACAAAATTATCCAATTTTATTTAAAACACACCATTAAAAGGTGGTACCTGAATTTTTAAAAACTCATTATAAAAATTATCTAAGATTCCTTATTGTCTCAGTTGCTTGTCAATATGATTTTGTGCCAATCCTTGTGACACAGCTCGTTCTCTCAGCTCGGAAAACCCACCTTGATGAGCTATGTCACAAGGGTTGCTATAATAGTAAGCCAGCCAGTTCAGAAGGTGAAAAGTCAGTACACAGTTTATTTTTCTGCTGTAATTGCTGCTTGCTACAGATGGATTATTTTTATTTATTCCATATCTAACCTGTGTTAGGTAACTATATGATTTTCTAATCTCATTTTTTATAGTTTATACATATTTTTTAAGCTAAATATATTTATGTATGGCATATTTATACATATATAAATAGCTTACTGTATTAATATATATATTTAATTGAAGTAGATTGCAAAAATTTTTTGCAAAAAGTTTTTACACGAGTAATTTGTATGATTTTTTAATCTGATTTTCTTTAGTTTATATATTTTATTTTTGCTTAATATATTTATGCACAGCATATTTACAGTGTGTAACAAAATTATAAGACCACTGTGGATTTTGTGATTTTTACTACAAATAGTACAATTTTTTTAAAATTAAATTAGGTTGATGTTAATAAATGAAATATAAAATATATGTATATTATTTTTAAGAGATATTTAAATATACTAATTATTTTATCAAAAATTTCAAATTTTTCCAATCAAATATCTGTAACAAAATTATAAGACCACTAGTTAAAACAAATTTTTTTAATAAAGCTAATATGATGTTGATTCACCTTTTTTCTGAATAACTTCAAATACTCGATTTTTCATTGAATTAATTAGGTTTTTGAGCAAATATTTGAGAATTTTGTCCCATTCATCCATGATATCTAGTTCCAATTCATACACAGAATCATACTGACGGTTATTTGCATACACTTGACGAGCCAAATGGCCCCAAAAGTTTTCAGTGGGATTCAGGTCTGGACTAAGGCTTGGCCAGTTTAAGACCTCAATTTTTTCTTTTTGAAAGCAGTTTTTAGTTGATTTAGACACATGGCATAGCGCATTGTCTTGCTGAAATTTTCAGTTTGATCCTCCTAAAAATGGGCCAAAAGGTATAAGGTGTTGGTAAAGCAGTTGTTGATAACAAATGGAGTCAATTTTTCCAAGAACTCGCTGGAGATCACATTTCCCATCATATGCAAAAGCTCCCCACACCATCACAGATCCACCACCCATCTGTCTACTGAAGAAAACCCGAGGTTCCGTTCGTAAATCATGCCAGTAGGAAATATTACCATCTGGGCCATCCAAATTAAACTTTTTTTCATCCAAAAAAATAATATTTTTCCAAGCAGCATTCCAGGTAATGACTTCCTTTGCCCTCTTCAGCCTTCCTTCTTTATGATGCTTTAACAGTCTTGGTTTTCTTTTTAATTTCCGAAAAGGAACATTTGAATTTGATCTTAAAGTGTGCCAGACTGTCATATGTGAAATGGTTTTACTTGTCTGCTGTGTTATTTTACGAGTAGACAAGTTCTGTTTCGTTGCAAGCTTGAAAATTCGTCTATTATCGCAAGCTGATAATTTACTCTTTCTGCCAGATCTTTTATATTTTCCATAAAAATCTCTTTTACTTAAAACGTTATGAATAGCAGTTTTCGAACGTTTAAGTATCTTACTTATTTCACGTTCCGATTTTCCAGAGCCCTTATAAAACTAAATTTTTCGAACTTCTAGTTCAGATAATTCTCTTCCACACGGCATTGTGAATTTCCTCATAAAAACAAACAAATTAAATTCTATTTTCTTTTACAATATTATCGTTTGGACTTTTTTGTGATGTAAAATTACAGTTTATCTATGATTTTGAAAGAAAAAATAAAATAGTTTTAAAAACGCAAACCATTTTAAATAAAAAAATAAGTGGTCTTATATTTATGTTACACCGAGATTTCAAAAAATTGTTTGCTGTGTGAAATTAACTCAATTTTTTCCCCCTTAAGCGATTTATTTGAGAAAATATAACTTTTTTCATTTGCTTCAAATTTTAAAATTATTCATTTTATGCAGTGTAATATTAAAATGAGTGATATTTTGGGTAGTCTTATAATTTTGTTACACACTGTATACACATATATAGCATAATATATTTAAATTAAAATAGATTGAATTAGACTGTTAAATATAAATTTATATGTAGGGATTTATTTGTAGTGATTAAGTTTGTCAATTGAATATTATTTTAGAAAATTATTTTTACTTTGTAAAAATATTTGGCTAAGATTCCTTATCTGTGTTCCAAGCTTGCCAAGATGATTTTGCACCAATCCTTACAGCATGGCTCATTCTACACCACTCAGGAGAGCTGCCTCGATCAGCAACGTCACAAGGATTGCCATAATACTAAGCTGGCTAGTTCAGAAGGGTCAATTGTCAGTATAGTAAAACCTTGTTTATCCCGACTTCGTTAATCTGGATCTCCGGATCAGATTCGTAGACTTTTTTTTAAAATTTAATGTTCACATTAGATAATTATTTTTACAGATGATAGCAAGAGCATAGCTATAAGTATGCCAAATATTCGCTTTTTAGTTTGATTCAATCTACAGTTCCTGCATACATTGTACAATAAATTATGGTAATAAAATGCTTTTTGTTGAATTTAAGAAAACTTTACTAGAGTGTCACTGGGCATTGACATGGATTAACTCAGAAAGATTATTTTTATAGGGTCTGGTGAGGTAAAATGGGTAGGTGGGGTTAAAAGGGTATAATTTTTTAAATGTTCATAACTTGAAAAATAATTTACTCAAAGTGATTTTTTTTTTACTGTTTTTGTTGTTCTGATGGCATTGCTTATTTTTCATAAAAAAAATTTTTGAGTGTCATCACTACAATCCCTAAAATAAGGCATATTTGTTTTTAATGTTTGAGAACATGTTTTTGGGCTTCTATTAAACTTCTGTTTTTCACATAAATTTTCTTGAATTAATCTTTTTTTTTTCTATTTAAAAAGATTTTATAAGCCTCCAGAAAAGGATTTATGTTTAAAGGTAAGTAAAATTTGCGTTATTTTATTTTTTATAAGATTTTTAGTAATTTGGGGGAAAATGGGTATAGTTTTAGGCTTAACTTACAATATGAAACTCATACATTCTCAAAATTAAAAAGAATAATTTTCAACTTATTTTGAATTTATAAAATTTAAAAAACAATTTGTATTATGATATTGAATAAATATGTTGTTCTATTGTTGTAGATATCCAACTAAAATGCCAAGAAATTACATAAGAAAAAAAAACCAAAACTTTTTCTGATGCCACTTTGGAACTTGCTCTGTTGGAAGTGGAGAAGGGAAAATCCATTTACCGTGCAGCTAAAGAATTTGGCATACCCTATGAAACCCTAAGAAGATGGATGGTGCAAAAGCCAACTCATAGAATGTCAGGTCGAAAATCATGGCTCACAGATGCAGAAGAAAAATGCATTGTCAAAGCTCTACAATTTTTGTCACGATGTGGGCATCCATTTGACCAAAATGACGTAATACAACTTGTAGGCACTTACTTTAGTTTTTCAAAGGATCGAAAAAATCCTTTTGGAAACAAGAATCCAGGCCCTGATTGGGTCAGAAATTTTGAAAAAAGGTGGGCTAAAGAATTAGGAAAAGGAAAGCAGAAATTCTAACAAAAGCTCGTTCTCAAAATTTATGGTTGCCAGTTGTAAATTCTTTTTTTGACACCTATGAAAATACAATTAAAGTGAATGGCCTTGAAAATTCCCCAGAGATAACTTTTAACTTGGACGAAGTTGGACTAGGAACAGATCCCAGATATACATCTGTATTTGTGCCAAAATCAACTCACACAAATTATATGAAATTGCCAACTGGGGGCAAAACAATGTTTAGTGTACTCTTTTGTGCATCTGCTAATGGTGAATATATGCCACCATTCACAATCTATAAAGGACTGCACTTATATGAATCCTGGACTAAGGGTGGTCCAGCAGGAGCTTTTTATGACTGTACTGAATCTGGTTGGATGCATGACAACGTGTTTGAATCACTTTATTTCCCATATTTCAAGCTTAAAAAAGCCAGTTTTACTCATTTATGATGGCCATGGAAGTCATATGACATATGGAACAATTAAAATGGCTTTAGATAACAACATAATTTTATGCTTACCGCCACATACCAGTCATGCACTGCAGCCATTAGATGTCGGAGTTTTTGCTCCTTGTAAATTAGGAAGGAAAACTATTTTAAAAAAGTGGTTCCGTGAAAGTAGGTTGCAAAATGTATCAAAAAATGTTTTCCCTTTTTTGCTTAACAATTATTTGAAAGTATGCCTGGTAAGAATGTGGCAAAAGGATTTCAAGGTTCTGGACTGTTTCCAGTTGATAGAGAGGTAGTAAAAAAAAAAGAATTGTACCAAGTGAAAATTTAGAAAGTTTACCAATTGCTCCAGAATTTAGTTTGCTTTGTTCATCTCATCAAAATTTACTGCCAGAAAACACTGGATCTACTTCTATATTTTCAGAAGAAAATCAGATTGATGATTGCACATCACAAAATAATAAAATTGAAAAAAAATGACCAACATGTACCAACTGAAAACCAATATTTCAATTACATTGATTCACCATTGAAAGATTTAAAAAAAGCAATACTGTGCACTCTTTTGCCACTACAATCACAACTAACTAAAAATGCCATAGATAATTCGAATAGAAGAAGAAAATGAGTGCAGAGTGCAGGCGAAAACTGGAGAAGTTTTGACTGAATCAGATGTTTTAGAACGATTATTAGAAGAGGAAAAAGAGAGATTGTCTAAGAAGAGTAAAAAATCTGAAACCAAGTCAACAAATAAGAAAAATATTGTGATAAGATCAGATTTCTTTATGCCTACATCATCAAAAACCATTGAGCCCATAAAAAGTGTTGCAGTAGGAAACTGGGTGTTAGTAAAATATTTTGGCAAAAAGTCTATTTCTGAATACATTGGCCAAGTAATTGAAAAAACTAACAATGAATTCCTAATGGTCAAGTATTTGAAAAAGTCAGAAACAGGCAATTTTTATTCATTTCCAGAAAGAGATGATGTTGATGAAGTGGAATTTTCACAAATAATTAAAAATTTTGCCTGAGCCAGTTCTATGATAATCGTGGACATTATAAATTTAATGAGTAAAATGTGTCAAAATTCAAATATTATGTCATGAGTAATTACTGAGTATTCTATAAAGTTTTCAGCATTTAAATTTATTTTATTTATATTTTTTATGCTAATATTAAACATTACCTATTTTACCCCATGATATACTCATTTTACCCCACAGTATGGGGTAAAATGGGTATAATAAAATATACCGCTATGATATTAAAACTGCAATAAATATTCTTAAAAATTGGTTTATTTTACTCCAAAGAAATGTAATGTAAATAATATTTTTTTTAAATACATATTTTGAAATACGATTTTTTGCAATTCAAATGCACACTTCAAAAACCTTATTTTTATACCCATTTTACCCCACCAGACCCTATTTTTTAATGTCTTGTAAATAATACTATGTAATTTTGTTACAAAACATGGTTTTTTATTGTATTAAATGGTAAATCTGCTTAGTTAAGGATTTGTTTTACTTATTACCCATAGTACATGGATTATCTAGATTGCATATAGTCCCAGTTAGTCCGGATTTACAAGGTTTTACTGTACACAGATTTTTTTTCAGCTGTATAGGTGACCACTTCAGTTCTTTGATTTTTTTTTCGCACTTCTGAGTTTTAGCATGTGTTCTTGGTAATTGTATGACTTTCTAATCTGATTCTCTTTAGTTTGTATATTTTACTTGAGCAATGTAGCATATTTATACATATATACAGCATAATATAGTAATATATAATATATTTATATTAAATTGAAATAGATAAAATGAAATTGTTAAATTTGAATTTATTTTTAACTTTACTTGAATATGGAAATAATATTTCCGAGACATATCTGAGACCATAACTACATTAAAAAAAAAAAATCCAGCTTTTTTTACTAGAAGAACGACGTTTTAAAAAAATAAACATCGATTTTATATTAAAAAATTATCACCATATAATTTACAAGTAAGTTTTATTTATTAATAGATTTCTTTATACTCTTATTTTATTGAAAAAGGTAAATAATAAGTTGTGTTCCATGTTATCGGCAATAAGCAAGAGTAGTGCTAAGGGCGGTGTTTAAGAACCAGTCCTACCCACTTCCATACAGAGGGCTGGGGTAAACAAAAACAGTGCCAAAGTTGACGTGAAAAATTTGGTTTGGTGAGCTTGGAACACAGATAAGGAAGCTGTTAAAAAAATTCTTAATTTTTTTTAGTTTTATTAAATTATACTAAATAGTTATGCTGCCAATTTGCAGTACATAAAAAATATTTTTTCCAGCTTTTTCAACAAGAACAACATTTTTTAATAATAAATTTTTTTATACTCTTACTTTATTGAAAAAGGTCAAGTTAAAAAATAAGCTGTGTTGCATGTTATCGGGCGAGTAGTGAAGGGGGGCGAGGGGGTGTTTAAGAACCAGTCCTACTCATTTGCCATGCGGAGAGGGGGCTGGGGTAACTAAAAATAGAACCAAGGTTGGCATGAAAAAATTGGCTTGGTAAGCAACTGAGACATTAGGAAAACTGTTCCAAAATATTGTTTGAGAATATAAAAATGAATTTAATAAAACAATATCTTTTATCACATTTCTAAAGAAAGAAAGTTTTTAAACAATGACTTTGTTTATAATTACAATGGAATGATGAAAAAAGACTACACAGCACATTCAGATTATGAAATAAAAAAATAATGAATTGGGTTGCCCAAAAATGTACATCCTCCTTTCAACGACAGAAATGAGGTACACCATTATTTGATTTCTGCCGCTTACTCATGCGATCAAAAAATTCTTTTATATCACTCTCACGTACAGTTCTCTTATTAGTAGCAAATTCTTTGAGGTATTCTTTTAATTGCCCTTTCATACTTGTATAGGCACGAACTGCCTCCATTTGTTTAACCCTATCCAACTGACTCAGAGCTGTTAGGCCTTTATCATACTGGCTCTCACTAGTTGATTTGCCCCGCTCCTCATATGCTAAAATAGTATCATCAACATTTAGGAGATACCCACAGTCGTATTTATGATACATGTCCATGCATGAAGAACATCGGCATAGTTCTTTTCTCCAATTATCAGGCCAGAATGCAGGCCCATTCATAATTCCATCAGGTTTAATTGTCAGTTTATCAAGAGAGCAATCATCTGTGTCTTGCTTAACAAAGGTTTTTATGTCTTCTTTAGCAAGATCAGCATTTTTTGCTGTAGATGTATCAGTTAACTTAGAGTCACACACAACTGTTGGCACATCCAAACATTCTTCTTTTGGAGACTTCATCTCACCATCTGCATATTTTGGCTTGACAGCGCCATTGCATTTTTCTTTACTTTCATGGTTATCGTCATTGACGTTCACGTAGTAGAACTTATTGAGATAGGAATATAAAAACTTATGCGATTCCATGCATTTGCTGCAAATCATTTCAAAATAATCATCAGGTACATCACCTCCTGTATGCCGTCCATGATACCAGTCTTCACACATAACACACTGAATCATTTCATCAGGAGTGTCATCTTCTAAATCTGGATATGGTCTAGAACAGTTGCAATATAATCCTTTAAAGTTCTGATTATATTTATTCATATTATTTACAGGTACCTTATCTGGTTTAAGAGAACAAGTTTTTCCGGGATACTTACTGTTCCCACAATCACATCTGAAGTTTCTTTTAGTATATAACTCAACAATCTCATGTCCATCATGACATTTATAAGAACATGCAAGACACACTCCGCCGGGTTCTTGATCACCGGAACACGTCGTACAAGCATAAAGAGCTTGTCTCGGTACGTATCCTTTATCGTAAGAACAATTTGTATCATCACTACCGCCTAAAACGGCATTAGCATCCTCTTCTAGTTCTTGCTCCTCTTCTAACACATCACACATGGTTAATTCAGTTTGATCATTATTTTGGGAACTCGTGGATTCAGCCATAATATGTAATATGATATTTTATGATTATATGTTCGAGAAAATTAAATAAACTAGAAAATTAAAATTTAGTGACCGCCAAATACGTAATCGATTGTGGTTATGGGTTGATCTGAAGAATGCGGTTTAGAAATCGAAATAACAAGCGATGGAAAAAAAAATTATTTAAATTTTCATTATTTTCGTTGTTTTAGCTATGTATTCTAAGAGGCGCAACAAATTTTTTTTCTCCTGCTCAACATGTATTTGTCTTAAAAGGTGAAATTTATAAAGTGCCGTAATCCGTGCTCGAAGTGATGACGTCACGATCGCCATGTTGGGCACCTCCGCAATGACGGCCCATGTTATTCTCCCATAGGACGGAAAAACAAATATTAATATCTCTTAAACTAACGAATATTATCTCCCTGCACGTCCTGAAATCGAAGAAGGAGCAAAAAATACCCTACCTGAAAATTTGAGGAATGTGATTTCGTACAGGAATAAGAGCAAATGGTGTTTTAAAATTTCATTTCGGTAAGCCTATCGGTGTGAAACATAGGCTTAGATGAAGTGATACTCTTGAACTTTTTTATTTAGTGTTTGTGAATAGTTTTATATGTTGTTTCTGTCTATGTGGATGTTGTAACTCATAAACCCACGTGACGTTACTTCTCATTAGTTACTGTTTTGAGATCTGGCAACATCTTTTAGAAATAGTTTTAGAACTGAAAATAAGAGTATGGTTGTGTGTCCTTTGTAATTGGGAAATAAAGCATTTAAAATATACGAAACTACGTAAGATTCATCAGTGGATATTTTAACATAATCTAAGATGAATTGGTAAGTAGATTTTATTCCCAGTAACACTGATTTATCCCTAGTGCCATTGTGTTTACAATTTGAATGTGTCGCTGATGGTAACGGTATGAAAATGTCACTTTCGATAAAAATTATTACTGTAAAACTACGTATGTACCTTTCGATTTTCCTCAAATATTTGTTTGTAACATTCTTCAAGTCTCAATAATCCACTTTGCAGAATGAAAGTATTCTTGAAGTTGATATATTGCTAGTATAGGATACTGTATTGTTGTTGTTTTTAATGTATCATATGACTGGTGTTCCGTTCCGGAACCTCAAATTCGAATCAGAAGTAATAATAAAACAAGAACTTCTGAAACATTATAGGTTTTATTCACTCTTCAAAACCTATTATTCACATTAAGAAACAATTCATAAAGAAATATCAGTACTTACGGAAAATCCAGTCGACCATAAAAGTTGGCGCGAATCCGCCAAACCTCCCGGCCGCTTCCGCCGCCAATCATTTTGGCGGCATAAAATCTGCAATTGCACGCAAAATAGAAACAAATATGTCCCCTTCTTTGTGAAAACGATGCCTTCTGAATTCAGCCGTATAAAAATCTGAGTGGTGTCGCGCTGTCCCACGTTGTCCTTTGTTCCGCCACTTGGCCGAACCCCACAGTCGCTCAATGTTTTGTGTATGTACGCCGGTATCTGGATCTACAAAGTTATCCTTATGATTAACTATGAAATATTCGAAATTAGCAGCTCTTATTTCGTCGGTTTTATAAGCTTTCCATGAGTCCGAGTATATTGAAGAACCTTCTTCGATGTTATCTTTTATCGCTTGCATAAGCGTTATCACCTTCCTAGCTGGAACTTTTACGATAAAACACTCGTTGGTCTCCTTGCAAATTCCTCTAAACAATCATTACTTGGGTGGTATTCTCCTTGCATGGTTTTTACGCTTTGAGAAAAGGCTCTCATCAATTTCAACAATGAGGTTGGTCCCTCCGAGTTTTTTCTTTGGCCTTGTTAAAAGACTGTGTGTACAAACATCTCTTAAGTAATTATTCCAACCGATAATAGTCTTGTCACTCAACTCTAATTCTTCATTTCCACATTCAGTAGTAGTCAATTCTTTGTGCCAGCTGTAAATAAAACTTATTGCAGTCACAAATGAAATAGTTGAATTCTCGAACCATGTTTCTTTCCGAATGGATATTCGCTTCTGACAAGTCTTAATATTACAACGCCATTGAATCTGTGTTTTTTAATAAAGCGCCATATCGTGGTTATTAACGTGGTCATCATTATTTATTTTTTGGATGACGGTAAGAGACCTTTGAAAGAATTCTACTGCTTCTTGTTCTGTAGTTGGTAAATCCCAAATTGTAAACATTTTTTACAACGCAGAGCTACAACGAAACTTAAAACAGCGACAGTTTTACTGCAAGAGCTAGAAACTCTTATCAAGGTCACATTGAATCAGGGCCTTTTTATCGCATGGGCAAATCGGGACTTTGCCCAGGGCCCCCTGATGCTAGGGGCCCCCCAAACCCCCTTGATGTATGCACCTAGTACTTCTAATAGTATGTGTAGCCCATGGATAGTTCTTATTTTTATAAATGTTCGTAAGAGGGGGCCCCCAAATAGCATCTGCCCAGGAGCCCCCAGCGTCCATAATTGGGCCCTGCATTGAATCATTTGTGGCTGGTTTTACCATCATTGGTTAAAAATCGCCTCTTGGCGCCCTTGCCTTCATTTGGCTAAAATGGTCGACTGGATTTTCCGTAAGTACCGAAATATCTTAGGAGCCAAGCACTCACATATCACATAATATCACATCTCATAATAAGAACACCTTAACTAAAAAATATATTGTTTCCAAGCAATAATTAAAACTTGTTGCCAAAAACAACAAGTCCCAATTACTGCTGATTTGAAAGCTCGTGAAACATGGATAATATTATAATAATATACAGATACAACTCTCAACATTCTCCCACCTAAGTTAACATCTGTCTCAACAGAGTTAACTTACGTATGTTAAATAGCACTCTTCACCATACTCAAAATAGGAATATAGCCTTAAAATACTAATACAAAACCAGACATTTTGTTTACTGGAAACGGAAACAATTTATAATACAGCAATGTTAAAATAACAATTAAGAGAAAATTAAAACATCAAGGGACACTTTTTTAACACAAGAACAATATGAATAAAATAATTTCAATCATAAATCTAATCTTAGAGGCATCTTGATGATATGTCCATTGCTGGTTATTTTAGTCTCTTGAGTGGGTATGAACTCCACCTTGTGACCATCGGAACGATTCATTACTGGTGGCTTATCTACAGTTTTAGTAGACAATCTCTCTGTAACAAGGATTGGATCTGCAGCAGATTTTTCAAGAGGGTAGAGCCGTTGAATGGGTCGGAGGAGTTCTCTGCCTGCGGTTTAAAGTTTTACAAGTCTTTTAACACCTTCTTTACCTGGAATAACCTCAATAATTTTTCCGAGAGGCCAGTTAATGCGTTTAGCCTTATCATTTCCAATCAAGACGACGTCATCAACAGCTACTTTTGCTGGTATCTTGCTTTCTGATCTTTGAAGTAGAGCTCTCAGGTATTCAGAACGAAATCTCTTTCTTAGATCTTTTTGTAAATTTTGTCGATATTTAACTCGTTTGTTAAGACTCTGGCTATCAATTGCATCACAATCGGGAACACCACTTACTCGAATATCCTGCAGAAACATCGACGGACTTAAAGGTACCAGTTCTGCATCATTTTCCGTGATATGTGTTATCGGCCTTGAATTAATTATTGACTCGCAATCACAAAGAACTGTCACCATTTCTTCCTGTGTTAAAGAAGCTCGTCCTAGCATTCTTCTCAGTAAATTCTTCAGGAGACCTATCATCCTCTCCCACCATCCGCCCCACCATGAGGCAGTAGGCATCTAATTTGTTGGAGAGCGGTGTCGTTCACAATTTGTTTCCAGTATAATGTATAGAGTAGGTTGGAAGCACCCACAAAATTGGTTCCATTATCACAATAGATAATGTTACATCTTCCTCTGCGTGCTATAAATCCCACGATTTAGAGTTCCCTTTCAGATAGAGAGGCCCTGCTAGGTCAACACCACATACTTCAAACACAGCAGCCTCTCGTACACGATCTTCAGGAAGGGGTGCTGTAAAAGTGTCAAGCTTCTTTGCAGAATATCGTTGACATACGACACATTTTGACACGATAAATCTCACTGTTTTTCTGCCACGAAGAATACAAAATCGTTTTCTCAAAATATTTAGCAGCATCTGCGTCCCAGCATGACAATTCTTCACATGATAATAAAACACCACTCTTTTTACAACTTCATGCTGAGATGGGAGGATTGCTGGCATTTTAAAATCTTCGCTATCTTGTCTATATACAAGCTTGGTTTTTAATATTATAATATTGTTTCCATCCCTAAATGTCCCTAGACTTTTCAACCTTTCGTCCTGTTCATTTGTAAAACTTTCTTCTTGTATCATTTTGATTATTTTTAGCTCGGCTTGTAAGATTTCCTCTGAATCAAAAGTTGTCAAATTTTCTTTTCTCTCTTGGCAAGCGGCAGTTTTCAGTAAATCTAAGGATCCATGCAACAAGATTGACAATCTTGTTATAGTTGGAAAAATATTTGTAATACCAATCACTTACATTAGGTGCGCAAGTTGACAACAAACAGGATGATACCGCTGAAACAAGAGTCTTCTTCCGTTCCTTAAGAACTTCTTTTTCGTTGACAACAAAACCAAAATCGGGCCATTCTTCACAAGACAAGTATAGCCAGCAGGGTCCTTCCCACCACTTTGATTTCAACAAATGTTCAGCGGAACAACCTCGGCTGTGCAAGTCAGCCGAATTCATTGCTCCAGGTACGTGTCTCCACGCTTTTTTGTCGGTTAAAGCTTTGATTTCCTCAACTCTGTTGTAAACAAATATTCCCCAAGGTTCTTCTCTAGTAATCTATGTTAACACAGTGGAGGAATCTGACCAAAACCAGACCCCATTACACTCTATTTCTGTCAAAATTGTCGAAGAAAGTCGAGAGGCAATAGTAGCTGCGAGAAGTTCTAGTCGAGCAATAGTGATTTCTCCTTTTCCAGTTGGAGAAACCCTGCTTCTGGCTTGTAGAAGTCGTATTTTAACAGAATCAGCTGTTTCGATTCGAATAAAGGCAACAACAGCATAAGCATACTTGCTAGCATCACAGAAAAAAATGTATCGAACAGGACTTAATATTTTCAGCTCCTAGATATCTGGGAAATTGTATGTTTTCAAGGCAAACAATATTTCTAATCCACTTCAAAATTCACTTCTAATATTTGAATCAACTTCATCTTCCCACGTTATCTTCATTTTCCACATTTTTTGAAGTAACAATTTAGGAACCAGTGTAACAGGACATGTTACACCTATAGGATCAAATATCCTATGGGCAGCAGACAGAACTATCCTCTTAGTAACTTTTCCCAGACACATGTCCTTTAAATTAGACGTGTTTATGTACAGAGTGTCAGCTTTTTTATTCCAATTCATACCCAATACTTTTGTTTCCGTTGACGTTACAGATTTGGGATCACTATGCTCCCACCCTCTAAGGTCAAATTTTCTTTCAGCCATTACTTCAGTTTAAACCTTCATGAAAATATTGAGCTCGTTTTCATCCTTCACACTTGCAACGCAATTATCAACGTAATAACTATTCAGTAGCTTTCGAATGACATCTTCTGGGTATGAAGAGTTACCCTTTCGTATTTCTTTCAAAACTGTTTGCAAATGATGCTGTATGGTCGAATTTAGAAGAAAAGGGCTACAAGACACTCCAAAAACAACTCGGCAGTGCCGATATTGTTTCAGTTGACCATCACTTGTTTTCCATAAAAAACGCAGGTAATTTCTGTCAGCAGGTAAAAGACTTATTTGTAAGAAAGCCTTGCGAATGTCTGCAATAACACCGATTTTCTCTGAACGAAACCGAGTTAAAATGGTTGGAATCAGTTCAATTAGATTTTCGCCTTTTTCCAAACATTCGTTCAGACTGGGTGATCCTCTCACTCTTGCTGAAGCATAAAATACTGGTCTTATCCTAGTAGTGTTGCCTTCTTTGATTACAGGACGATGGGGTAAGTAATGCACTGGTCCTCGTTGCTCATCCTGTACTTCTTCTATTATGCCTTCTTTTAGCCACTCCTCAAATACATCTTCGTACGACCGAAACAAAGAATGAGACTTTAAACTCCTAGTGGTCGTATTTAATCTCTTCATCGCTAAATCGTAATTATCAGGGAGTGGTGGATGACCTACCCACGGTAGATGCACTTCAAAGCGATTATCTTCAACTCGTACGGTATTTTGAAAATGTTGTCTTGCCAACTCTTGTAGTTCATTTTTAGACTTTCTTGCTGAAGGATCAGTAATGCCGAGAGTGTCCAATGTCCACAAATCCGTTATGGAACTAACAGTAGATAACATAGAATTAATTACTAAACATGCTCCATCTCTCGTAGAATTATGGGGCATACGTCCCATGATAGTCCATCCCAATCGCGTCTCGATAGCTGACGGACCACAAGGTAATGTCTTATAACCACCTGTCATAAGTTTTCCAGCCACATCAGCTCCTGTGAAAATTTCAATTGGGCCTTTATAATCATCAACTACATAAATATCATGGTCTGCGAGTTCTTCCAAACAAATTCCACAAGCTCTAGGAGGTATAGTTTCACAGATAACGGACTGGCTCAGCACTTTGAAATTACAGTTGTATGTTCCATCAACACTTGACAAATACAGAGTAAACACATCATGCTTACACACTCCTGTGTTATTTACACCAAACAAGGAATGTTGAGGATATTCACAGCTTCCAGATTGGTATCTCATCTCTTTAGCTGTGTCTTTTAACATGTAAGAACGCTGTGAAGCAGAGTCAATTATCGCTCTTGCTTTACGTTTTCTCCCATTTCCTCTTATTATCACGGTCAATGTTTGGAACATGACGTTAGGAGTTTCAGACATATTTGCCAGTGCTTGATCAGTTTCTGGAACCTTCTCTGGTAACACAGAATCTATTCTATTGGATGAAGAAATTTGTTGATGCATATTCCTACACAGTAGAATGTGGTGCCTCTTTCCACAACTCAAACACCCTGCTTTCACATAACATTTTCGAACTTGATGTCCGGGCTTTAAACATAGATAGCAGCAGTGTGATCTTTGTGCGAGATCTTCTCTTTCTTTCAAAGACATTTTTCTCACCTTTATACAATCACTGGAACGGTGAAAATTGGAACAAAATATACATTTGCCCTCTCGAAGGTTCTGCCCTCTCGAAGAAGTTAGAAGATCAGCTGCACTGGGCACTAGAATATCATCCTTATATCTAAATTTATTGCTTCCTGCTTTCTTCTCCATAGTTGACTTAGGATTGGATTTAAAATCAACCTTTGCAAAAGTTTGTGAGGCAAGAATTATTCGCTCTTCAGCCTCCACCTCCTTTTGGAGAAAATCCAGAATCATATCAAGATCACTCTTTTCTATTATAGTTGCATTTGACTCATCTTCTAAGTTGTCTTGTAACCTACTGTTTATAGACCGGTACCTTTCCCAAGCTCTGAGGGATTCATCAGGTAAGGATGACTCTACAAGTGGATATAACATCGATGCATATTTTTCTCGAGTAACTTCCAATATTTCCAAAGAACGGAGTTTGGTTTCCAATAAATCATATAGTTTGCTCAAAGATTTCCTCGAAGTGCTTTGATTTTGAAGAACTAGTGCAAGAAGATCCCTAACATAAACCTGAATGAGTAATTCATCTTTTCCAAATCGAGATTTCAACTGTTTCAGTGCATTCTCACAGCTGTTACCACCTGGGGGAAACTTTTGATTAACTCTTCAGCAACACTTCCTTTTTCCATTGCTTGTGACAGATAGGCAAATTTATCATGCATGTTTAGATTGGTGTCTCTATCATTTTTTTGAAATTGTACCCAAAAACATAACCAATTCTTGATATCACCATTAAATGATGGCAACTGTATCTTAGGATAATGCAACAAGGAATTTTGGCGAGAAACACTGCAATTTGAAACGGAATCTTCTGTTTCTGGAATTGAAAACTGATCTAGCTTTATTTCTAACCTACGCCAACGATCAATATAAATTTCTGATTCATCTATTTTCTTTTCTATGATATCTTCCTCTACTTCTGCATCATAAAGGAAAGATCTAACGCTTTCTTCAGCAGTTATCATTAACGCTACTTTTTCCTTTATGATTTTAAGCCTAATTATTTTAGTAACAAGATCCAATGTTACCTCTTCCTTTTCAAATTCATTACAAGCTTTTGTAAATAGCCTCCTGTGCTGCTTTCTGATCCTTTTTAAGGCTTCCATATCAGCTCAAACTAAATAGATGAATTCACTTTACACAATACGCAGTCCTGTCGTGTCGCGGACGCCAGATGTTCCGTTCCGGAACCTCAAATTCGAATTAGAAGTAATAATATTAATCAGAAGTAATAATAACACAAGAACTTCTGAAACATTATAGGTTTTATTCACTCTTCAAAACCTATTATTCACATTAAGAAACAATTCATAAAGAAATATCTTAGGAGCCAAGCACTCACATATCACATAATATCACACATCTCATAATAAGAACACCTTAACTAGAAAATATATCGTTTCCAAGCAATAATTAAAACTTGTTGCCAAAACCAACAAGTCCCAATTACTGCTGATTTGAAAGCTCGTGAAACATGGATAGTATTATAATAATATACAGATACAACTCTCAACACTGGTGTACATTTTTGTAGATTTTTACTGTGTTAGATGTATGCTTTTATTAATTTATGTACCTTTGAACTTGATTCCCTTCCATTAAAACTGAATGGGTGTCTGAGTAGGATAGATTTAAGTCAATCTATTCTATGTCAGATTTCTTTTCAGTTAAATCCACGAAACTATAAGATTACTGACAGACTTTATGGCTAAGTATTTTTTCAGCCATTGATTTCATGCATCCTTTTTGTTGCTGGCTGGTTTTATGATGGGATTGTTTGATTTAGTATTAGTATCAACCTTAGTTTAATGCAGCACTCTTAAAGTATGAAGCATGAAATAATTGATTTGTTTTGCATTGTACTTATATCATACAGTTAGTTGAAGAGATACTCTTCAAATTCTTTATTTAATGTTTATTAACAGCTTTTTTATGTTCTATCTGTTTATGTGAATAATGTAACGTTAAGTACGTAGATGTTTTCTCTAATAATTTGCCTGTTAAAGCTTTCTTGTTATTGTTTTGCATTATAAATATTGAAAAGTAGTGTTTGGTAACATTGTTTCAGCTATGTATTCTTTATAACTTCTAATGCTTCATAAACAATAACTGTTTGGATTTAAAAGACATTTTCATAGTTAATTTTTATATGTTTTATTTGTGTTCACCAACAGATGGCAGTGTTTCACTTGGTTGGTTTTTTCCTTTTATGAAGTGGCAACGATATAAGTTTAGAATTCAGTTCCAATAACTTCAACTAGCATGTTCTTTTTTCGTGTAATTTAAAGCCAAATTTTAAGAAGCGGTTTTTCAAGCTTGGGAGAAGTCCCATATCCTGTGTCGGAAAATTTGGCGATAAATACTTCAATATGGTGTATTGTCATTCGTTTCTGTTGCGATGTTTTCACGTGGTATATCTAAAGGCCAATCAATTTAATTTTAATGACGTGGTAATTTGAAACGTTATGAATTCTATAATTTTATTTTTGAATGGACATTGCGACCACGTATGTAGGGATTGCAAGAAAGTCTCTTTGCTTATGCCAATTTCTGTTTTTATTTATTTTATTTTATTTTATTTTATTTTTTATTTTTTTGGGGGGTTTCATCCCTTACTTTTTAATTTTTCCATTTTTAAAAGTGATTTTAGAATTTTATCACAGTGATGTGATTACTTAAAAATTGGTAAATGGTTCTTGTGGATATTTTCACTATAAGAAGTTTATGTATTGCATTTTTGGGGGATATATCTAAAAAAAATGGCAGATGCAATTCAGACTACTCAAAATCCCTTCCACAACTATTTCTTCAAAACGTGGCTTTCTGCTAAGTTATAAAATGTTATCTGTTTTGTTTTAAGGTATCCGACTACCTTTATAACGTTGATTTTGACGAACATTCCGAAAGTATTTTTAATCTTTTTCTTATAGATTGAAAATTTCTATTTCTAAATCTGCTTGTATTTTTTCTGTACGACCATTAGAAATGAAATGAGAGCGATTTAAAAGTCAGCAGCAGCTATAAATTTCAACACAAGTTGAAAACTTTAATTATGTTTTCTGACGAACTCATTTTTCATCAAAAATGCAAACAAATATTATGATATGTCTATGAAATTTTTCCCGTATGTTTTTCTTACTATTTAGAATGTAATGAACTACAGATTTGGTTTTGGGTATTTTATTTGTTGATTTATAGCTGCATTTTTAGAAAATCTCATGAGAAATTACTAAAATTTTACATGTAATTGCATATAATGATCTGTAGTTTTTGTAGATTTCGCGATATCGATTAGCTTTTAGTTCATTACACTCAGGGGGTACTTATGATGGGGAGACCTGTGTACCTAGGGCCACCTTTTTTCAATGAACGAAAACAGACCCACTGACATGTTTAAAATTATGAAACTGGTATGCACACATTGTTATACTAATTACCATCCCATTGGGATTAATATAAATACTCAAAATAATGAATTCTGTGAAATAGAAGGTTTTTTAAAAAACTTCACAAATGGCCCTAGGTACAAGAAGGCATTGTACCTAGGGACAGTATCTGGTGTACCTAGGGCCATTTCCTAAAAGTTAGGTTTCACTCCATAATGAATAGAAAACAAACATATACACATGCATTTTATAATAGAAACAATATCAGGTAATACATTGATTTATAATATAGTAACTATTTAAATTGCTATGTGCCAAATTATTAGTGAATTGCAAGTATTTTCATAATGATTCATCATTCTTCAGATGAATCATTCTTCAGATGAAGTTGCCTCTATTTGAAACACAGGTTTTTTCACAATTTTTCTTTTGGCCATTCTAATTGCATGTTGTTCTTCAATTTCTTTCTTTTCTGTCAGGATTCAACATCTCCCTGGTTTTCGGCCGCCTATTTTGGACATACGAGGTTTTGCTTTTGGAAAAGGTCGTATCTGTTCAGGCATTACAAATGAAATGGAGTTAGATGTACGAAGCTCACAAAATTCAGCAGCACATAAAATGGAGTTTGATGTCGAAGGCTCTGAAAATTCTGCAGGACGTGAAACTGAGTTTGATACAGAAACTTTCAGTTCCGTCATTGTTGACTCACTTTCTTCCTCGGGAAAATATGGCCGAACTAACTAGTTCAGCCCAGATTGCAGCAGGGAAATTTGCCTCAGCATTTGCATATTTGAATGTTCTAGCCATTTCAACTATGGTGCGCATTTTCACGTTCGCTGTGTCCATTCTGTTCAAGGGTGTAGGGTGCTGTTGGTCTTGGGGTGATTCCTTTTGAATATAGAATTGCACGGACATTATTATTGTCAAACTCACCACCATTGTCACTGAGAAACTCTTTTACTGAATGTCCTAAGACTTTAGCGTGTTCAAGCATGTGTTCTAGCACCTTTTTAACTTCTGACTTTTCTTTTATTATGTAGCCATAGAGAAACTTAGGAAACTGTCTTTGAAGAGGACAAGATACCGTTTCTTCTGAAAAGACTCGTCGAAAGATCCACAAACATCAGCGGTAATCAGTTCCCCAGGCTCAGAAGCTTTCTTCCTAGAGCCAAATGATAACCGATGTGCTTTGCCATATACACATGGTACACATAACTCTTAGTCTAGGTTAACGATAATGCCTAGTTCTTTTTCAAGAATGTTCCTGATATGACGCTTGTCTTGGTGGCCACATCTTTCATGATACAATTGTAGCAAGGAGATGTCCACTAGGGTGGAACGAAAAAAACTTTTTTTTGAATTTCAATATGCTCTAGTTTTCAAAAACTGCCTTTTAACAAAATAAAGACGGAAATTAAATATTAGCGTAATTGGTGTGTTGACGCCAATGGCTATGTTGGCGATCGCCAAACGCGCTCTTGAAAGAATACAAATATAGGTATCATAGTTTTTATTTCTTATGTTGGCATCGTAAACTGAAAGATATTAGAATTTGTTTGAAATCGTTTGTTCCATAAAAAAGTTTGTTTCGCTCGCACATCGTATGGTCGATGTTTCGATCTTGTTCATACATTAGTATTGTAGATAATTCGTTTAAGTAAATAAAATTGTTATTAATTCGTGTGTCGTATGGTCAACAATGGTTTTGATATAATTTATTAGTCTACAGTCCATTCGAATACAACAAATTTGGGACCAGTGCAACGTACCCAAATTTGGCTCATATAGTTGGTCCACGTAGCCGGAGAAAAAAAATGGCACTCATTGCGCTAAATCGACAAAAATCGACATTGAAGGATCAGATTACTAAAATAGAGACATACTTAAAAGAAAAGGAGGTAAAAGCCCCATCGGATATTTTAGCTGCTGAGTTAAAAATAAAATTAGAAAATTTATTGAAGTATCAATCAAGTTTGGATTACATTCGAATACAGTTCTTCGAGAAAGTTGATCCCGAAGAAGGTATATCGGATATTGAAGAAGAATTTTTGGATTTGGAATTTCGCATCGAAGCATTACAGGTAAAAATTAATAGTTTGATTACCTGTCAAAATAGTTCATTTATTTCAAATGGTAATAAAGATGTAAATAATAGCGTTAATATTCGACTTCCCGAAATTGTAATTCCTAAATTTTAGGGAAAAATAGAAGAATATAGTTCTTTTAAGCTGCAATTTGATAATATTATTACCAATAATTCTCATTTAGATGAAACTCAAAAATTGCAGTATTTACATTCGGCTTTAGTCGGCGAAGCCAAGAATTTACAAACTGTTAATGATACATTTAAAACGCTTTTCGCAGCTTTAGATGAAAGATATTCAAACGAACGCGTGTTAGTTGATGTATATGTTAAGCAAATACTAGAATTTGATAACATAACTTATGAATCTTCTAAGGAACTGCGAAGTTTGATAGATATAGTTAACAAAAATTTAAGAGCACTAAATACAATGGATCTTGAAAGAAATAAAAACTATGATACCTATATTTGTATTCTTTCAAGAGCGCGTTTGGCGATCGCCAACAATGCCATTGGCGTCAACAGGTGCATGTTTTCAGTTCGCACAAGGGCAAACTTTTGGTTTTTATTAAATTTTTGACAAATTTCGCAATTATTTTGAAATTGAATACACTTGTAGTACAAAAAAGTAGCAAAATATGTAATTTAAACATTCCTTTTAGTCAGGAGACCTGCTAAACTGATTATATAATACGTTTTACTTCATAAAAATAGTACACATAAAGGCACTTACGGACGAGGCACTTAAAAGTCACTTGGACATCAATGTGGAACGAAAATTTTTTTTTTCTGAATTTCAATATGCTCTAGTTTCCGAAAGTTGTCTTTTAAAATTAAAATTAAGAATATAAAATCTTTTTGCTCTACTAAAATATTTTGAAGTGCCGCAAAGGGGTTTCAAAATGGATATTTTTATGAAAAAGTGATTATATTTGTATTTTTTGTTAATTTCTTTTATAGTATATTAAAATAATGTATATTTTCTGTAAATAAAATATTCAAAATATGATATTTTGACAGAAAACTTGCATATTCTAAGTATTTCTAACTTTTAGATGCCTTAACAGAACAACTGATTCTGTGGAATTTCGCGATTTTCATCATATTAATTTTACAGTAGCATATTCTTATAACACACATTGGAATAAAAGAAAAACAATTTTTAACTGACGGACCTTAGTTAAAATAAACAAATCACACTTATTTAGAAAAATATTAATGTAATGTATGGATTACATTATTTACATTAATATTTTAGAAAAATATTAATGTAAATAATGTAAAGGATTGTTAAATTAGTTACCGGGTAATCCTTGTCCGTTCATGGTACTTCTGCAAGAGATGCATTGATAAAAACAAAAATGCATTCTCAAAAGATAATGCCAAAATTTGAAACAATAAAACAATTCAATGTGTCAGTGAAATAAGTAATGGAAACCATGTGTGATTACTGCTCTATCTACTCAAATTTCGATGTCTAAAATCTCAAATAGTTCGTGGGAGAACTTCGAATGATGAGTCCTTAGTAATCCTTTTAATACATTTTATTACACACGTAGACGGACGCACATGAATCACAAACAAGCATGTATATACTTAAATCATGTATATACTTAAATCTAGAACCGAGGCACACGTCTGCACGTTGTGGCTCTCGGCGCTCAACTGTGTTTTTCTCGAAGCCAAAAATCGGCGTTGCCACCCCACTCAACTAAACTACAGATCGTGTGCCGGCGACATCCTCCCACCTTTTGATTTTTAAGTTTACAAAGAAAATCAAAACAATCACTTTAAAAATTATCACAAATCTAAACTAACTCTACTAACTAAGTATCTCCAACTTTAAATCTAACAATAAATCAAATTTAATTGGTTAAGTATGTAAAAGGAAATAAAGAAACAGAACAATTAAACTTAAAGGTTCACTTAATAAGAAGGAAAAAATGAAGAAAGAAAAAATACTAAACAGTGAAAACAATACAATGGAACGAACTTAAAATTCAGTTTCAAAATGTAAATATCACTAATACTAAAATGAACATTAAATATCTACATTGAGTTCAAGTTAATGAAGAAAGTTCAAGAGGGTAAAGTCTTTTTACTGGCCTGGTCAACTCTCCAGCCTTCGTTTTCACTTTTACAACTCGTACTTGATTGTCTTTTCCTGGATAAGTAGCAATCACACGACCAATTGGCCAATCTGATCTCTTTTGATTGTCCTGTCCAACAAGAACGATATCGTTGATTTCGATTGGTCTCACGAATTTTGCTTTCAAAGGCTTTTGCACCAACAGTCCAAGATATTCATCACGAAATCTTTTCCGAAATTGTTGTCTTAATCGCTGGTGATATCTCCATCTCTTCGAACGGTTTATTTGATCTAATTTATCAACATCGGGAACTCCAACAGTTTTAACATCCTGGATAAACAACGAGGGAGTTAATGTTTCAAGATCAGTAGGATCCTCTGACAAATATGTCAGCGGTCGAGAATTTATGACTGACTCTACATCACAAAGAATCGTTGACATTTCTTCAAACGTCAAACATGCTCTACCAAGAACTCTACGTAGTAACTTCTTTACGGTTTGGATCAGTCTTTCCCACCAACCGCCCCACCAACTGGCAGTTGGAGGGTTGAATTTCCATTGTATTCTCATTGCAGAAGAAAAATTCGAAATCTGGTCCCAGTCGATAGATTTTAATAACCGTTCAGCTCCAACAAAGTTGGAACCGTTATCGCTGTATATCACAGATGGACGACCTCTTCGGGCGACAAATCTTCGCAGTCCCAATAGACCATTCGTAGCGAAACCATTCGTAGATAAACTCTCAATAAGCTCTAAATGTACCGCACGGTACACAGCCCAGTGGCAGAAAGTTTTGTAGCTGTCTGCGACAAGCTTTTAAAATTTCATAATCTGTCTGCAAATTTTGCGTGTAATTTTATCAAATAAATAATACATTAAACCAGCTATTTTTTATCATTTTATTTAAGACATGGTAAGCATGATGCATTCTCATTAATTTTGCTTATAACTTTTGAAGTTACAAAGCGTTTCATCATCTCACTTCTTGTAGGGTTTCTAAAATGAGAAGGATAAGCAGAACCATACATGGACAATAAAGCTGCTTTTAAAAATCTTTTGGTACCTTTATAACCAGATGGGGGCCCATTCAGTTGAATAAAAACCCTCTTATCATTAGTGCCCACTTCTTCATCCGTCCCATCTTTCAATCTCAGCCTATGTTTACCAACAACATCAATTACAGACCCCCAAGTCTCACATACAGCTTCAGAGACTGGCATTGAAATAACGAAAACGAGTAACTTTAGAAATGTAGGAAGTTTTTCCTTCAGTTCATGGAATGCAATTTTAAATAAATGCTTCAGATCTGGTGCATCACCCTCAGTAACAATTGTGTATACTCTATTGCACATCCATTCATTGAATATCTGATATTCAAACCACAGAGTCTTTCTTAAGTCCACGGAAGACTTCACAAAAGGAAACACATTTAAAATGTCACTGAAGCTATATTCAGTGAGTCCCTTGTTCGGTTTTGCTTCCTCTATGCTAACATTGTTTTTTGGATAAACCAAAAAATTATAGTTGAACAAAACACTGCTCTGGTCAATGACAGAAAAAAATGTTGGTTTACCATCTGATTCAGTTTCACAGAAATATACACTGAACTGTTCAATTAGAGCTTTTACATAGTTTGATAGGCATAAGAAATTACCTCTTAGCTCATCACATTCACTAGCTTTGTGTTGTGATCTAAGACTCTTTAAGCAAATTGGTTTCTTAGGAAGGGGAACGCCATGGTATGTACTGGAAATACCACTATTTGATGAAGGAAACATTTCCAGTGCTGTTGATAAATTTAAAAACAATGTTTTAGGCAGATTTTCCAATACAGCTGCAAAAAGAATGGTTATTTCCCCTTTTTTATCTTCATTTTCATAGACTGCAGTTGAAAGTTCGTCAAAATATGTCTTCATAATTTCAAGGGATGAAATGAGGCTTTTAATATAAGATGTGTACTCCCAAGGCATATGATCTGTTTCTTGTACCTTTTTGGATGTTTTCCCAAGAGCAGAACAAATATCTGCAAGTGCTAGAATGTTTATCATCGTCAGCTTATTCATTAATCTGTCTCGTAATTCAAAACCATCAGGGTCTTGTTCACAAGCAGAGATTAATGTCTGATAATCTGCTAAAAATGTGTGAAAAACTGTTTCACAATGGGCTGAAAACTTCATAGTCTTGAAAAGTTGAGGGTCTGTAAAAGAATCCAGGGAACTGTTCAGAACATTTTAAACATTATTCCAAATTTTTAGCCCAGGTTAATTTCCAATTAATTTTTTGGTCAAGGTGTCGTCTTTGAAAATGTGTGCTCAAGTTTTTTTTTTACTAATTCACAATCACACACACCTCACACAACCTTATCATGAGACGCCATTCTAAACACGTGTGTTTCAATATTTCTATAGAACGAGAGTTGCTCTTAGCGGGCGCAGAACACAGGCAAGCGCAAAATTGTAACGAAGCAAAGGAATTCACCTATGTGCGCATGAGTTCGAGCAGTAATGCGAATTTTCAAATATCACACTACTGCGCCTGCGCAAGCTCATCGCCCTGAGTTCGTCGCCTGTGACGTCAGCTGCGCTTGCCTTAGCGTTCCGAAGGTGCAAAAGAAAACACGAACGAACATGTGGGATCCGGCGTGTGCGTGATAAACGCCTGCTTTTATGCGTACTGTGCTCGATAGGGCGGGCTCTATTACTCGATTCTCGGCGAAAGACAGCATTTTCCGCGGCATCTCAATAACAAGAGAAGAGGTACGTAATGCTGCGTACTGCCGCGGAAAAAAATGTCCGAGAGTTGTGGACAATTTTTAAAACATTTTATTGGTGCAGACAAAAAATGTCCGAAATTTGCAGACAATTTTTGAAATTGTTTTCATTAGTGCAGACAAAAACTGTCCGCAAGGAGTTTTCTATGTTCACGACGACGTCGTCGTGTCGCGGTGTTTCTGCCACTGGGGTACACAGCACATGTAAAAATCAAGATCCACGCTTTCTTGGCAGTTTTCAAATGAAGTGGGCCTACGACATCGACCCCTGTCACTTCAAAGGCGGACGCGTCTCGCACTCTATCTTCAGGAAGGCTAGATGGTAAAGTTTCAAGTGCCTTTTCTGTATGTCTCTTGCATGGAACATATTTTCCCAAGACTCTCTGAACAGTTTTACTGCCTCTTAGAATCCAGAATTTTTGCCGTAGATTTGAAAGCACAAATTGGGTACCAGCATGGCTAAGCAGCAAATGATGGTCAAGTATTAATCGATGTACAAGTTCATGGTCAGATGGTAAGACAATGGGACATCTAAAATCTTCACAATCATCTCTTCTAATGATTTTGGTTTTCAATCTGTAGAGTCCATCTTGGTCTATAAATGTTAGAAGACCTTTCAAACTGTTTTCTTCATTAAACAATTCATCTTGAATTATTTTCAATAGCTTCTTTTCAGCTAGGTTGATTTCTTGAACTGTCAAACTTCCCCTAAACTTTCTCTGCGGTTGACGACAGTTCCTCACAAATCGAAGAATCCATGAAATCATTCTTACTATCTTAAAATAGCTTGAAAAATATTTCAAGTACCATTTTTCTTTGGTTGCAGTCAAATTTGAAGCAACAGTTTTTCTTTTTTCTTTCTGAATCTCTTCGTAGTTCAGGACAACTTCTGATGTGGGCCACACCTCTTCTCTTTTCTTCAACCATTCTGGCCCCTTCAACCATCTGGATTTAACTAATGCACTTATTGAACAACCTCGGGATGGCAAATCTGCAGCATTAAAGTTTCCAGGGACGTGCCTCCAAGTTCCATTCGACGTTAATGATCTGATTTCTTTAACTCGATTCTTCACAAACACACCCCAATTTTCATCCTTTTCTATCCAAAACAATGCTGTTGAAGAGTCAGACCAGTAGAAAATGGGAATTCCTTCAAGATCCAAAGCTTTTATACCAACAGGGGAAAGGCGTGCTCCTATGCAACAAGCTGATAACTCTAATCTTGGAATTGTGGTTTTACGAAGGGGAGCCACTCGACTCTTCGCAGAAACAAATGTCACTGATATATCATCACCTACAGCTTTTCTAAGAAATATCACAGCACTGTAAGCGCACTTGCTAGAATCTCAAAAGATATGCAAACTCAGGCCATCAATTTCATCTATATTTAGGCACCTGGGAATTTTCATTTCTGATAAAAGGGGCAAATCACGAAGCCAGGAAGCGAATTCTTTTTGATAGTCTTCGGGCAGGACTGTGTCCCAACCAATTTTCAAGTTCCAAGTTTTCTGGATAAGCAACTTGGGAATCAATGTTGCGGGGCACAAAATTCCAAGTGGATCAAAAATCTTATGAACCATACTTAAGACGTTTCTTCTTGTCAAACCAGTGGTTAAGCTTCTCAATTCCGCTGTATCACAGAAGCTATTATCTTCGGCCTTATTCCATAATACTCCTAAAACAGGTATGGGTTCAGATGGATCAGGATTAATGTTTAAAGACGTATGCTCCCACCCTCTAGGTCAAAGCAGGCAGTAGCCAATATGTGCTTAGACTCTTCAATGAATCGATGTAATGTATTTTGGTCTGGAACCGAAGTGACACAATTGTCAACATAGAAGGCTTTCATTAATCTAGTGACAGTTTCTGGAAAGTCCACCAAGTTCTTTTTATATATAGATAAGTCCCGCTTATGTCTTAAAACTTTGACATTTTTCTTCTCGAAATCCTTCCACCAAAAGAATCTTAAGAATTCTCAATCAGGATTAAACACCGATATCTGAAGAAATGCTCTTTTTATGTCACACACAACACCTATTTTTTCTTTACGAAATCTCAATAAGATAGGGGAAATCTCTTCTAGAAGGTTTGGACCCTTCTCTAAACAGTCGTTCAATGACAATGATCCATTAGTACGACAGCTTGCGTCAAAAACTGGACGTATCTTTGTAGTAGAAGTCTCTTTGAATACGCCTCTGTGCGGTAAATAATGACTCTTCTTCTTAATTTCATCGGAAGGAACCTCTTCGATAACTCCATCTTCAATCCATTCATCAAATACAACTTCATAGTCTTTGAACTGATTTCTCTGAAGCAGTTTTTTGGTAACTGATTATAAACGCTCTTTACAAATATCTTCATTAGTCTTCAAATCAGTATGGTCTGCTATCCAAGGTAAACGAACTTCGTAACGGCCTTCATTGTTAACAGTGACTGTCTCCTTAAAATAATTTAGAGCAGCAGTTTCCATTTCTTTTCTTGACTGGACTTCAACGGGGTCCCGAATTCCTAACGTGTCCAGTCGCCATAGATTTTCTATACTTGAACCATTAACGAACAAAGATATCGATGACATAGCGGTGGTAACATTTCTGTTTGAGCAGTTTTTATCTTCTACTTCTCCCATTAAAAGCCATCCAAATTTACTTTCAATTGCAACTAAATTGGGATTCAAACGTTTAGTTTTCCCGCTTACGATTTTAAAATAATTATCTGCACCAATAAGAAAACAGATATTTTAATTTTCCAAAGTTCCATTATCAACATCACACAAATCAATTCCTTCAGTTTTTAGTTCATTAATTATATCATTAGGAGCGGATTCCAATGGAGCACTTGATACTTCATCAATTTCTAACGCTTCTATTATAATTTCTTCCTTATCTCGAGTGTGTGTAATTTTGACCTGCACTCTAGCACATCTTATCCGAGTTGGAGCCTTTGATCGAAACGTATGAATAAAAAGTTCCTCCTCACCCACTATGTTCAACGATAACTGTCTCGATAAATCTTTTCGAATGAACGATCGTTGCGAACCTGGGTCATATAATGCGCGAATTGTCTTGCTCGATGACTTCCCTACTAATTTAACAGCAGCAGTTTGCAATAAAATTTTGTTTTGCCCATTGTTTACATGATTAGCAACGGCACTATCAATTTTATTTTGTTCACTATTGAAATGTCTGGTAATTGGTTTGTCATTTTTCGAAGATTTGAGAGCCTCAGCTTTTTTATTTTCCCCTTTAAAGCATAGCGCAATATTATACAACCGTCCGCAGAACAAACAAGAACCTCTCGTTGTGCAGTCTTGCAAACGATGTTTGGGTTTCAGGCATAAATAACAATTCCAATTACGTCTACAAAATTCCTTTCGTTGATTTACATCAAATGAATCACAGTCTTCACTTCTGTGGCTCCTGGCACAAAAAATGCATGAGTCATTAGTCGATGTCAATAATTCTGTTGCTGACGCCACATCTGGTCGCCTCAAAAGCGCCCTTGTTTGCTGACTAGTGTATTTTCTGTTATTCGTACTATTCCTACCAAAATTTCTGTTATCTTTCTGCAGCGAAGATGGTTTTATTTCTGATTTATGAATTTGAAAATCTCGTTCGCGAGATTGGACCTCGTTTCGAAGAAAGTTCATGAGAGTTTGAACACTCCAATTTTTATCATTATCTTGAATGCGAGTAAATTCTAAAGTTAATTCACAAGGAAGTAATTTCAATAATATTGGACAGAGTAAACAACCATAGGTATTTTCTGCGACTCCTAACGCTTCTAAGCTACGAATTTGGGTTTCACATTTGTCATATAAATTACGCAATCCATTAATATCAGACACAGTCTTAGTAGGAGAAATATTCAACAAATTAGATAAATGAGCCTGGATCAGCATAGAATGATTTTCAAATCGCTGTCTGAGGAGTGCAATTGCAGCTGAATAATTCTTTTCGGTTAAACTAAATCCACTGATAGCGTTAAAAGCTAAACCACCTAGCAACGATTTTAAATACCCGAACTTGTCGATATCACTTAACGATGGATTATTATGAATAGCGTTTTCGTATTGATTCATGAAATCCAAATATTTATCGGGATCACCATAGTATTTTGCTATCATAAGTTTTGGTAATTTTACTGTTTTTATCTCTGGAGGGAGGTGAACATTAGTTTCTTGAGATGAGATGCCATTATTTGCAGAATTACTTTGAACAGCATCCTTTTGAAAATGTTTAATACGATTCATAAGTTTTGTTTTATAATGTATAACCTTATCTTCATATTCCGAACATGTATTAACTTCACTTTCGATTTCATTCGGTTTCAAAGATGTTTCGATTTCAGAATTTAGTTCTTTAACTGTCGAGTCTCTATTTAACAATAGTTCTAAATTACTTTCTAACGTGTCTAAGTCAGCATCTTTATCATTAAGAACAGTTTCGATTTTAGTAAACAACTTGGTTATTTGAGTTCTCAGAGTCGAACGTTTATTTTTGAGTTTTAAAAGATCATCCATATTCAATTCGAAATTCAATCAAGAAAAGGCGTTAAACAGTTCAATTATCTCAATGACAAAACAATAATGTTCAACTTACCCCACACTTCTGTCAATCAGAATTAAATCACAGTTCGAATCAAAAAATAAGGCAAAAGTTACCTTTCAAATAAAAATCAAGAGTTCGACGATTTTCTAATCTCAAAGGATCCCTGGAGGCGGCACCAGAAATGTTCTATCTACTCGAATTTCGATGCCTAAAATCTCAAATAGTTCGTGGGAGAGCTTCGAATGATGAGTAATTAGTAATCCTTTTAATACATTTTATTACACACGTAGACGGACGCACATGAATCACAAACAAGCATGTATATACTCAAATCAGAAGGTGGGGCGATCGTAAATCTAGAACCGAGGCACACGTCTGCACGTT
Organism: Dolomedes plantarius; assembly: GCA_907164885.2. NCBI lineage: Eukaryota > Metazoa > Arthropoda > Arachnida > Araneae > Dolomedidae > Dolomedes > Dolomedes plantarius. The sequence continues at coordinate 181,828,876 of OU015498.1, read as the reverse complement.
GTGGCTCTCGGCGCTCAACTGTGTTTTTCTCGAAGCCAAAAATCGGCGTTGCCACTCCACTCAACTAAACTACAGATCGTGTGCCGGCGACAATTACTATGGACTTTTGAAAAGCATGAATATTTTTTTAAAAATAACGTTTTGCCTTTATAGACATTACATTAATATTTTGCTAAATAAGTGTGATTTGTTTATTTTAACTAAGGTCCGTCAATTAAAAATTGTTTTTCTTTTATTCCAATGTGTATTATAAGAATATGCTACTGTAAAATTAATATGATGAAAATCGCGAAATTCCACAAAATCAGTTGTTCTGTTAAGGCATCTAAAAATTAGAAATACTTAGAATATGCAAGTTTTCTGTCAAAATATCATATTTTGAATATTTTATTTACAGAATATATACATTATTTTAATATACTATAAAAGAAATTAACAAAAAATACAAATATAATCACTTTTTCATAAAAATATCCATTTTGAAACCCCTTTGCGGCACTTGAAAGTATTTTAGTAGAGCAAAAAGATTTTATATTCTTAATTTTAATTTTAAAAGATAACTTTTGGAAACTAGAGCATATTGAAATTCAGAAATTTTGTTTTTTGTTCCACCGTGATGTCCGAGTGTCTTTTAAGTGCCTCGTCCTTAAGTGCCTTTAGGTGTACTATTTTTATAAAGTAAAACGTATTATATAATCAGTTTAGCAGGTCTCCTGACTAAAAGGAATGTTTAAATTACATATTTTGCTACATTTTTGTACTACAAGTGTATTCAATTTCAAAATAATTGCAAAATTTGTCAAAAATTTAATAAAAGCTAAAAGTTTGCCCTTCTTGCGCGAACTGAAAACATGCACCAATTACGGTAATATTTAATTTCCGTCTTTATTTTGTTAAAAGGCAACTTTTGAAAACTAGAGCATATTGAAATTCAAAAAAAAGTTTTTTCCGTTCCACCCTAATGTCCACTTCAGCAGTATGCACTTCCGTCACTCCTTTGGGTGAAACTGGTTCAATATCTGCCTTGAATAAGGTATCATTTGCACTGTGAGATCCATAAAGCACTGCTTCACCGTTGACTTCTAACCAACATTCTGTGGGAGTCGACACAAATTTACTTTTTTGATTTCTGTCTTGTGCTGCGAGAACAGAGAATAAATTTCGACTTATTTGTGGAACATGCCATACATCTTTTAGAAGAACTTCTAGGCATTTTCCATGTACTGTTGTTTTGACTTTAATTGTGCCTTTCTCTGGTGCATCCAACATTTCATTTCCGGCAGCTTTAATGCCACAAGGTTTGTTAAATTTTATATTGTCAACAAAGTACCTGGAACAGTTTGTGATATGTCTAGTTGCTCCATTGTCAATCCAGTATGCTGTTGAACTTCGCTCTGCTGCACAGGCTTCCTCACATATAGACATCAATGCTACATTTGCTGATATTGCATTTGACTGTGTCTTTGAGGGTTTTCCATCTGCAATCCACTGTCTACAGTCCTTTACCCAGTGGCCTTTACGTTTGCAGTAATTGCAGGTGTCTCATTTTCTTGTTATTGACTTATGTTTGCCATCTTGATTTTGCCATTCTGACCCTGCCGCTACCAGTGCTTCCTCAACAGCTTTGCTACTGTCTTCAGCTTTTGTGAAGTTCCTTTCAAACATGCACAATTGCACTGTTAGTTCTTCAAAAGACTTGTTGTCATCCTTTGCCAAAAGCATCCAACTAGATTGAAAAGTTTCAAATTGATTTGGAAAAATATGCAGAACTTTACAAACTAACATCAAATCAGGCAATTTACTTTCATTTCTAGCCTCAAGGCCGTTATTTAGTTCATTCCAGAGACTTCTTAGCTTTGCTACATGTATAGAAACATCATCTCTTTGGACCCAACTAAATGCAAAAAACTCTGTGCATATTTTAAACAACTGGTCTTTCGAAGTTGCTTCAAACTGCTGTTTGAGGGATTCCCAAGCTTCATAGGCCGTTTCTTTATCCATGATTTTCTGATATACCCCACCGGTGACCGTGATCGCGATCATAGACTTAGCGTAGCTGTTCGCTTTTCGGTACAAGTCGCAGCGTTCTCTATGATGTTTTCTTTCCGACTCCTGTGCCGTGGCATCAATGACTTCTGGGTTTTAAATTTGCCATCGATGACATCGGTTGCACCTTCGTGATAATCAAGCAGATCACGTATTTTGCGTTTCCACATCAGCCAATCAGCTTCTCCGGTCAAAGGCTTAACATGTCGACTAAAATCCATGTTTTTGATTTTGTAGCGATTCACGATCTAAAGATTTTGTACAACAGTTCAGTTTTAACTAGTTACTTTATCTATTAACTGGCAATAAACATCTTGGCTAAGTAACTATTATCCTTCGGTTTGTAGTTTGCGATTCTCTTTTAAAGATGGCGGAGTACTGACGCTTTCTTCCCGCCAAATTACGTATCTTCGAAACCTTCTGACGAAAAATAGCCGCTTCCAAGTGTAAAAATACTTCTGTCGTATTTATCTTAAACGATCTCTTATACGCATATCAGCTCGTGCAGGTACCCATAACCTGTTAGAGTTTTCGATTAATTCAGATCTTAGCAGAGAGTGAGAGAGAGACGACATGCTTTCATGGCGACAAAAACAAGAATACCGGTTTATTCATTGAAATTTTACATTAGAGGGGAAAACTGCTTAAGAACACTGGCGCCATCTAATGGCAAGAAAACAAACAAAAACATTTTAACATTAACTGAAAAGTCAGTTTCTTTAACATGATTAAGTGTCTTACTTTGATTTTCCTGACACTGAGACCATAGCTTGACCTACAATTTCTATTTCCCTTCCATTAAAATCTCTCAAAACAGTTGATGTGGGTTTCCAGTGGTGCACCCAGGGGGGGGGGGGGCTGCCCCCCAAAGAAATAGAAATTGTATTAAGAATATTGATTTTGCCTTATAAATATTTTTATCCGTTAATTTCGGCCCCCACATGCATTATAAATATTTTATCCGTTCATCTCGCCCCCCCCCAAGAAAAAATCCTGGGTGCGCCACTGTGGGTTTCAATGCAATATCAGGAATCATACTTCCAGTACCAAGATTCAGAAATTAGTGATACATCATCAGCAGGGTCCAGTTCCAAGGTAAGAGATTTATTGCTAATTTTAACAGGAACTGTGAAGGATTTTTCAATAATTTTATTCACAGATTTGATGCGAAACAAATTTAAATCAATCCATACTTCAGGTATATCCTCTGCTGATATCATTTTGGCTGATTTCTCTTTTTTTTCTTGCAAACAGGAAGGATATGGCCAATTTTTCCACAACCATGACACTTTGCACTTTTATATTTACACTTATCAGAACTATGGGCGGCTCTACATCTATAACATTTTTTATACTGATGTTTAGTATACTGCGAGTGAGAATTCTTAACTTTATGTACTGCGACTTCGTCTGGAACAATAATGTTGAAAGCCTCTTTTTCGGCTAACTCCATTGCTAATGCTATTTCCGTAGCATCTGAGAGTTTGAGGTCTTTTTTAGAGAGCAATCTCTTCTGAGTAGCTTCACACCGCAAACCACGAACAAAACGGTCGCGAACTGCTTCTTCCAGGAACATACCGAATTCACACGTGGACGCTAAACGTCGTAACTCCATTAAAAATGCTGACACAGTTTCTCCTGGTTCTTGATGTCGTTTGTGGAAACGAAAGCGTTCTGCTATGATAATCGGTGTAGGTTTGAAGTGGTTACTGAGCGTACTCACTAGCTCATCATATTTACAGTCTTTCTGCAATTTTGGTTGGAGCAGATTACGCAACAACTTATAAGTTTTCGCACCAAGCACCGAAATAAAAACGGCAACTTTCTTTTTCTCATCGATGTCGTTTGCTGCAAAGTACTGTTCAAGTCATTCGACGTTAGAGAAAATTCATCGGAGTCATCGTCGAATGAATTCAAAGTCTCGATTAGGCCTAGCATTTGCCGATCTGCCATGACGCGAATTCACACAACAAAGAAAACAAATACTGCTTCGTACTGTTAAAAAGACAGTTGTCACTTATATACTGCTTAAATGTGGGTTAAAAAATAATCCAACTCGTCGCCATTGTAATATATTATACAAATACTCTTATAATACTAAGATAACTTTATTAATTCTAGTAGCAAGCTTGACATGCTTAACGGTACCACATGGCTTATTGCCAGTATATGTTCGGTAGCCGGTTACAGTTATTTAGAGACAGTGTTACAGTGAACATTGAGGTATTAGAGATATTACACCTACGTCGTCTGTTGGATCTGCTGAAAGACTTTGAACAGCATGCGAAACCTCCACCACAGTCTCATAACACCTCTATATTCCAAATAGGTGATTTTGTTTGGGCACGGAACTTCAGTCGTGGTCCTAAGTGGGTGGCTGGTGTGGTGTGTGACAGAGTAGTAAACATAATGTTCAAGATTGAAACAACACTAGGCATTTGGACACGCCACATGGACCAAGTGCATCGTCGTGAAGGTTCGTTCAATTCGACTTCACAAGATCAAGTACCATCCAGTTTTGATGTGGATATCCCTAGAGTGAATCCTTCAGGTGAACCACCCAAGTTGACACCAGAGCTGGATATACCTGCAGGATCTGAGAATGATAATCCTCCAGTTTTTTCTCCACAAAAGATACCAGTTTCTAGACAGTGTGCTGCAGTCGAGACTGACTCCTTACAAAGTCAAGTTCCACAACACCAGACCGAAGGAAATCTTCAAGGAAGAGACAACCACCCAGTCGTCTAAACCTTTAATTGTCACATTAGGACTGAACATTTTTCTTTTTCTTTTTTAAGTTTGTGTAAAGTGATGTATAATTTTGTATAATGAGGAATTTGCACATGTGGGGAAAATGCTCATTTCTATTTTTATTAACAGATTGGTTATCAAATTGTTCGAAAACATCAATTAAAACGTATATATAGGTCTAAATAATAAAAATTTAAAACAAGCGAAAAGTGTTGAAAAATCATGTGACCTCAAAACGCTACGTGATTGGTTCTGACGTCACTATGTACCATGCTTCAACGTTTACATTTTTCTAGCGCGAGATTCTACGTTTCCTCTTCTTAAACTAACATTTTAAAATAATATTTTTTTTCTAATTTGGTTTATTTTTTCTAATTTTAGTTTGTGTCTATTGTTTATCCCCCTTTTTTTTAATTATATTCTATCGTCGTCTTTATTATTAGTTTTATTTCTTTTATTTCTGTTTTGTTTACCATGGCGTTATTGCCCGGTTTTGCAAAAGGGCAATCTGACAATCTGCCTAAAATGGATTAATTTGCAGTGTTTTCCTTTTTGGGAAATAATCCAAGTTTTATGGGAGCAGAAATACGAGGATTTAAAGCTCTGAGGTATGTATACATTTGTTTGCATTTATTATTCTAGTTATGTAATATAGATTGTAGAACGCTGATGTCAGGGGCGTAGCTACCGTGGAGCAGTTGGAGCGGACTGCTCCAGGCGCACGCACCATGGGGGCGCAAAATTTGAAAGAGTGAAACAAAAATTTGTGAAAACTTTTGCATAAAAAAATTTCGATTTGTCAGATTTTCTATAAAATATACAAAAAATAAATGAAATATTTTTAAGTAAATAAAACTATAAGCACCTAAATATATTAGAATGTACTTATCATAATTTTGATTTCAGAAAATTTTCATTATAAATTTAACACTTTATATACCTCTAATAAACCTATAAAAATGTATGATGATTGCTAAGAATGTTTAAAAGCACTACTATAGGCACTTACTATACGTATTATAAGTTGTGTTGGACTGCAAAGAAGTTACATGTATCCGGTGCATCCCCTGAGCGCCAAATATAAACTTTTTTATATCCGGTTCTACTAGTGTGAGAGATAATATAAGATCACCCTGTCCATTATGTTAGGGCGATTCTGCGTTTGCCTGGGTAAATAACTCATCCGACTGAAATCGAAATTAGAATTCAAAATATTTGCAATATCGCTCCAAAATTTACTGGAATCATCTGAGCAGTTCCTTGAAGATTCGAGGTTTTCTGAGATTGTTTCTTTTAAAACTAATTTCTCGTTAATAAAAGTGAGGAAGAGAAGAAGTATTTCGTTGGAAAACGCATTTCAGCACTGCTGTTTCATTTGTCAAAATAACTGGAGTATACATGCATTCAACATTTTTGTTGGAAAAACTCCTCGCTTTACGGAGCAGTTGACACATCTGAATCCATTTCAATTACATCTATTGAATGACAAATGTAAGCAGAATGTAACAAGTTATTTTGGAAAGAAATCAACTATCAAATATTAAAACTAATATTGTGTATGACAAATTAAGGTAGTTCCGGTTTCACTATCCTGCGTTTAAACGGAAGAATAATGTTATAAATAATATTTGTACACAAAGCAGTGTTCAATACTCAGGGATACGCAATTTTCGTATTTACGAAGTAGATGCGAATAAATGGGAAATTTTCCGATATGAGCGAATAAATGCAAAAATAAATTTTTTTCTACTTTTCGGCAAAAACTCGGTAATAAATGGCTCTAAAGGAAACAAAATTAGTTAATAATAGTAATTTATTGTGATAATTGCTTAACTAAGACCATCCACGGTCTTTAACTGAAAGATCTCACTCTCGTACGGATTTGCTCGTACGGATTTGATCCGAGTCTCCACTCAGGATCAGCCTCCTTTGTCCTCCCACACTGGGGTTTCAAAATTCCTTTCTCTTTCGCTCCCCACGCCTGGACACTCCTTGGTGCAGGTGGCAAAGAAGGGATCGAAAGGCAGCCCCTTTTCTGAGAAGTGTGGGTGGTAATTCTTGCCTCTCATCTATAAACAAACGGGGAGTTGCTGTCCCACGCTGGACAGTCTGTTACGGGGCAAAGATAAAAAAATTAGAGGCCCTTCTCAACTGTCACATGGAAACAGTGTCACTAAGAATTCTGTTACTTACCTATCCAAGTAAGTAAAATTGTGATTATTTTAAATAAAGGCGAAAATTTTAAATTAATATATATATATATATATATATATATATATATTGCGAACTGCGAAGGAATGCAAAATTTTATATATTGTGCTTTTTTTTGCGAAATTTCGATATTTTTATGCGAAATTTACGTACCCCTAGCAATAATATGCATACTTAGTTAAACTTTATTTGAGTTAACCGAAAAAGATTGAAAAATGGGCACAGTACAAAAACATATGAGCAAATATAACATTTGCGTTTGACTTTCAATCACAAATGTTATACTTGCCATATTAGTGCAAATCAGATGCACTAATATTGCAAATAAACAGATGTAATTATATTTGTATTATTAGCATAACCATAACTATCATAATTCATTGAATTAGAATCCCGTAAACACCACCGAAGTCAATAACGTGTTTACTCGTGTTTGGAATTTGGGTGCAATTTGCAACTAAATTCCAAAATGTAATCATAATAAATAGAAATTAAACTAAATTGTAATAGCAGTTTTCAGTTTTATCTTAAACTTTTATAGTTTTGTCGATAAAATAAGTTTTAGTTATGAAGACTGTTGAAAAAAATAGTTGCATTCGGGCAAAAATGGAGGCAAGTAAATAATTTTATTAGTAGTAAAATTAGAGTGCAAATATTAGGTTAATTGTAAAAGCTCAGCACAGATGTACGTTTAGTCAAAACATTCGAAATTAAAAAGAAGTTAAGACTTTATGAGGGACTAAGTCTAAATGGAAATTTTGTCTGTCAGTTTAAAAATATTTTAAAATGTTCTTTCATAAAAAGTATCACTAATCATTTCAATATTAAATTTCAATATTAAGTTAGCTTCAATATTAAGTTTCAATATTAAGTCTCAAGAGCGCGGTGGACCAGTTCTTAAGAGCAGCTGGCCAGTGATCTCAACGTCTGTGGTTCAATGCTTGTCGCTGCAAATTCACCGCCGTGTACACTAATGGCGGCCGGTGCACGTAAAATTTGTCGTGGCTGCAATGTCCTCCAAGTTCTCACATTACCTCTGGAGGTGTTGGGTCAAGTGCATCGGTCTCTTCACTTGCCTCGGTTCTAAATAACGGGACCGGCCCTTTAGCAAAGTCGGACTCCGACCCTCACGGTGCTATTAAAACCTGGAGCCGTACCACTCCTGCCAATAGCCTTAATTGGACTTGAATTGATAGATAATATCGGTCAAGGGGCATCAGAAACAACACTAATGATTTCTAAAGCTTTCTTTCAAGTTCATCTTAAATTGTTAGAAATATTAAAAACAGATCAATGGAGATTTTGAATGTATTGAACAATTTCATAAATGCATTTGAAAACTGTTCATAGAGACAATCATACATTATACATCGTGCCCCGATGCCAGAACTACACCAATTAGTTTGAATCTGGGCTTGTGGCGGCCCTGTGGTACAGCTCGCTGGTTTTCGGTACTGAGGGTACTCGGATCGAATCCCGGCGTCGCGCCACGAAAACGCCTCCGTTTGTGTCGTCCCTTCATAGGGGGTAATGCTGTCCGCCTATATGGTGTCACCATAATAAAATGGACAGTAAACTGCTGCGAATTATAGGCGAATGTTTGAAGACAAGTGCCTCCGCTTTAACAGAAAAAAAAAGTTTGAATCTTGTTGCCATTATTAATTTTTATTGTGAATTTTAAGAAGCACTGTGTTATAGGAAAAATGCAAGTAATTAGGTATGTCGAAACAAAATTGATTTAGTTAAAAACTGTTAAATTAGTATACGTATTTTACCCTGCAAACCTGTCAGAAAACACACGTAAAAACAGATGATTTCGAGTGAAAATGTCCCATTCCTATCTGATCTAAATATCTTACACCAAAAATATTTTTAAGCTTTTTCTGTAACATAAAACTGAGAAACAGAAAAATGATGGTTTTTATTTATTTTTTATCAGCATTTTATAGTATAATGTTCATTTAGTGTTCAAATAGTGTAAATGCTCATTTAAATTACTTTTGGGAGTTTTGTATTCCCCTTGGAACAAAAAAGGCCTTTTAAGTTCAAATATATACATCCATCAAAGTTCAAATATATATATCTTTAATTTATCAATAATTTTGTGAAAGTCTGTCTAAATTTTAATTTTATATTTCGAGCCTGATCGATCGTAAGCTGCGACTAGAGTCTGATAAAAGCTTCTGATCAGCCTCTGGCCAGGCCGCGCATTAAATTTTTGCCCGGTGTCGGACACTAGTAGATATTCTCATAAGGCGGCCACACACATCTGCACTGCACAGTATTCAGGGGGGAAACGAGGGATTTATGGGGACCGCTCTGCAGCGATCCTCCCCTCAGTAGGTGTTTTCCACAGATCATCAAAGAGATTCGAGGGACCTTGGGGGGAGGACCGTGACTAATCGACCCCCAAATGCGTCAACAGGTGTCGGGGGACTGCGTACTGAAGAATTGTCTAGATGTGTGTGACTGCAGCATCAAGCGTTACCGGTTGAGTGTCTTATCAGGAAAATTGAGATGTCCGAAGCATCTTCAAACCCTATGGCAAGAGTCAATACAATCCTTAAACGGGCGGGGGTAGAATTCTCTAACGGTCAACTTACCGACTCCTCCCACTACAAGAAAAAAAAAAGATGCAGGGGTCCGAACAGAGTTTTTTTTTTTTTTTTTTTAGTACATAACAGCCTTAACATCGGTGCAGAATAGAGACAAATATTCTTTCAGTGTAAGAATTTCAAGATGATTCGTGAGTAATGTGTTACACAATTTTTAAAACTTATTGAGACAGTGGACTGTAATTTATTGTTCTGCTCGTGAGACTTCGTACAATTTAAGAACTATTACTAAATTACTTATCTACTCGTACAGCGTGTTGAAGGATTCACCGACGTATAATTTTAAAAGTAAGTGATTTATTTATAAATTATTATGTTAGTCAATATTGCAACATTAAAAATAATAAGTACTACATAATAGTTACGTATTATAGCTGAAAGTTGGAAGCATTTCAGTTGGCGGCAAGCATTTTCAGCAGCAGCATGTTATAAAAATACAAATATGTAAGTGGAAACCACATGAGATAATTTTTTTTTAAAATCTGAAATGAAAAAAGAAATTTCGATTATAAATAATTTTAGATCTAATTAAAAATTGCGTGCCAATGACAAAACAAAAATACACAAAAAGTATTCAAAATTAGTGTTTAAAGAAACTCAAATCATTAGAACCATAAGTCTTAGGATGCTTAAATTTTGCATGGAGGTTGCTATTATGCTCCAGGTGCTCGTTAAGAAATCTTTTTTAATAAATTAGAATTTTAATGGGGCTAATAGGGGCGTAATCCTCTCCCCCGAAAACACAAACAAACACACACACACACTGTATCTCTAGAATTATGAGATCCAGGAAGCTGAAGTTTTGTATGGTAGTTTCTCTTAGGCCCTAGAAGCGCACAAAGAAATCTTATTTTTTTAAATACAAAATTTAGGGGGTTTAAGGGAGCTTAATCCCCCCAAAACAACAACAACAACAACAACAGCAACAACAAAAACCTACCTCTGGTACATATTTTCTAGAAAGTTAAAATTCTGAATGATGTTGCTCTTAGGCCCTAGATGCCCCCTAAGAAATATTTAAAAAAAATTCTAAGGGAATTTTTTAAAATATTTCTTTAGGGGTAGGGTATGTCACAACACCGTCTTAGCTCTTTGGCTTCTATATCAATTGAAAGAACAATAGCTTGTCAACTTGATCTGGAGAAAGTGATTGACCGATTTGCAAACGAGAAAGCGAGAAAACAACAATTTTGAAGTTTTTTTATGTAGAAACTGGACATGCATAAGTACATTTTGTCAATATAGTTTATAAAATATGTAGTTAATATAAGTAGACACTCCGTACTTAAAGAATTATAATTTGTTTTATTATTATATTTATATTTATTAAATTGAATTTCTTATTATTGAAATGTCTTGAATTTCAAATAAACTGTTATCAAGTAAGATTTTAAATCGAAATAAGAGTATATAGAAAACAAATTTCACCAGAACTCTTCCGAGAAAAAAATGGGGCGCACCGATTTCATTTGCTCCAGGGCGCTAAATATGTAGCTACGCCACTGGCTGACGTGCGTTGTTCTTTACACAAACTTTAAGGTTAGACATTGTTTATGCATATTATTAAATTTGTTTTTGCATGTTATTAAATTAATCGCGTAATCTAAAAGTTTAATAAACAGCTTCTATTATTATTCATTCATAGTACATGTTTAATTTTGTAGAATTAATTAGCACTGCAACATTACAAGTAGTGTCTGTTATAGGATATTAAGTATTTTTAATTGTGTATTAAAAAGAAGACAAATTAAAAACACTACCAAATTTACGAATGTGTTCAGTGTTCTGCATTCATATCATACAAATACGTGTATTTTAAATGGTAAAGGATTTAAAATAAATCTGAACTATGCATGAAAATTAAACTTTTGACTAATCACATATTTAGTGGTGCAAAGAAACAAATGTTTATGACTTATAATAATTTTAAACAATCCTCTAACTCCATAATTTTGTGTTTTAAAAACACATTTTTAAATTAATGCTTTTAGTACTTAGACAGGTACTTTTACTTAGATCTGGACGATGGCTTTTGTACTAATGACAGTAAACGACTCAGTAATGTGGATTCTAAATATATATGTGAATAAAGTAATTTTTCCCACACTTCTTACTTATTATTTTGTTTTACTCCCTAGAAATGTTTTTACATGGTAAATAAAGCATTATTTTTCTAAATTTTCAAAAAACTGTTACGTGATGGACAAAAACGAATGAGATATTTGAAATTAGCATACCAAAAAACATAAAAGTCAATTGCTACTTTGCAAAAAATATTTGTTCCCTGAAAATTTTCAGACCTGTATTATTAAAATGCAGTAAAAGTATAGCCTAAAAATTTCTATAAAAGTGTCATATAAATTTATTCATAAATTGATAATGATTTTGGCTAATAAAAATATTAGACTAATCTTGTAAAACATTAATTTCATAGTTTGAATCTTTATTGTAAGCAAATTAATATGCATAATGGAACAAAGTTATATAATTATATATTTTTCTTGTAGCACTATTTTGAAGCAACATTGAATTCTTATTAAAAGTTACATATCATATATTAACAGAGTGAAGAAATAACTTACAGAAAAGTGATCTTCACAACACCAGTGAGTTGTCTTAGTGGACAATGCTGGATTTTTTTTTTCATCGCGTTTCATTGCAACTGTCCATGCTTTCCTTTTGACATTATCTTTTGGAACACTAAAAAAGAGCTTTCCAGGTGTATTTACCGTCGTGCTTGTGAAGCAAGGTACTAAACAATATTTAAAATTTGCTTTAACACACTTTGACATCTTAAAAATAAAGAAAAAACGCTAGATATTAAACTTAAACTACGCAACACAATCCAAACACCGAAGTAAACAAATTCGCTATGGTACACTGTGACGTCACATGTATCCGCGTAGGAAAAGTAGCGTTTTTGAGACGAAGTAAATAGCGCGCGTTTAAAAATAAATTATGTTAACTTTTAGAGTTCTAAAACTAAAAAAAAAAAGAATATGCTTTCGATCATATTTTTCTATTTTCTATATCATAAATGAAAATAAATAAACGTGCGTTGGCAGCACAGCAAGTGCATTTTGGAATATACGATAGAGGGCGTCATGTTCGCCAATTGGTGGTGTTCTCGCGGTTGCAATGTAGCTAGCAACGAGATAGGTTGTGAATAAAGTATTTTTGTGATCTGTATCCATCTGGGTTATTTCATAAAAAACTCTTGTAACTACTTCAATTACATGAACAGAGAGCTAATAACGTGAAATAGCAACTATTTCACATTTGATGTTTTTCATCACATCTTCCACAGTGCAAGGCTATTTCCAATAGACTTTTCCCTAAGGAATAAGTCTGGTGGTGTCATATCTACACTGGTGAAATAAATTAAGAGAATTTGCATATTTTATCGAATTTCATGAAAAGAACTGAACTGAATGTAAAACCACTGCTTCTAGACAAAAATGCAAATCTTGTATGTCAAATATGTAAGCGTACACGTGTGTGTAGGCGGAGCAAGTAGAGAAACAGGCTTTATAAGCGCGCGTAAGTTAAGACGCATTTCGTTCGCTAGCACACCTCGGCGAATTTCTTGGTGTTATTTTGCAGCAATCGGTTAATTTCAAATTGTAACAGTAAAAATGAGTAACCACCAACGTTTAGATGATGGAATGAGGTGGCGAATTGTGGGGAGGCTAGAAGCAGGCCAATCTCAAGTCCAAATTTGTAGAGAGTTCAATTTAACGCCCAGCGTCGCGTGTAACTTATGGAAACAGTTCCAGAATACCGGATCCATCGAGAGAAAGCCTGGACAAGGTCAACGACGGCCAGAGAAGATCGCCATTTGTCGATTATAGCGAGGCGTAACAGGAGTGCTACAGCTTCTCAGCTCTCTCGTGACTTGTATGCAGCCACAGGAACCGGTGTATTAAGGGTGACTGTTTCCAAAAAACTTCATGAGAGAGGGTTGTTTGCAAGAAGACCTGCTGTTTGCGTCCTGCTCACTTCTACGAACAGGAGAATCCGTTTATCATGGTGCAGAGCATAGAGATTGGAGTATGGATCAATGGGCGACCGTTCTCTTCACTGATGAGTCTCGGTTCAGCCTAAACACCGATTCTCGCCGTACGTTTATATGGAGAATATGGAGAGAACCAGGGACCTGCTACCTACCCTCCAATGTCCGCGAAATCGACCATTATGGCGGAGGAGGTTTAATGGTCTGGGGAGGCATCATGTTGGATGCCGCACATCTCTCCATGTCTTTGAAAGAGGCACTGTGACTGGTGTGAGGTATAGGGATGTTCGCCTTTTCAGGGGTGCAGTTGGCCGAGTTCATTTTAATGGACGATAACGCGAGGCCATATAGAGCTCTTCTGGTCGACGAATATCTAGAGAGTGAGGATATTCGCCGGATGGATTGGTCAGCCAGATCTCCAGTCAGATCTCCAGACTCCAGACCCTATAGAGCATGTCTGGGACGCTCTGGGTAAGGCAATTGCAACTTACAAGAGAACCATCCTGGGAATGAAAACAGCGTTGCTGAACGAGTGGGACCAATGGCCACAGGAAATGATAAACTGCTTTATTTCAAGTATGAAATCATGCTGCGAGACCTGTATATCTGTAAGAGGGGACCATACCCCCTATTAACCCATTTTTTTGTTTATTCTGCAACCGCTGTTTCATACCTTCTGACTCCAACGAGTGTTACGCACGATCATGTGTGTGAATTACAATTATTGAATGGTTATTTGTTTTGTATTGTATCAATGTATGTACATATCAAATTTCATTAAAATCGGTACAGTAGTTCTAGAAATAATCGACCAACACTGACGCCGGAAGAGTCGAATATAGAGGGGGGCAAAGTAAAATAGATTAAAACTTTTACACCTTTATTATTAAAAATACATATATACGGTTATAAAAAATAAACTTTTATGTTATTTTTCTAATCGGAGAAAAGTAATGAGAGATTTCTTCTGTTTTGAGAAAATCGATTAATTACTTTTTCAATAAATGTGTCTTTATTTTTACTCACAGATTCTCTGTGAACGCTAAGCATACAGAGACCAGAAAGTCTCTCTTGAGACATGGTTGATCTCAACCAGGTTTTTACCCGTCGGAGCGTACTAAAAGATCTTTCAATTGTTGTTGTGGTAGGAGGTAAGGCTAAAAAAAAATTTGTAACGCTTTTATGATGCAAGTAAAGAACTGGCAATGTTTATCTATTAACCTTTTCCATACGGGGTGGGATAACATATATCCCAAGAATACTGGCCCAAGAATGAATCTCTCTCTATGTATGTATGCATGTATATATGTATGTATGTATGTATACATATGTATGTATATATGTATGTATGTATGTATACATATGTATGTATGTATGTATGTATGTAGGTATACATATGTATGTATGTAGGTATGTATGTATGTATGTAGTTATGTATGTATGTATGTATGTATGTATGTATGTATACATATGTATGTATGTATACATATGTATGTATGTATGTATGTATGTAGGTATACATATGTATGTATGTAGGTATGTATGTATGTAGGTATACATATGTATGTATATATGTATGTATGTATGTATGTAGGTATACATATGTATGTAGGTATACATATGTATGTATGTATGTATGTATGTATGTAGGTATACCTATATATGTATGTAGGTATGTATGTATGTATGTATGTATGTATGTATGTATGTATGTATGTAGGTATATATATGTATGTATGTAGGTATACATATGTATGTATGTAGGTATACATATGTATGTATGTAGGTATGTATGTATGTAGGTATACATATGTATGTATGTAGGTATGTATGTATGCAGGTATACATATGTATGTATGTTGGTATGTATGTATGTAGGTATACATGTGTATGTAGGTATACATATGTATGTATGTAGGTATGTATGAATGTTGGTATACATGTGTATGTATGTAGGTATACATATATATGTATGTAGGTATGTATGTATGTCGGTATACATATGTATGTATGCAGGTAGGTATGTATGTAGGTATGTATGTATGTAGGTATACATATGTATGTATGTAGATATGTATGTATGTCGGTATGTATGTATGTAGGAATGTATGTATGTAGGTATACATATGTATGTATTTAGGTATGTATGTATGTAGGTATACATATGTATGTATGTAGATATGTATGTATGTGTGTAGGTATGTATGTAGGTATGTATGTATGTAGGTATGGATGTATGTATGTATGTATGTAGGTATACATATGTATGTATGTAGGTATGTATGTATGTAGGTATGTATGTATGTATGTAGGTACACATATGTATGTATGTAGGTATGTATGTATGTAGGTATACATATGTATGTATGTAGGTATGTATGTATGTAGGTATACATATGTATGCATGTAGGTATGTATGCATGTAGGTATACATATGTATGTATGTAGTTATACATATGTATGTATGTAGGTATGTATGTAAGTATGTATGTATGTATGTAGGTATACATATGTATGTATGTAGGTATGTATGTATGTAGGTATACATATGTATGTATGTAGGTATGTATGTATGTAGGTATACATATGTATGCATGTAGGTATGTATGTATGTAGGTATACATATGTATGTATGTAGGTATGTATGTATGTATGTATGTATGTAGGTATGTATGTATGTATGTATGTATGTAGGTATGTATGTATGTATGTATGTATGTAGGTATACATATGTATGTATGTAGGTATGTATGTATGTAGGTATGTATGTAGGTAGGTATGTATGTAGGTATGTATGTATGTAGGTATGTATGTAGGTATACATATGTATGTATGTAGGTATGTATGTATGTAGGTATACATATGTATGTATGTAGGTATGTATGTATGTATGTATGTATGTATGTAGGTATGTGTGTATGTAGGTTAGGGTGGAACGAAAAAAACTTTTTTTTAAATTTCAATATGCTCTAGTTTTCAAAAGTTGCCTTTTAACAAAATAAAGACGAAAATTAAATATTAGCGTAATTGGTGCATGTTTTCAGTTAGCGCAAGAAGGGCAAACTTTTGGATTTTATTAAATTTTTGACAAATTTCGCAATTATTTTGAAATTGAATACACTTGTAGTACAAAAAAGAAGCAAAATGTGTAATTTAAACATTCCTTTTAGTCAGGAGATCTGCTAAACAGATTATATAATACGTTTTACTTCATATAAATAGTACACATAAAGGCACTTAAGGACGAGACACTTAAGGACGAGACACTTAAAAGACACGGACATCACGGTGGAACGAAAAATTTTTTTTTTCGGAATTTCAATATGCTCTAGTTTTCAAAAGTTGTCTTTTAAAATTAAAATTCAGAATATAAAATGTTTATGCTCTACTAAAATATTTTCAAGTGCCGCAAAGGGGTTTCAAAATGGATATTTTTATGAAAAAGTGATTATATTTGTATTTTTTGTTAATTTCTTTTATAGTATATAAAAATAATGTATATTTTCTGTAAATAAAATATTCAAAATATGATATTTTGACAGAAAACTTGCATATTCTAAGTATTTCTAATTTTTAGATGCCATAACAGAACAACTGATTTTGTAGAATTTCGCGATTTTCATCATATTAATTTTACATTAGCATATTTTTATAATACACATTGGAATGAAAGAAAAACAATTTTTAATTGACGGACCTTAGTTAAAATAAACAAATCACACTTATTTAGAAAAATATTAATGTAATGTCTATTAAGGCAAAACATTATTTTGAAAAAAATATTCATGTTTTTCAAAAGTCCATATTAATCACACATGGTTTCCATTACTTATTTCACTGACACATTGAATTGTTTTATTGTTTCAAATTTTGGCATTCTTTTTTGAGAATGTATTTTTGTTTTTATCAATGCATCTCTTGGAAAAGTACCACGAACGAACAAGGATGACCAGGTAACTAATTTAACAATCCTTTCTACTACTTGTGTGTGACATGGAATGTTGCTGAAGTCAATAATTTGTTTCTCGTGATCAGATTCTTTTGCTTCCTTTATAAACAGTTTTAGTTTGTCATCAGAAACATCCCTCGTCATAGGAGGTTCTGTTACTTTAACATCATTCCATTCAATCATATCAATATAATCCTTGGCATCAAAGTTTATACGTGGAACTAAATTCTTTCTGATGCCTCCTTCATTTTCCATCCTTGCTTTTAGAATCCGGCGTAATCCAAGCTCTCTTACATGACTGCGATCGTCTAATATCATACAAAGGAGAAGATTTTCCGAAGCGACAAAGTATGCATTTCTTTGTCACACACAAGTAGTAGAAAGGATTGTTAAATTAGTTACCTGGTCATCCTTGTTCGTTCGTGGTACTTCTCCAAGAGATGCATTGATAAAAACAAAAATACATTCTCAAAAAATAATGCCAAAATTTGAAACAAAAAAACAATTCAATGTGTCAGTGAAATAAGTAATGGAAACCATGTGTGATTAATATGGACGTTTGAAAAACATGAATATTTTTTTCAAAATAATGTTTTGCCTTAATAGACATTACATTAATATTTTTCTAAATAAGTGTGATTTGTTTATTTTAACTAAGGTCCGTCAATTAAAAATTGTTTTTCTTTCATTCCAATGTGTATTATGAGAATATGCTAATGTAAAATTAACATGATGAAAATCGCGAAATTCCACAAAATCAGTTGTTCTGTTATGGCATCTAAAAATTAGAAATACTTAGAATATGCAAGTTTTCTGTCAAAATATCATATTTTGAATATTTTATTTTCAGAAAATATACATTATTTTAATATACTATAAAATAAATTAACAAAAAATACAAATATAATCACTTTTTCATAAAAAAATCCATTTTGAATAACTTTGCGGCACTTGAAAGTATTTTAGTAGAGCAAAAAGATTTTATATTCTTAATTTTAATTTTAAAAGACAATTTTTAAAATCTAGAGAATATTGAAATTCCGAAAAAAAAAGTTTTAGTTTCACCGTGATGTCCGAGTGTCTTTAAGTGCCTCGTCCTTAAGTGCCTTTATGTGTACTATTTTTATGAAGTAAAACGAATTATATAATCTGTTTAGCAGATCTCCTGACTAAAAGGAATGTTTAAATTACATATTTTGCTTTTTTTTGTACTACAAGTGTATTCAATTTCAAAATAACTGCGAAATTTGTCAAAAATTTAATAAAAACCAAAAGTTTGTCCTTCTTGCGCTAACTGAAAACATGCACCAATTACTCTAATATTTAATTTCCGTCTTTATTTTGCTAAAAGGCAACTTTTGAAAACTAGAGCATATTGAAATTCAAAAAAAAGTTTTTTTCGTTCCACCCTAATGTAGGTATACATATGTATGTATGTATGTATGTATGTAGGTATGTATGTATGTAGGTATGTATATATGTAGGTATACATATGTATGTATGTATGTATGTATGTAGGTATGTATGTATGTAGGTATGTATGTATGTAGGTATACATATGTATGTATGTATGTATGTATGTAGGTATGTATGTATGTAGGTATACATATGTATGTATGTATGTATGTATGTAGGTATGTATGTACAAATGTATGTATGTAGGTATACATATGTATGTATGTAGGTATGTATGTTTGTAGGTATACATATGTATGTATGTAGGTATGTATGTATGCAGGTATACATATGTATGTATGTAGGTATACATGTATGTAGGTATACATAAGTATGAATGTAGGTATGTATGTATGTATGTATGTATGTAGGTATACATATGTATGTATGTAGGTATGTATGTATGTAGGTATACATATGTATGTATGTAGGTATGTATGTATGTAGGTTTGTATGTATGTATGTAGGTATGTATGTATGTAGGTATACATATGTATGTATGTATGTATGTATGTATGTATGTATGTAGGTATACATGTATGTAGGTATACATATGTATGTATTTAGGTATCATATGTATGTATGTATGTATGTATGTATGTATGCATGTATGTATGTAGGTATGTATGTATGTAGGTATGTATGTATGTAGGTATACATATGTATGTATGTATGTATGTATATAACATTAAAAACCCCATACCATTTTAAATTCTAATTTATTCCAAGAAAAACATTAGATCTAGTCCCTTGGGCGTACGAGCTAAATTTCGCTTTTGATTCTAAGTTCTAATAACCTCGAGTGAAAATATTAAATGGCTGCCTTTTACTCGAAAACTAAACTTGCGTAGCGTGGACAGAAAATTAAATGCTTTAGCGCATTAGTCACGCCTTTTCCTAACTTTTAACCAATTAAACCCTACTACGATCACATGACGAGATAAGTTTATATAAGGTTTGGTATCACGTACATGTAGGCTTTTTTCATTTGTAAGTTGCCCCGAGATGTTGTATTTCTGTGTATCTTAAAAATAAAAGATGTAGTTAAATCAACGTTGTGGTGTTTTGCGTGTCCGAGGGGTGAGATGAAATGCGGGAAAGGATTTAAACATTTGTGATGCACGGCCGGGCGACAAGTCATCCATGTTTACCTCAAAAGATATGCCACTCAGCCCTTCCTTCGTCGGCCCGCGCCCGTGCTATTACATTAAGTCGGCAGTGTGGACCTCCCCTTGGACACAGACAGTGAGTTGAGCCGGCATCAATACTTTTCAACGGAGAAAAAACTCCCCATCTTACCATGTGACATTGATGACTTACCTTCAACTTAGATGGATTAATTGTCACGATCAGACAACTGTTGTGAACTATGCTGCGCAGAGAAAATCCCACAGTGGATTTCCATAGAATTGAATGCGTAATCTTCGCGTTTTCATCAACCGTCGTATTCATTGGAATAAAAATCGGTCAACGCCAGAATGCAGTTAATTGCGGGTGAACGTTTGACGCCCTCGATGTTTTTCCCTCTTCGTATCTTCAAGCTGCCAAAATGTGCCGTATCATTTCAAATCTCATGCCTGGATATACAAACTTTTAGTGTTTTCAGATTATGTGAAACGTCGATTTTCACTAATCGTTGACCTGGGGATAAAAATATCCCGAGAAATTCTGCGAAAACATATGTTGTGTGCAAATTCTAAATGTGCAAATTTTTTCGCATCTACACGTGAGTTTTGTGGAAGTATTCCAGATTGTGTCAAAGGATGTCGTGTGCCACCATTGTGATGAATAACTTTCATCTTACCTCTTGAGACTAAACAAGCCAAAAACTTCATCAAAATAATTTTCGAATATAACTACAGTTTTCTAAAAGAAATGCTTATAAAAAAAAAAAGAAAAAAAAACACCGATGGGAATGGTAATACATTGGTGAGTTCCCGTCAACAGGTGAGAGAGTGGTTATAAAATAAATTTTGTAATTGAAATGTTTTTAAAATTGCTATTGAAATGTTTTTAAAATTATTGATTTAATTAAGTACCTATGAAAAAAAATAAATCGATAAAAAGTAAAACGAAAGTAAAAATCATTGGTTTTAAACGTGTATATTCCTTCACATTATAAGAGATTTGAATTTAAAAGAAATTTTTGAGACATATTTGATAAATTTATTAAAATTGTGTATTTTTTGTGTAATTTTTATAATATTTCTGTGTTCTTTTTCTGATAATGAATATTTTAGTGTTTTAAGAGAATTAATGATCCTTGGTTACGTTAAATTGAAATATTAAATGAGTAAAGTAATGTTATGAGTATCTAATTTTGCACGCAGTTCTGAATCGTCGCGGAGAAAAAGAAAAAAAAAATAACGTAAATCATTTCCGTTTTCGAGCGCCGTTGTATTACATTTCGAAGGTCGCCTCCGCAATAAATTTGAATGCTCAGCATTAGTTTTGTAAACGAACACGAAAAGAGCCAAACTTGTTTTGATTCATTTAACCTATAATTTTTGCGGTTTTCAAATTGAGCTTTTCTAAATCTAAACATCAGATGCTTGTGGTTTTGATTTTGGAAAATATCTGCATGGATAATTTAGTAATTATTTCAGACAGCAAGAAAATTTTATAATTTGGGTTTATCGTTTTACATATTACATTTGATTTTGAGCCCTCGAGTAGCTTTACGAATTTGAGAAAAGGAGATTTCCGGAGGTTCAGTCGACAGTTAAAGGGCGTTTTACGGTTTTCATATAAACGGATCGTCTTTATAACATGACTTAGGGTGCCAAAAAACCACAATTGGAGAATTGAAAAACCATTGTATGTTATATTTGGTTCATCCGCCCCAGAAAATTCTCGAAATAGAAATAATGAAGAACGATAAATAAATAGAAAAGAGAATATTATAATGAGAAATATGTTTTGAGATATTGAATACAAATGATGAATATTTAGAGACTTTACAGCGAGGATTCATATCAAAATGTGATATAAGAAAAGAAAAATTGTTTTTGGCTTATCGATTTCATGATTAACTTAAGAAAACTGAGATGGGTATTGGTAAAAGAATTTTGATTATTTGTGTCAATTGATAGAATAATAGTTTGAAATTTGAACATTAACATTAAATTATGGCAATTGATAGAGAATATTGAGGTATTATTATTAGTACTAGAAATATTTCATTATTGTGTGTTTAATACTTTCATATGTTGTGTATTTTGGATTCTATTGAATATAAAATTGATAAACCAAATTTTCACACTAAACGAGATTCTGAAATTGTCCATGTTTTCAAATTAAGATACTATAATGCACCAGAGAACTTAAAACTACACCACGAATAATGACAAACATTAGATCCATTTTTTTTCTTTTCCATGTTATGCTTAACATCATTATACTTTTTTAATTGATATAATTAATTATGTGTTGTCCTACTAAAGATTAAAAAAAAACTGTCTTACTTAAACTTTCTTCTTAAGAATACTATTATATGTGAATTTTTTTTGGATCTCAATTTAAACCCTGAATATGACAACTCTACTTCTTTAACCTTTCAGTAAATTTTCTATTTCTTGAATACACTTTCCTATCACCCACTCTACAAGCGCGTTGGATGTCGTCCCAACTGTTTAAGATCTTTTTAAATTTTTTTTGCTATTTGTTTTTAATTCATCAACTCAGTCAATTAAAGTGCTGAAGACCATATGCTTGAGTAATGAATAAAACAGGGCTGGGATGGCCACTCCTTTTGTCCTCCCATTTCTATATATTATACTCCCACAGGTATGACAACTGCACCTTTTCCTTTTTCTCCATCTTTGTACTATGCAAGATGCTGTTTTTCTACGCAGTCATATCTTGTCGGAGATTCACGGTTAGTCCACTGTACGGCGAAAAAGACTCTTCCTCCTTATTAGTCAGAGAACAATAGGGAGAAAGAAAACCCACTTGTTACACAAACATAAACACAACACCTCACTGCTTAGAGGTAGAATTAAAGAATTTGAAACTAAGAGTTTGGGTGACACACATACAACAAGGTACCTTCAACACAAAAACTTGGATCCACATAAACTTATAATAAATGTACAAAAATGAATAGTAAATAAATAATTTGAAAATAAAGTGAAACATATTGAGAATAAATAAATAAAGTTAGAATAAATATGAATAAGTATAACTAAAGAATATTGAATAGAATTTTGGAATGAATAAATATTGTTGGAATAAAAATGAATATAGGGAATGATGAAATGAGAATAATAAGAAATATAAAGAATATTGAAAAGAGATTTTTTTTTTATAATAAGTAATATTGAAATAAAGGAGATAATGGATATTAAGAAAAAATAATGAGATAAATAAAAATATGAAAACTAGATAATGGAAAAGGATAGATATACTGAGAACTCGTACAAGATTGAGTTATTTGATTAACAAAGTATATGTTCTGTAATTTTATATACAATTTATATATTAGAAATGTGATTTTATTAAAACTTGTGATTTATATTATTCAGTGTCATACAAGATATTGTTTTGTTAAAATTGAAAATTTTGTGTAACCATATTTGTAACCAAAGACACAACAACACAAAGACTGTGATTTTTTAATTGGTGTATTTTCCTCAACATACTTATGACTGTGAAAGGACTAAAAATGTTACACAGATAATTTATTACAAGAAAAATAAATGAAAAAAAAATTTTTTGGGACTCACTCCATAGTAGTGAAAATTGAGGAAAACTTTTGAATTTTCACCTTGTTATCAAAGCCAACTTCAGTTACTTAAATTTTGTTTGTTTTAATATTTTTATTACTATGTTTTGTTATTTTGTATTATTCAACTCGAGATGATGGTAGATATTATATTAAATGTATGTTTGCAGTGAAATTTTTTGGTAGTTTACAAATTTTTGGTTATGTTAATTGATTTTTTTGTCTGAGATTGTGTTGTGTGGGGAACGGCCGCCCTGTTCAACATTGTTTTCAGTTGATGATAAATACATTTTTAAATTTAATTTTTTTTTCAAAGCAACAATATAAGAAGAAATTTTCATAATCTACAATTTTCTATAGTTGATCATTAATAACTATAATTTTTTTTGCTTTTATTGTGTTCATAAATTAGTAAATCATTAGTGTATTTTTGTGTATTCAATATTGAAATGTGCAATGTCTTGTCATGTGATCATCATACTAAAATTAACACATATGTTCCTTTTCAAACTTTTTCCAAATTTTTGGTCGACGCCAATTTTCCTCACATGGCTGGGTGAGTCTGTCCTCCAATGCACGCATTGTTGGTCAGCCTCTTCTCGGACGGGGGATATTCTATAACATTAAAAAAACTATACCATTTTAAATTCTAATTTATTCTAAATTCCCTTGGGCGTACGAGCTAAATTTCGCTTCTGATTCTAAGTTCTAATAACCTCGAGAGAAAATATTAAATGGCTGCCTTTTACTCGAAAACTAAACTTGCGTAGCGTGTACAGAAAATTAAATGCTTTAACGCATTAGTCACGCTTTTTCCTAACTTTTAACCATTTAAACCCTACTACGATCACATGACGAGATAAGTTTATATAAGGTTTGATATGACGTACATGTAGGCCTTTTTCATTTGTAAGTTGCCCCGAGATGTTGTATTTCTGTGTATCTTAAAAATAAAAGATGTAGTTAAATTAACGTTGTGGTGTTTTGCGTGTCCGAGGGGTGAGATGAAATGCGGGAAAGGATTTAAACATTTGTGATGTACGGCCGGGCGACAAGTCATCCATGTTTACCTCAAAAGATATGCCACTCAGACTTCCTTCGTCGGCCCGCGCCCTTGCTATTACATGTATGTATGTATGTAGGTATACTTATGTATGTATGTATGTAGGTATACTTATGTATGTATGTATGTATGTATGTATGTAGGTATGTATGTAGGTAAACACATGTATGTATGTAGGTATGTATGTATGTAGGTATACATATGTATGTATGTAGGCATGTATGTATGTAGGTATACATATGTATGTATGTAGGTATGTATATATGTAGGTATACATATGTTTGTATGTATGTATGTATGTATGTATGTATGAATGTATGTAGGTATGTATGTATGTAGGTATATATATGTATGTATGTAGGTATGTATGTATGTAGGTATACATGGATGTAGGTATACATATGTATGTATGTAGGTATGTATGTATGTAGGTATACATATGTATGTATGTAGGTATGTATGTATGTAGGTATACATATGTATGTATGTAGGTATACATATGTATGTATGTAGGTATGTTTGTATGTAGATATACATATGTATGTATGTAGGTATACATGTATGTAGGTATATATATGTATGCATGTAGGTATGTATGTATGTATGTATGTATGTAGGTATACATATATATGTATGTAGGTATGTATGTATGTAGGTATGCATATGAATGTATGTAGGTAAGTATGTATGTATGTATGTATGTATGTATGTAGGTATGTATGTATGTAGGTATGTATGTATGTATGTAGGTATGTATGTATGTAGGTATACATATGTATGAATGTAGGTATACATGTATGTAGGTATACATATGTATGTATGTAGGTATACATGTATGTAGGTATACATATGTATGTATGTATGTATGTATGTATGTATGTATGTATGTAGGTATGTATGTATGTAGGTATACATATGTATGTATGTAGGTATGTATGTATGTAGGTTTGTATGTATGTATGTAGGTATGTATGTATGTAGGTATACATATGTATGTATGTATGTATGTATGTAGGTATACATGTATGTAGGTATACATATGTATGTATTTAGGTATCATATGTATGTATGTATGTATGTATGTATGTATGCATGTATGTATGTAGGTATGTATGTATGTAGGTATGTATGTATGTAGGTATACATATGTATGTATGTATGTATGTATATAACATTAAAAACCCCATACCATTTTAAATTCTAATTTATTCCAAGAAAAACATTAGATCTAGTCCCTTGGGCGTACGAGCTAAATTTCGCTTTTGATTCTAAGTTCTAATAACCTCGAGTGAAAATATTAAATGGCTGCCTTTTACTCGAAAACTAAACTTGCGTAGCGTGGACAGAAAATTAAATGCTTTAGCGCATTAGTCACGCCTTTTCCTAACTTTTAACCAATTAAACCCTACTACGATCACATGACGAGATAAGTTATATAAGGTTTGGTATCACGTACATGTAGGCTTTTTTCATTTGTAAGTTGCCCCGAGATGTTGTATTTCTGTGTATCTTAAAAATAAAAGATGTAGTTAAATCAACGTTGTGGTGTTTTGCGTGTCCGAGGGGTGAGATGAAATGCGGGAAAGGATTTAAACATTTGTGATGCACGGCCGGGCGACAAGTCATCCATGTTTACCTCAAAAGATATGCCACTCAGCCCTTCCTTCGTCGGCCCGCGCCCGTGCTATTACATTAAGTCGGCAGTGTGGACCTCCCCTTGGACACAGACAGTGAGTTGAGCCGGCATCAATACTTTTCAACGGAGAAAAAACTCCCCATCTTACCATGTGACATTGATGACTTACCTTCAACTTAGATGGATTAATTGTCACGATCAGACAACTGTTGTGAACTATGCTGCGCAGAGAAAATCCCACAGTGGATTTCCATAGAATTGAATGCGTAATCTTCGCGTTTTCATCAACCGTCGTATTCATTGGAATAAAAATCGGTCAACGCCAGAATGCAGTTAATTGCGGGTGAACGTTTGACGCCCTCGATGTTTTTCCCTCTTCGTATCTTCAAGCTGCCAAAATGTGCCGTATCATTTCAAATCTCATGCCTGGATATACAAACTTTTAGTGTTTTCAGATTATGTGAAACGTCGATTTTCACTAATCGTTGACCTGGGGATAAAAATATCCCGAGAAATTCTGCGAAAACATATGTTGTGTGCAAATTCTAAATGTGCAAATTTTTTCGCATCTACACGTGAGTTTTGTGGAAGTATTCCAGATTGTGTCAAAGGATGTCGTGTGCCACCATTGTGATGAATAACTTTCATCTTACCTCTTGAGACTAACCAAGCCAAAAACTTCATCAAAATAATTTTCGAATATAACTACAGTTTTCTAAAAGAAATGCTTATAAAAAAAAAAAGAAAAAAAAACACCGATGGGAATGGTAATACATTGGTGAGTTCCCGTCAACAGGTGAGAGAGTGGTTATAAAATAAATTTTGTAATTGAAATGTTTTTAAAATTGCTATTGAAATGTTTTTAAAATTATTGATTTAATTAAGTACCTATGAAAAAAAATAAATCGATAAAAAGTAAAACGAAAGTAAAAATCATTGGTTTTAAACGTGTATATTCCTTCACATTATAAGAGATTTGAATTTAAAAGAAATTTTTGAGACATATTTGATAAATTTATTAAAATTGTGTATTTTTTGTGTAATTTTTATAATATTTCTGTGTTCTTTTTCTGATAATGAATATTTTAGTGTTTTAAGAGAATTAATGATCCTTGGTTACGTTAAATTGAAATATTAAATGAG
The DNA here is from genome assembly GCA_907164885.2 of Dolomedes plantarius. Lineage (NCBI taxonomy): Eukaryota > Metazoa > Arthropoda > Arachnida > Araneae > Dolomedidae > Dolomedes > Dolomedes plantarius. The sequence goes on along the minus strand of OU015498.1, from coordinate 181,801,272 downwards.
TAAAGTAATGTTATGAGTATCTAATTTTGCACGCAGTTCTGAATCGTCGCGGAGAAAAAGAAAAAAAAAATAACGTAAATCATTTCCGTTTTCGAGCGCCGTTGTATTACATTTCGAAGGTCGCCTCCGCAATAAATTTGAATGCTCAGCATTAGTTTTGTAAACGAACACGAAAAGAGCCAAACTTGTTTTGATTCATTTAACCTATAATTTTTGCGGTTTTCAAATTGAGCTTTTCTAAATCTAAACATCAGATGCTTGTGGTTTTGATTTTGGAAAATATCTGCATGGATAATTTAGTAATTATTTCAGACAGCAAGAAAATTTTATAATTTGGGTTTATCGTTTTACATATTACATTTGATTTTGAGCCCTCGAGTAGCTTTACGAATTTGAGAAAAGGAGATTTCCGGAGGTTCAGTCGACAGTTAAAGGGCGTTTTACGGTTTTCATATAAACGGATCGTCTTTATAACATGACTTAGGGTGCCAAAAAACCACAATTGGAGAATTGAAAAACCATTGTATGTTATATTTGGTTCATCCGCCCCAGAAAATTCTCGAAATAGAAATAATGAAGAACGATAAATAAATAGAAAAGAGAATATTATAATGAGAAATATGTTTTGAGATATTGAATACAAATGATGAATATTTAGAGACTTTACAGCGAGGATTCATATCAAAATGTGATATAAGAAAAGAAAAATTGTTTTTGGCTTATCGATTTCATGATTAACTTAAGAAAACTGAGATGGGTATTGGTAAAAGAATTTTGATTATTTGTGTCAATTGATAGAATAATAGTTTGAAATTTGAACATTAACATTAAATTATGGCAATTGATAGAGAATATTGAGGTATTATTATTAGTACTAGAAATATTTCATTATTGTGTGTTTAATACTTTCATATGTTGTGTATTTTGGATTCTATTGAATATAAAATTGATAAACCAAATTTTCACACTAAACGAGATTCTGAAATTGTCCATGTTTTCAAATTAAGATACTATAATGCACCAGAGAACTTAAAACTACACCACGAATAATGACAAACATTAGATCCATTTTTTTTCTTTTCCATGTTATGCTTAACATCATTATACTTTTTTAATTGATATAATTAATTATGTGTTGTCCTACTAAAGATTAAAAAAAAACTGTCTTACTTAAACTTTCTTCTTAAGAATACTATTATATGTGAATTTTTTTTGGATCTCAATTTAAACCCTGAATATGACAACTCTACTTCTTTAACCTTTCAGTAAATTTTCTATTTCTTGAATACACTTTCCTATCACCCACTCTACAAGCGCGTTGGATGTCGTCCCAACTGTTTAAGATCTTTTTAAATTTTTTTTGCTATTTGTTTTTAATTCATCAACTCAGTCAATTAAAGTGCTGAAGACCATATGCTTGAGTAATGAATAAAACAGGGCTGGGATGGCCACTCCTTTTGTCCTCCCATTTCTATATATTATACTCCCACAGGTATGACAACTGCACCTTTTCCTTTTTCTCCATCTTTGTACTATGCAAGATGCTGTTTTTCTACGCAGTCATATCTTGTCGGAGATTCACGGTTAGTCCACTGTACGGCTAAAAAGACTCTTCCTCCTTATTAGTCAGAGAACAATAGGGAGAAAGAAAACCCACTTGTTACACAAACATAAACACAACACCTCACTGCTTAGAGGTAGAATTAAAGAATTTGAAACTAAGAGTTTGGGTGACACACATACAACAAGGTACCTTCAACACAAAAACTTGGATCCACATAAACTTATAATAAATGTACAAAAATGAATAGTAAATAAATAATTTGAAAATAAAGTGAAACATATTGAGAATAAATAAATAAAGTTAGAATAAATATGAATAAGTATAACTAAAGAATATTGAATAGAATTTTGGAATGAATAAATATTGTTGGAATAAAAATGAATATAGGGAATGATGAAATGAGAATAATAAGAAATATAAAGAATATTGAAAAGAGATTTTTTTTTGATAATAAGTAATATTGAAATAAAGGAGATAATGGATATTAAGAAAAAATAATGAGATAAATAAAAATATGAAAACTAGATAATGGAAAAGGATAGATATACTGAGAACTCGTACAAGATTGAGTTATTTGATTAACAAAGTATATGTTCTGTAATTTTATATACAATTTATATATTAGAAATGTGATTTTATTAAAACTTGTGATTTATATTATTCAGTGTCATACAAGATATTGTTTTGTTAAAATTGAAAATTTTGTGTAACCATATTTGTAACCAAAGACACAACAACACAAAGACTGTGATTTTTTAATTGGTGTATTTTCCTCAACATACTTATGACTGTGAAAGGACTAAAAATGTTACACAGATAATTTATTACAAGAAAAATAAATGAAAAAAAAATTTTTTGGGACTCACTCCATAGTAGTGAAAATTGAGGAAAACTTTTGAATTTTCACCTTGTTATCAAAGCCAACTTCAGTTACTTAAATTTTGTTTGTTTTAATATTTTTATTACTATGTTTTGTTATTTTGTATTATTCAACTCGAGATGATGGTAGATATTATATTAAATGTATGTTTGCAGTGAAATTTTTTGGTAGTTTACAAATTTTTGGTTATGTTAATTGATTTTTTTGTCTGAGATTGTGTTGTGTGGGGAACGGCCGCCCTGTTCAACATTGTTTTCAGTTGATGATAAATACATTTTTAAATTTAATTTTTTTTTCAAAGCAACAATATAAGAAGAAATTTTCATAATCTACAATTTTCTATAGTTGATCATTAATAACTATAATTTTTTTTGCTTTTATTGTGTTCATAAATTAGTAAATCATTAGTGTATTTTTGTGTATTCAATATTGAAATGTGCAATGTCTTGTCATGTGATCATCATACTAAAATTAACACATATGTTCCTTTTCAAACTTTTTCCAAATTTTTGGTCGACGCCAATTTTCCTCACATGGCTGGGTGAGTCTGTCCTCCAATGCACGCATTGTTGGTCAGCCTCTTCTCGGACGGGGGATATTCTATAACATTAAAAAAACTATACCATTTTAAATTCTAATTTATTCTAAATTCCCTTGGGCGTACGAGCTAAATTTCGCTTCTGATTCTAAGTTCTAATAACCTCGAGAGAAAATATTAAATGGCTGCCTTTTACTCGAAAACTAAACTTGCGTAGCGTGTACAGAAAATTAAATGCTTTAACGCATTAGTCACGCTTTTTCCTAACTTTTAACCATTTAAACCCTACTACGATCACATGACGAGATAAGTTTATATAAGGTTTGATATGACGTACATGTAGGCCTTTTTCATTTGTAAGTTGCCCCGAGATGTTGTATTTCTGTGTATCTTAAAAATAAAAGATGTAGTTAAATTAACGTTGTGGTGTTTTGCGTGTCCGAGGGGTGAGATGAAATGCGGGAAAGGATTTAAACATTTGTGATGTACGGCCGGGCGACAAGTCATCCATGTTTACCTCAAAAGATATGCCACTCAGACTTCCTTCGTCGGCCCGCGCCCTTGCTATTACACGTATGTATGTATGTAGGTATACTTATGTATGTATGTATGTAGGTATACTTATGTATGTATGTATGTAGGTATACTTATGTATGTATGTATGTATGTATGTATGTAGGTATGTATGTAGGTAAACACATGTATGTATGTAGGTATGTATGTATGTAGGTATACATATGTATGTATGTAGGCATGTATGTATGTAGGTATACATATGTATGTATGTAGGTATGTATATATGTAGGTATACATATGTTTGTATGTATGTATGTATGTATGTATGAATGTATGTAGGTATGTATGTATGTAGGTATATATATGTATGTATGAAGGTATGTATGTATGTAGGTATACATGGATGTAGGTATACATATGTATGTATGTAGGTATGTATGTATGTAGGTATACATATGTATGTATGTAGGTATGTATGTATGTAGGTATACATATGTATGTATGTAGGTATACATATGTATGTATGTAGGTATGTTTGTATGTAGATATACATATGTATGTATGTAGGTATACATGTATGTAGGTATATATATGTATGCATGTAGGTATGTATGTATGTATGTATGTATGTAGGTATACATATATATGTATGTAGGTATGTATGTATGTAGGTATGCATATGAATGTATGTAGGTAAGTATGTATGTATGTATGTATGTATGTATGTAGGTATGTATGTATGTAGGTATGTATGTATGTATGTAGGTATGTATGTATGTAGGTATACATATGTATGTATGTATGAATGTATGTATGTATGTATGTAGGTATACATATGTATGAATGTAGGTATACATGTATGTAGGTATACATATGTATGTATGTAGGTATACATGTATGTAGGTATACATATGTATGTATGTATGTATGTATGTATGTATGTATGTATGTAGGTATGTATGTATGTAGGTATACATATGTATGTATGTAGGTATGTTTGTATGTAGGTATACATATGTATGTATGTAGGTATGTATGTATGTAGGTATGTATGTATGTAGGTATACATATGTATGTATGTAGGTATACATATGTACGTATGTATGTATGTATGTATGTAGGTATACATATGTATGTATGTAGGTATACATATGAATGTATGTAGGTATACATATGTATGTATGTATGTATGTATGTATGTATGTATGTAGGTATACATATGTATGTATGTAGGTATACATATGTATGTATGTAAGTATACGTATGTATATATGTAGGTATGTATGTATGTAGGTATACATATGTATGTATGTAGGTATGTATGTATGTAGGTATGTATGTATGTAGGTATACATATGTAGGTATGTAGGTATACATGTATGTAGGTATACATATGTATGTATGTAGGTATGTATGTATGTATGTATGTAGGTATACATATATATGTATGTAGGTATGTATGTATGTAGGTATGCATATGTATGTATGTAGGTATGTATGTATGTAGGTATGTATGTATGTATGTAGGTATGTATGAATGTAGGTATACATATGTATGTATGTATGTATGTATGTATGTATGTATGTATGTATGTATGTATGTATGTAGGTATACACATGTATGTATGTAGGTATACATGTATGTAGGTATACATATGTATGTGTGTAGGTATGTATGTATGTAGGTATGTATGTATGTAGGTATACATATGTATGTATGTATGTATGTATGTCTGTATGTATGTAGGTATGTATGTATGTAGGTATACATATGTATGCATGTAGGTATGTATGTATGTAGGTATGTATGTATGTAGGTATGTATGTATGTAGGTATACATATGTATGTATGTAGGTATGTATGTATGTAGGTATGTATGTATGTAGGTATGTATCTATGTAGGTATGTATGTATGTAGGTATACATATGTATGTATGTATGTATGTATGTCTGTATGTATGTAGGTATGTATGTATGTAGGTATACATATGTATGTATGTAGGTATGTATGTATGTAGGTATACATATGTATGTATGTAGGTATGTATGTATGTAGGTATACATATGTATGTATGTAGGTATACATGTTTGTAGGTATACTTATGTATGTATGTAGGTATGTATGTATGTATGTATGTAGGTATACATATATATGTATGTAGGTATGTATGTATGTAGGTATGCATATGTATGTATGTAGGTATGTATGTATGTATGTAGGTATGTATGTATGTAGGTATGTATGTATGTAGGTATGTCTGTATGTATGTAGGTATGTATGTATGTAGGTATACATATGTATGCATGTAGGTATGTATGTATGTAGGTATGTATATATGTATGTAGGTATGTATGTATGTAGGTATACATATGTATGTCTATAGGTATGTATGTATGTAGGTATGTATGTATGTAGGTATGTATGTATGTAGGTATGTATCTATGTAGGTGTGTATGTATGTAGGTATACATATGTATGTATGTATGTATGTATGTCTGTATGCATGTAGGTATGTATGTATGTAGGTATACATATGTATGTATGTAGGTATGTATGTATGTAGGTATACATGTATGTAGGTATACTTATGTATGTATGTAGGTATGTATGTATGTATGTATGTAGGTATACATATATATGTATGTAGGTATGTATGTATGTAGGTATGCATATGTATGTATGTAGGTATGTATGTATGTATGTAGGTATGTATGTATGTAGGTATGTATGTATGTAGGTATGTATGAATGTATGTAGGCATGTATGTATGTAAGTATACATATGTATGTATGTAGGTATGTATGTATGTAGGTATGTATGTATGTAGGTATGTATGTATTTAGGTATACATGTGGGGTTTTGGGGGTGAATAATCACAAACAGTGTTAACATATGTAACATTTATATAAAGAGGGACATTATTTACAGGGGGAACTAACGTCTAAAAGGGGGAAAAACAAGCAACGCGGCATGTATGTAGGTATACATATGTAATTATGTAGGTATACATATGCATGTATGTATGTATGTATGTAAGTATGTATGTAGGTATACTTATGTATGTATGTAGGTATACTTATGTATGTATGTAGGTATACATATGTATGTATGTAGGTATATATATGTATGTATGTATGTATGTATGTAGGTATACATGTATGTAGGTATACATAGGTATGTATGTAGGTATGTATGTATGTATGTATGTATGTAGGTATACATATATATGTATGTAGGTATGTATGTATGTAGGTATGCATATGTATGTATGTAGGTATGTATGTATGTATGTATGTATGTATGTATGTAGGTATGTATGTATGTAGGTATACATATGTATGTATGTATGTATGTATGTATGTATGTAGGTATGTATGTATGTAGGTATACATATGTATGTATGTATGTATGTATGTATGTATTGTAGAGTATTACATTTCAACCTCTCCGTTAACAAAAGAAATTCTTCTATCTCGGCCTGAGAGTCATCAAAAGAATCCCGACAATTCAGGTGGCAAAATGCTGACGGCATTTTCCCTTTGTTCATCCGATAGACTTGTTCCACAGAACGTTAGGAGGCCTCGGTCATTTTTCTTCATTTAGTCATCGCCACTGGGTGACACCGGTTGACGTCAGTTATAAATGACAGGAGACTCCAGGTGCTTTTCATTCATGAACTATCAGTTGTTAAGCAGCATCCTGGAGGCGCCGCGTGCCTAAACAAAAGGACTCGTGCCCTTCGCATTTTACCGAAGCGGCCCTTTGAGACTCTTTGAAGTGGCTTTGAGGACAAACTAAAATGGCGTCCACTTTAGACCCGGGGAAAATATTTCATTATCGCCCCAGGAATCCCATTTCCGTTGCTCACTTGTTCTAGATTGTTCGACCTTTCCGGAGAGTGATGCAATATCCGGTGGAGGCTCTCCTATAAAAGAGAATGGATCTCTTGCCCGTGGCTTGCGTCTTTTTTGTTCCTGACACGTAGCGGATCCAGTTTAAGAGCAGCCGGGTTTGCCGCCCTTAGAGGTTCAGAGTCCCTTGTGACTGTTTGCAGCGACGATTTAGTTCCTGCAGGAGTAAACATACTCCGCTAATTTGTTCGGAGACCAGTCTTCGTGGAAGTAGCCTTTGCTACCTTATTTTCCAGTGAGGAGTCCCTTCTCCTTATTTTAATATTTTCATCGCTACCGGGTGCGTGCAGTGGTCACCGTCGTTGATATTATTGGGGAGCCCCTTTCCCATCAGGATGAAGTGCCGTTTCTTCATCATTGAAGCAGAGCCAGTTTCTGCTAGCCTAGCGGACTTCTGTGTTCTTACTCCGCCCCACGCCGATTAAATCGAGTGTGATTTCCTAAGTTTACGAAGTTCATCTTACATCTGTGCAGTGTACATATCTGATCATCATCAATTTTCTCAATAAATTGCATTTGTTTTGTTTATGTAATGAGTGATGCATACCTGGTGTGTTTAGTTCATCTACTGGTTGAAACTACGAACCTCAGTTCGCTACAGAAGGTATATATTTATTCATAAACTGGTGGCAGCGGTGGGATGAAAAGAAGCGAGAGTAGGAACATTTTGTTTTTCCTTAGTGACAGTCGCGTGTGTTCAGAACTGTGACTGTGCGAAAGTGCTATTGCGGGTGTGTATCTTGTGAAGTATTGTAGAGCGGCTGACGTTCTTGTGGAATCTGCTAAACTGCTGCAGTGTTAATTTCCTTAGTGACATTCGCGCGTGTTTCAGAACTGAGACTGTGTGAAAGTGCTATCGCGGGTGTGTGTATCCTGTGAATTAGAGTAGAACGTTTGACGTTCTTGTGCCATCTGATAAACTTGCTGCAGTGCCAACTAGATGCCAGTCTTCACATCAAATTGTGAGTACCATTCTGTTTCTCTTTTGTGCTGGTATCTAACAGTAGTTTAGTGAATTATATTTTGGTTGTTTGCTCAGAATTAGGAGAATTAAATTGTTGAATTTAATAACCGTAATTAATAGCTTGATCTGAACTTAAAAGGTGTTAAGAATTTTTTTTGTAATGTGAAGTAAAATATGAACTAGTGATATTGTGTAAAGTAGAATTTTTATTGAAATAGTAGTGTGG